>JAHVYB010000015.1:0-179293 GCA_020623695.1 Calonectria henricotiae
TGAACAGGCAAATCAAATGGAAATTGGAAGCGAATCAAAAGGTGAACTTTTGGAGAGATGGGAAAACGTTGGAACTGAAAATGTGTGTATGTGTGTGTGTGTGTTTGTGTTTGGAAGTTGATCTAAAGATAGGCCAGACTCAGCCGGACCCCCGACAGATCAGGCGATCATTCCAAATCGGAGTGGGTAACAACGAGTCTCTCCAGTGCATTTCCAAACATGAATCGAAATTCCCCAATTGTCGGCATCGCCGTCTTGTCAAGAAACACTGCCGTTTCTGGCATGCCTGGGGCAACACGAAGCGTCCACCCACCCACCGACCCCGGACTTCCTAGTTGGGGAATCCGGGTGAGGGGGGCTGGGCTGGCAGCTCCAGTAAAAAAATAAATAATGTTGAACTTGCACCGCCAAAACGTGTACGCGGACGACTTGCCGACTCCATATTGAACAGGCCCTTTGCCGCGTGACCTGAATTTTTTTTTTGGGGGGGGAGAAGGCGTGCGTGACACGAAGAGATTGATTGATTGTCTAAATAAATTGTCTATCAAAAGATGGGGATTTATGCGGGCTGTGTGTTCCTGGGTCGCCCACCCCTGCATCCTGCATTCTGCATCCCCCCCACTAACTACGGATGGCATTCTGACAGCTCGAGTTCAGGCCGCCCAGACCTTAACGGCCAGAGCCACGGGGGCCTCTGGTTGATCCTTGGGCTTGTGCTGCAGCACTAGGCGGAGGAGGTTCAGGGCCTGGGTTCCCAGGAACAGGGGCAGCTTGAGTCGTTGCGCCTCATCCACCGTCTCGACGAGGTCCTTGGTGAGAGCCTCCAGCCCGTTCGTGTTTGTAGGTGCCTCTCCGCGGAGGACCTTCATCATGTCCGCTCCGTAAATCTTTAGCATGGCGCTACCTCCAGCAGCGTTGATGCAGAGCTCAAACACCTGGTCCAAGTCAAGGCCAACCTTGTGGGCAAAGGCGAGGGCCTCTGCGGCTGCGCAGATGTGGATTCCCTTCAACAAATTGACAACCAGTTTCAGCTTGTCGCCGTCCGACTCGGTGAGCGCCTTGACAGGGCCGACCTTGCCCTTCCCCTCGGTGTAGATCCTGACGAGGCTGGCGTCGTCGTCTGGCCCGAAGCCTCTCCCGAGACCCGTAAAGTACCCCTGCTCGGCGCTGCTCGTCATGGGAGTAGGGAAGCCGTAGCGCCGCGCTTCTGATGTGATGATGCTAGTGTCCTTCAGGATGATTGTCACCGCGCTGGCGACGGGCTGGAACTCGGGATGTAGAATGCGTGGCAGTCGGTTCTCCAGCATCCAGCTCCAGCCTTCCGAGTCGACCAGGGCCTTTCCAGTTTCTGGAAGATCAAGGCCCAGATGAGCCGCAAATCCCAACCCTTCGCTCGCAGACAGGATTTGGTTTGCGGCGAGAACCTGGTGACACATCTTCATGTTGCTCCCGGCGCCAATGCCGCCCTTCACAATGTAGAGCTTCTCCGGATCCGACATGGTCTGCAGGAGGTCGCGCCCCTTGGCGATGGCCTCATCTGCGGCTCCAGCCATGATTGATAGGGTTCCGTCAGCGGCACGTTTTGCTCCACCAGACACCGGGCTATCCACGAGCAGGATATCTGGGCGGCCGCTATCCTTAATCTGCTGCGCCAAGTCCTGGACGTAGCCGCATGGCACTGTTGAGCATAGTAAAAGCACTGCGCCTTTTCCGAGGGCTGGCACGGCTGGGTTTGGGCCCTCGAGGAGGACTTGTTGTGCTTGTTGCGCTGTTGCGACCATGCACACGCAATAGTCCTTATCCTCAACAGCCTCTGCCGGGCTTGATGCCGTCTCCCCCCCAGCCTGCTTGAATTTCTCCAGAGTTGGCGGCCAGACATCAAATCCGGTAACTGGATACCCTTGTTTGACCAGCTGCGTTGCCATGCCGAAGCCCATGGCTCCTAGGCCAATGAAGGCAACGGGCGCCTTTGATTGGGACATTTTTCTTCTTCTTCTGTTAATGGGCAAGTGGTTAAGCCAACAGTTTTGGTTGCCTCTTGAGTATCCAGAGGCGGTGCAATGGAGCTATCCGGCCGTGTTAGTGGAGGGTCAATGTATATATCGCAGTTGTGAATGGTCAACTCCGGTATCGTATCATTGGCGGCTTCTAGAGTTGAATGTGGTGGTGGACGCAGCTGTAATCCCCGCACTGGGTTTTGATACTCGGAAAACGAGTCCATATCGTGAAGCCAAGAGGCCTTCCCCGCAAATTACCCTGATTTGATAGTACGGGTGTGGACTCCGAACCGACCCGTCAGACCAACTCGTCCACCTCAGCAGCAGGTGGTGATGGGGAGCTCCGCCGCCCACTCCGCTGGCTGCAATTCTGCAACTCCCCCACTGAAAGGCCCACCCGTCACTGAGCCGAACCGGGAAGATGCCCGAGGACGTGACATGACCTTGGGATAATTGTGACCGAGATGTGACATGCCATGAGTGCCATTAGCGGGGTAATTGAGCTCTCGTCGTCTGATGGGGAGCGTCGTGCCCAACACTTGCACTGTTGAGTAGCAACCTCTGAAGGAAGTTGAGAACAAGAAAAGAAAAACAACAACAGCGTCAACAATACCCTGTGCACGCAATTGCATTACCCAGCTTGACAAAGATGGCGCGACCGGACTTGTCGAATAACAAGACGATGCAAATCCTCAACGCCGCAAAGGCGGGGGGTTATGCGGTGCCGGGCATGTGCTGCTACAACATCGAGGCCGTGATAGCGACGGTGAGGGCCGCCGAGGCAGCCAACTCGCCCGCCATGGTGCTCCTCTTCCCATGGGCCATACAATACGCAGGCACCTCGCTCGTGCGCGCTGCGGCAGATGCGTGCCAAAACGCAAAGGTGCCCGTGTCGCTGCACCTCGACCACGCGCAGACGCCGGAGCTCGTGCGGCGCGCGGCCGACATTGAGAAGGGCTTCGACAGCATCATGTGCGACATGAGCCACTACGAGCGCGAGGAGAACCTAGCGCTGACGCGCGAGCTGGTCGACTACTGCCACGAGCGGGGCATCGCCACCGAGGCCGAGCCCGGCCGCATCGAGGGCGGCGAGGATGGTGTCGCGGAGACGGTGGACCTCGAGGGCGTCCTGACGACGCCCGAGCAGGCCATTGAGTTTGTCGACACGGGCATCGAGCTGCTGGCGCCGGCCTTTGGCAACGTCCACGGCGAGTACGGCCCGCGGGGCATCCGCCTCGAGTACGACCGGCTGGAGAAGGTCAATGCCACGGTGGGCGACCGGGTGCACCTGGTCCTCCACGGCGCGGATCCCTTTGACGAGGACATCTTCCAGCGGTGCATCAAGGCGGGTGTGACCAAGATTAACATTAACAAGGGTATGAACAAGCATTACGCCCGCGTCCAGGAGGAGATGCGGGGAAAGCCTCTTACCAGTGTCATCGAGGCCGGCACCTTGGCCATGCAAGAGGCAATCGAGGTGTACATGCAGTGGCTGGGGAGTGCCGGGAAGGCCTAGTTTGGACGCGAGGAATTTAGTTAGATTTGGGGGGGTTTGACATATGGGTTTTGTTAGTCATTTTTTTTTTGGCTTGTCATGAGAGTTAATTGAATGGCAAGAAAGTATGAATGATGAATTATTTAGAGTGGGTGCACGGCCGGTGTAGACATGATGGATAGTGGGGCGGTGTCATGATGATAAGAAATAAATGTGTGGCATTAAAAAGCTATTTACGCCTCGACCTCATGACCCCAAGAATAATCAATTCCAAATTACAAATTCTGCTTCAACCCCTCGACGGCCACCATGGCAGCCCAAGCGCCGGGGTCGGGAGGCAGCTCCTTGCCCTCCCCGATGCCCACGTACGTAGCTCGGCCCAGACGGGGCTTCATCGTCTTGGTGGCCTCGGCGCCCTTCCTGGCAGCCTCGACGGCCGACTCGAAGTTTCCGCTGCCCATGGCCTCGGCAAAGGGGATCAGCGTGTCCATGACGGTGCGGTCGCCCACCTTGGCGGGTGTGTATCTCCTCAGGTTGCCCAGCGCGTCTTCCAGCGCCTTGGCCCACAGCTTGACGGGGCCCTCTGTCTCGACCAGTGAGTGGTGGTTCTCGATGGCGTTTCGTAGGGAGACGAAGAAGATGCCCAGGATACCGCCCAGGGTGCCGCCCATTTTGCTCTCCACAATGTCCTCGAGAGCATTCAGGATGGCGTTGATGGACCCGGACTCGGCGACCTTCTCGTCGTCGAGCGCGGCCAGTAGATGTGTCGCACCCGTCTTTACCGTCTCTCCACAGTCGCCATCTCCCATTACGGTATCCCACCGGGTCAGGTCGGGCTCCACCTCGACTAGATAATTGCAGGCGGTGCGGATCACAGTTTCGAGCATCTTGGGGTCGACGATCAGCTCCTTTGAGGCCTTGGGCTTCTCCACGGGTGGCGTCTGGACGAACTGCTCCTTGCGGGGCCGGCGGCGGGCCTGCGAGCCGGCCATGGACTCCCAGTTTGTGTCGGTCTTGGCGTCGAAGAAGCCCTTGATCTGCTCGGCCGAGTAGGAGCAGTTATTGGCCGCCTGTGTGATGTTGACAATGGAGACGGAGAAGGCGGGGGCGTTGAGCGACGTCTCAATGAAGCCATTGTAGATGCGGGCGGGTGTAACCTTCCAGTCCCGCTCGAGCTGCTCGAGGAGCTCGTCTAGGAGGGCGCCCATCTCGAGGAAGGACATGCCGCCAAAGTTGCTGACGAGCAGGGCCGTCTCATCGCTGGACTCGAAGTGGACGAAGCCGCGGTCGGGGTCGGTCTCGTCGAGCGTGTACTTTAGGATCTGGCCGACCAGCTCCTGGGGGGAGGGTGGTGGGGATAGCTTCCTGTAGCCGGGCTCGTTGTGAGGGCCCGTACCGATCTCGACCTCATTGGCGGAGAGCTGAGCGTGCTCGCTGCGGCCGGGGACGTGGCAGTGGTCGAGGGTGGCAGCAATGGAGACGAATTGCTTGGAGACTGCCACGCCGAGGTTGTAGACGTCGTCGAGGGAGCCGCCGGCGCCGGCAGCACCGCCCATGACCTTTAGCACACCAATCTGGCCCGCGAGACCGCGGCGACCGACCAGGCTGCTCTTGTTTCCGACCGAGACATCGTCGCCGCAGATAATCATTCGGCTCTTGTGGCCGCGGGCAATGGCCTTTTCGTTGGCCAGTCCAAAGTGCAGGCAGTCGCCCGTGTAGTTGGTGACGACCAGGATAGTACCCTCGTCTGAAGGCACGCCCTCGATGGCGGCGACGATCTGCTTGGTGCTGGGGCTGGCGAAAATGTCACCGGCCACCGACGCGGCGAGCATGTTCTCACCGACATAACCAGTCCAGGCAGGCTCGTGTCCGGAGCCGCCGCCGCTGATCAGGCTGACCTTGGAGCGATCGTAGGAGGTGTTGAAGACTACACGGTTGGTCTCGTCGAGGCTCAGCGAGGGATTGTAGGAAATCAAACCGCGGAGGCACTTGAGGACAAGTCCATCGGAGGACTCGAAAAGATGGCGCCTCGACATGATTATTTTGTGCAAACTTTTCTTCTTCTTCTTCTCTTTTTCTTCTTCTCTTTTTCTTCTTGGGGGGGAACGAATTGATGCAGAGTAAGGGGGGGTATCTCGAGCTGTCTTCCTCTTCAGACTCTGCAGAACACACACGGCACACCAGTCTCACTGCCGCGAGCGCAGGCTGCCTTTTAGGCAAAACTTGGACTTGCCCCTCCCTCCCCTCGTGCGAATTGGCGTCCAATACACCGATTTTCCATGCGTGTTCCCCAATGCATGTTCCCCAATGCATTCGCGTCGCGCATCCCATGCGGACACTCTGCGGACACTCTGCGGGCACTCTGCGGGCACTCTGCGGCACTCAATGGCACCGCACCAGCACCCGCACACGCATGCCGGCTTCCTAGAAGGGGCAGATCCGGGGCACTGATCGCCACTAAGGCCCGGAGTTCCGTATCTGGACGTGGGCCGAACCACAGAAATACATGACCGCATGACCATCCGGATTACAACAACACGAGGAGGCCAGCGCTCAAGAGCTCAACATTCATCGTCAGCTGAACAGAATATTTTCTTCATTCCAATTTCCCCCTTTTTTTCCCTTTCCCTTTCGCCTTCACCGAACTTTTCTGTTGAGTCTTATTCAGCAAAACACCGCCTCCCTGCCTTGTTCTTTTTCTGGCATATTTGCTGTCGTGGTCCCCGCAACCCCTTGACAGACGAGTGCCCCTCCACGATTTTCTGCCCCTCTTTTCAATTATAGAACAAGCTATCGCTTAGCTCCCGTACACACAGCACCCGCTACTAGACAAGATGGCTGCCCAAAAGTGGAAGATTGCAATGGGATGCGATGTAAGCCAATTCTTCCTTCAACGCCCCAAATCCCTTCAACTTTGTTAATTTCAATTTTTTTTACTCTCTTCTACAGGAGGCCGGTGTCGGTTACAAAGACGCCATCAAGGCCGACTTCGAAAAAGACCCCCGCGTCGAGTTCGTCGAGGATGTTGGTAGCCACGCTCGAGACGACAAGACTGCTTACCCCCACCGCGCTGCCGCTGCCGCCAAGCTCGTCGCAGAGGGAAAAGTCGACCGAGCTCTGCTGGTCTGCGGAACCGGCCTGGGAGTCGCCATTGCTGCCAACAAGGTCAAGGGCGTGCGCGCCGTCACGGCCCACGACAGCTTCTCCGTCGAGCGCGCCATCCTCAGCAACAACGCACAGGTCCTCTGCTTCGGCGAGCGTGTCATTGGAGTTGAGCTGGCGCGGCGGCTGGCCAAGGAATGGCTCAGCTACGTCTTTGACGAGAAGAGTGCCAGCGCCGCCAAGGTGCAAGCCATTGTGAACCTAGAGGACGAGTCTGCCGCATGAACAATTATTTTTATGACCTAATGCAATAAATCATTTTTTTTCCAAGTAAAAAAATAAATAAAAAAGTCTCCTGTGATTTACTTCTTGTTCCTATGCCCTTTGACTTTTGTTGAAGGAATCCAACCCTGGAACTCTTTTCCGATTGCGATTTCAGCCATGCGCACCCACCAACGCATGCGCTAAGCAATTCGTTCAGGTACAAGTCAGCTCCGCCAACTAGCGCACATCTCAGGGGACAACCAATCGCCTCGCAGCGGCTCCAACTCGTGGCTTGTGGTTGGCCGTAGGACGAACTGTAGGATGTGGCGGAGCAAACAGCACTCGAAACTCCCATATAATCCATCTCGTTTGTCTTATTCGCGACTACTGAGATTCATATTCAAAGCGGCCACTATAAGTACTCGTATTCGGAAATCGGAATGGTCTCTAAACAATCGCTTTCGGCACCCAGCCAGCCCTTTTATTTTCAAGATAAATAGAGTGATGGGGAAAAGGACAAGGTTGGAACCCTCAACTTTTTGACACCCAAAGTTGTCAAAGCTGCCGCCAGACAAGTAAAAGACGGCATCTCAATCTCCCTCAAGTGCGCTCTCTTCCCCCGGCTCTGATTCCAAGTCGTGCTGATTTGATTTAGCTGGCCTATCAATGTCATGAATAAGTTTGCAGTTCCCGGGCGAAACCCAGCAGAACACCACGTGTTGGTTGTACATACCCGAGAGCATGTCCGCGTTGCCCATCGAGTTGGGAAATTCGTGGGATGACGAGGTATCGTTCAACACACAGTGCAGCAGCCAGTGGGATAGCTTGTGTCATTACCAGCACCAGCCATCCGGGCTTGCTTACAACGGGGAAATTCCGAACAAAGAAAGTCTCTCGGTCGACTCAACTGATTCGAACCCTTTGCCTACTTTAGATCATTGGCATTCTCGCGGTTGCATCGCAGGTCGAGGAGTCCTCATAGACTACAGGGCATACACCGAGGAGACGGGCATCTCTTTCCACCCCTTTGATGGTACCCGTATCAAGGTTGAAGATCTGGAGACATGCGCAACTTACTATGGCGTTGAGTTACAACCTGGTGATATCCTTCTCATCCGAACAGGCGCGACAGAGATTGTCGACAGGATGGACCCCGACAGTTTAGCCAAAATGGCGACATCCCAATTCTCTGGGCTGCATGGGTCTGAAAAGACTGCAAGGTGGCTTTGGAACAAGCGCTTCGCAGCTGCTGCTTCAGACTCCAGCAGCTTTGAGGCTTTTCCACCCTTGAAGCTAGACGGGTCACTTGGTGGCATGCAGGATCTTGGTACGCGCAATCACAACCTAAAGCGCAGGGCATTTCTAACTCGACATTAAACAGCTCTTCACCCGCATATGCTGAGTCTTTTTGGAATGTCTATTGGGGAGCTCTGGGATCTCAGTAAACTGTCTGCGTACTGCAAAGGGACAAGGCGGTATTCATTTATGGTGACTTCGTCGCCTTTGAACCAGCCTGGTCTCATTGGATCACCTCCAAATGCTGTCGCTATTTTCTAATCACGTCATGGACATGAATTTGGGTCTTGAATAGACAAATATGCTTATTATGATAAGAGTAAGCTAGGTTTCATATCTCAGTAGCTGATAAGATAGCAATATCGATTCATGAGGCTAAAGCCTCCCCAGCCAGTCTATCATCCCCCGAAGGTGGAGATTTCAACTAAATGTAGTGTTTATTCGATATGAATGAATCCACAAGTATGCAAGTATAATTAATAGTTTGAATTTATGTTTGGTTAAAATACAAGCGGGAGGCTCGACCAGGCAATTCCGGGAGCAGATACAATTAGTGTGTAAACATGGTTGTTGGTCTCTTTTCGCCCTGACCAACGGAACAATCAACTTATAGTTTAAATAAACCGAAGTATTGCTATTTGTCTTGTGAGCCGATCTTGGACCGTATCAGCTCGACCACTTTTTGGTGGCCTTTTACATTTGCAAATGACAAGGGCGTTAGTCCGAAACCATCTATTGAATCAACATCGACCCGATTTGTATCAAGAAGCAGCTTGACAATATAATCATGCCCATTTTCAGCTGCATATGAAAAAGGCGTTCGTCGAATATAATCTATTGACTCAACATCGACCCGATTTGTATCAAGAAGCAGCTTGACAATAGAATCATGCCCATTTCCAGCTGCATATGAAAAGGGCGTTCGTTGAATAGAATCTTTTGATTCAATGTTAACCTGATTTGTATTAAGAAGCAGTTTAACAATATAATCATGCCCATTTCCAGCTGCATATGAAAAGGGCGTTCGTTGAATAGAATCTTTTGATTCAATGTTAACCTGATTTGTATTAAGAAGCAGTTTAACAATATAATCATGCCCATTTCCAGCTGCATATGAAAAGGGCGTTCGTCCATCATAATCTTTTGATTCAATATCAACCTGATTTGTATCAAGAAGTAGCTTGATGATATCTTTGTGCCCATTTTTAGCTGCATATAAAAAGGGTGTTCGTTGAAAAGAATCTTTTGGTTCAATATTGATTTGATTTATATCAATAAGCAGCTTAATAATAGAACCATGCCCTCTTTTAGCTGCTATAAAAAGAAGGACCTTAACAATGTCTTTATGCCCTCTGTTAGCTGCTATAAAAAGCAGCTTAGTAAGAGTACTTAGGTCAATATCAACCTTATGAGTATCTAGAAGGGCCCTAACACTGTCTTCGTGTCCATTTTCAGCTGCCGTAAAAATGAGCGCCTCATGAAGAGTACGTATCTCAATATCAACCTGATCTGTCTCTAGAAGTAGCTTGTCAATACTTTTATGCCCTCTTTTGCCTGCGATCAAAATGAGCACCGCATTAAGAGTGCTTCGGTCAATGTTAGCCTTATGTGTCTCAAGAAGGAGCTTAACAATGGCCCAGTGTCCCATTTCAGCGGCTATCAAGAGAGGTATTCGGTCACGCCAAGGTTTGACTTTGCAGAAACTTTTCACTTGCAAGTGTAATGTTGATTCCGCCCTTGATTTGACGTCTTGCATTAGAAGAGCCATGATGGCTTCTTGGTTGTCATTGGCACAAGCTGCAAACATTGGGAAGAAATAACGCTCTCCTGGAATATCCATATGTGGAACTCGTTTCAATTCATGAGAAATAAGATTCGGAAGATTCTTCTCCGAAAGAAGGTACAGCAAGCTTGCTCGATATGTGTGGCGTCGTATTTTGAATTTCTCAAATATATTATCCAAGAATATCCAGTATGTGAGTGGAAACTCCTTTAGAAACATATCATATCTAGGTGTATTTACCTCACTATCATTGGCATGATGGAGCAAATAATGAACCGCGTATTCTAGAAGTGGAAGCTCTTTGGAGATCAACAAGCTTAGATCTGATATTTCCTTTTGGGAATATTCCAGAGGTGGGCTGTCGGCAGGTATAAGCTCTGAGACATCAATTTTCGCCCCAGAGGAAATCTTCGAAGAAATTTGAGACAAAGAATCCAGTGCTTTTTTTATTGCACCATTGAACACGCTGCCGTTAACCTCAGCTAAACAGCGATCCTTCAATAGATCGTGACTATGGTGGGCGAAGTCACAGTTGAGATCTGGCCATAGTCTATTAATTCCCCCATGAACAAGAAAAAAGTCTCGGACAGATTCATGGATAAACTGAACAGTTCGAACTTTGTCTTTTTTCTTATTTTTGGTCGCCTCTGCCAGACCTTTGGAGGAACTGTCGACACATCGATACAAGTATTCAGGTGTAATATTATCTGAGATCAGACAACTGGTAGCCTCCAAACAAGTAGGATTCCGAATGGCGAAGAAATACTCTTCCAAAGTGAGTGGTCGCTTCGCAAATAGAATCCACTGTATACCCAGTCTCAAATCCTGTATGTCGGTGCTGTCTCTTCTCAATATCATTTCGAACAAGTCATCCAGTCCTTGAGGAATTCTATCGAGGCATTCCTGGAACCTTTCAACTTGACCTTTGGCACACGCTTTATTTAGCATATCGATGACTAAAACAACCCAAAGAAAGAGGCCCAATGATTTTTCTTGTATCTGAGACCTGAGACTCTCGGCTTTCTTTGAGTTGTTCAGTTTTAATTTAGACTTGATGAATCGGGCGATGTCATTTGCATGCCCTTCTTCATTCTCCAAGGTAACATACTTCCCCCATTTGATATTTATTGTCGGATAATGGCGACTTGAGAAGCAGATATGTACCGAGACATTGTTTTCGACTGCCCACTCTCCAATCTCCTCGAAGAATGAGATCATATCTTCCACATCTTCGTCAGCACCCTCATCGAGAGCGTCAATGAATAATTTCAACTTCCGATGTCCAAGACGTTTGATGGCTTTGAAAAAGATTTCCTTGATAATTTCTAACTGCCAGCCACGATTCAGAATGACTTTATGGGCGTTAGGGTCAAGGTTGTTCAGGACATCTTGGAGGTGCACAGCCTTCTCAAGTAGCTGCCATAACAAAGATCTGTAAAGGCCAATAGTTGACTTCTCCAATTCTGCACCCCGAGCGTTGAAGAAGAAGGTCACAACAATGTCATCTGCCTCGGACTTGGCCGCTGCCTTGGCCTTCGAGTCTAGGAACTTCATCAAAATGGACTTTCCAGCCCCTGGTTTTCCTTTTATCCATAGAAACCCGTGATGATCATGGAAGTTCTCTGAGTCAATCCAGTCTTTGTATTCAATAGTGTCGAGGAACCACTCGCATGTCTTGTAGTGGGCTGACCTGAGTGTTAGGATTCGCTCGTCGATCTCTTCGAAGTGCAAAAGGTCCATCAGCTCTGAACGAATCTGAGAATGGGTATCAGGGACAATATTGTTGCCATAGTCGGTCGCCGGTGGATTTGGATGTCTAGAGCCTGTTTTTTCGTCATTTAGCAAAAGATCAATGCCTTGTACCAAAGCCAACATACCAATAATGAAGTCTCCGTGCACATTAATGCTCCCAGGGCCTGTGTTCTGCATCCCGCCTCCATCGAATGCCGCTAACGGACCCTCTTGGTTGGAAATACGTAATCGCTTTACGTTGTGCTGTGTAGCCAAGGGTGGATCGCCGCTACACGGGCGCTTTGAGGCACTTTGGTCCATAACGCTGGTAGAATGAATGAGTTAGGTAAAGTCTGATGTTGAGACGAAAAACAAATGGCTGGATAAATCAGGCTGGCTCAGCTACGTGGCTGAGTGATGGCCAATCAAGTCCACGCTCACCGTCGTTGCTGCATGACCACCTGACATGGAAATAGATTGCAGAAAACACATTTAATTGGTCTAATTTGTGAAATTATTATCTAAAATCGGTTGAGTGTGATAGAATTGATATTGGTAGTTGCTCCATTATTAGGCTATTGCCTGCAGTTATTTATAGTGGGCAGCAGAAGTCATTCACTCGTATGCAAATAATATAGGCATTAAAACATTCTTTCACCGCCCCGATCACGCTGGTATCTGATCATAGTGTAAGATGCAGAATCCTAAGCGTGAAGTCTGTCAGCTGGTTGGTTCGACAGCAGTGGGAACAGATAATTAGGAAGGCAAGCTCCGCGTACGAAATATAAAGGCCCAGAACATAAATGGCTCTCCCAATCGCAGCTCAAAAAAAACAACAGATAAATAAGGTGAACCGTAAAAAATGGGCTTATAATTATTTATGCGTAAGATTCATGTTCGTCTAGTCACTCTAGGGGTTCGCAGCTGGCTTGTGAGATAGTATTCTTAGGCCTTATTTATTGTCTAATAGTTGTGCCCCATTCTATAAATGCCCATTTTCTCAAGCCCAAGGACAGTTAAAAGTCTTGCGTGAATCAATCCGACTTCTCCCCCAGGCCAAACATTTTAATGCTATTTTCCCAAGCCGCCTCAGAAACCGCCTCAATACTGATCCCTTTCAACCCAGCAACGATATATGCAACCCGTTCGATCGTACAACTTTCATTCCTCTCTTTTATCATGCACTTGGCATCCCACTTATCCTTCTTCTTGGCTGCGGGAAGTGGTGCCGCATTCGCACAATACCGCTTGACCAGATCCGACGTGGCTTTTAGTTCTCCCCAGGGCGCGTCCGTCTCAATTTGCAGCCGTTCTAGAGGAATCTTGGACACCATCTGTAGGCTCTCTTGGCTCTGGAAGCTGAAGCCGTTCACACTGACATCAAACCCAAGCTCGATGAGCTTCTCCATCTGGGCGGCAGAGCCCACAAAACTGTGCACCAGACCACGGCGCGGCAGCTTGTCCAGGTAAGGGGAAATGATGTCGACAAAATCGTCAAAGGCAGCTCGGCAGTGTAAAAATAACGGTAGGTCCCATGCGTTTGCCACAAAAAGGTCCAGTTGAGCCTTGAAAGCCCGAATCTGCACCTCCTTTGAAGCGTGTACCTCTCTGTCGTAGTCCAGGCCGAGTTCTCCAAATGCGCCAATTTGGACGGGGTTCTGCACGAGGGCATCTTTGACGCTTTGCTCAAGCTTGTCGAGATATTCCTTGCCGCCTTCCTCGAGCTCTGAAGCATGGTACGGGTGAATACCAACTGTGACGAAGCACTGGGAAGGACGCGATCGAGCAATGTCTCCATTAAACGTCACATCTTCAAGCGACATGCCTGTGAGCATAATCTTGCGAACGCCGGCATCTTGGGCACGATCGGCAGTGTGTTCAAAGTCCGGCTGGTGATATTGCTTGTTGCGATAGATGCCTTTAAACTCTTTGGCCGTCGCTGTGACTGCGACCTGTTGATAGGTCAGTATACAAGCCTGCCTCGTCTTATCTTGGTGGCGCGGGGCTCCTTACATCTGCAAAGCGAAGTTGGACTTTGGGCCGCGACGGGGCGGCTGTTGGGAACTCGCTCAGATCAATTGGTTGCGCCATACTGGAACCACAAGTTATGACAATGATTGAAAGCCTAGAGTAGAATTCAATGCGAATTTTAGGGCGAGTTTAAATATGTATCGCAGGTTGCAAACAGGACGCGGGGGGCCGGCCGGTGGAGTAGGCAGAAATGATCGGCTCCGGTCATGCGCCGAGCCTAGAAAGTTCGATTCTGGCATATCCAATGCCTCGAACTTTTCTTGGCGCCCAGAGAAGGGCCTATTACGTCAGCTTCACAGCAGTCCGGAAGGTGAAGACCCCGACTTTTGACATGATTCAAGCAATCCTGTACTGGGGCTTGAGGCGAACAATTTGTATACCGGCCCGGTGTGCCGGTGTGCCGGTAGGCTTCGGGCAACTCCACCGAAAAGATGGCATACCAAAAGTCTCACAACAGCACAAAATAAAACAACAAACAAGACTGTGAATTTCTCACAATAAAATTGCATCATAATTCTAGGCTTACTTCTCGTTCTTTCCTACTTCGTGTGTCATAGTTAAGAAGCCATTAAGCCAAAATACCCAGAAGTCATATTTCAAAAGCATTATCAGACATACCACACGTCTCCCCGTTTGTCAGCGAGTTTTGAGGCTGCCCACGTTGATCCAGCCGACATTGTACTTTCAACTAAGAAAACAACGGTTTGTAGGAAGGTTTGTACATCCACTGTAAATTTAAACGGAATAAAAATGATACCATCCATATTTTGGAATATCACAACTACTCTATCCGTACCCGCATAGCATATACTCAAAATTTATCATCACCCAAGCCTATTGCGAAATACAACCAAACCCAACCCTCGTTGAGAAGCAACAATCATGATCACGATGAAATTCTAGGAAGAAACATTCTGACAACATTCTGACAACTCGAGTAAAATTTGAACACTGATACACGGCCTTTGACTCCCGTATCAAACTCCTCATCGCCTCTGCATCATAAATCAACCAATAGACAAATTTCCCTTCATGACTTTTGATTCTCTTCTCGACCTTTCAAGCAGCCCCCAGTATCGTCCGACTCCGCTTAAACAGTTCAATATCCCGAATCCGTCAATGTGCTTTTTGTTGACCGTGAATTCACCCAAAAAAGGGTCCAATTTCTGTTATTTCCCTAGCAGGCCAGTGGCGTTTTGGTATCAACGCGCCCGAGGCTGTATGCAAATGAAAGCCAGCCTCCAAAACAAGAAAAAGCCCTTGCGGGACAAACAGATAACGAATCAATAACAAAAGCAAGCCAAGACTACGAAGACTCAACGCAACATGAAAAGCAGCAAAGTGACATAGGGAAAATCACAAAGCAAGGCAAAACGTCAAACTCAGCAAGTGGACACAGCAAATGACGGAAGAAAACAAATAGAAGCAAATAAGCTTGAATGAATTTGAACTGATGACAATCCACTGGGGCCGAAGATCTCCAACGCCAATCATGATTCAGACCAAGGAAATGGAGTGTGCGTGGTGCCGTATTTGAAATCCAGAGCTGCGATGAAACGTATGAACCATGTTCCCCAGTCGAAGTTGAGGGTTGGTATCGTCACATCAGAAAATCCACTGCCAACAGGAAACCCCCGCTGGGCACGACAGTCAATGACGCAAGATAATCGAGTCCAAAGGAAAAAGCAATATCGGGGGATTGGTTGCATGTATACCCCATCGTCAACGAGTCAAGGTCGTGGTCAAATTAGTCAAATTACTAAGAGACCCAGGTTAGCTATGGCTCTTTAGACGTCTTGTTTTGGCATCTTGTTTGGCAGAATCAATCATACCTGGGGAGGACCAGCAGGGCCGGGAGGACCTGGGGGACCAGGAGGTCCCTGAGGTCCAGGAGCGGGCCCACCAAAGTGCTGAGGACCGTAACCTGGACCACCATGGCTAGGCATGCCCATGTAATGAGGGGGAGGGGGGGCAGGGCGGTAGGGAGTACCAACGCCAGAATTATTCTGAGATCGGCCCCAGCTCAGACGAACACGCGAGTTACCAATGGGGTAGCCCTGCATCTGGTTGATGGCCATCTCGGCAGCGTGACGGTGGACGAACTGGACAAAGCCACAGCCCTTGCCAGGGGGGATCTTCACGTAGGTGATCTCGCCGAAGCCCTGGAAGAAAGATCGAAGCTCGTCCTCGGTGACATAGCCGGAGAGACCGCCGACGAAAACGGTCGTGTTGTTGGGGTCAGTGAACTGGTTCATCTGAGTAGCCGGGTTGAATCCTCCGTAGGGGAAGCCTTGCATGCCACCCCACATCTGCTGCTGCGGCATGCCACCCATCATGGGGCCGCCGTTGTGGTGGGCGTGGCCAAACCCGTGGTTACCGCTACAAAAGTCAGCCTTCATGCTGCATGTGCTCAGGCAAGAATACTTACCGGTTCTTGGGGGTGGCGGTGGAGATACGCATGGGGCGGTTGCCACAGTAGACACCCTGCATCTCGACAAGAGCACGCTGCTGGTCGTTCTCGTCGGAAAAGCGGACAAATCCATAACCTCGGCTCTGGCCGGACATGGCGTCGGTCATGATCTTAGCAGACTTGCAGGAAGGGAATCGAGCTTGGAAGAGAGAAACCAAAACGTATTCGTTGACCTCGGGGCCGAGATCACCAACGAAAATGCTATACTCGGGACCACGGTCGTCACTATACATGGTTAGCATTGAGCGGAAGAGAATCGCCTGCGAAGTAAGCCTACCGTCGGTCAACTAGGCCGCCACCAGATGCCCAGTTAAGCTTGAACTGGCGGGAGCTGTTGGGGACGGGAGTACCATTAAGACCCAGGGCCTTGGTAGCAGCATCGGGGGAGGAGAATTCGACGAAACAGTATCCGGCATTTCCAGAGTTCTTATCGCGGATGACCTTCACGTTGACCGTCTCGCCAGCGGCAGAGAGGAACACGCCCTTGATGAAGTTCTCATCCATCCAAGGCTCCAGTTCTCCCATCCTAGACTATTGTAAATATATTTCCCAGACAGAGGGTGCCCCGGGTCACTGCCGAGTGTGGAAAGCGCATACCAGAGAGTCGTCTTAGGAGGCTCCTGACCAGCCCCGGGAGGGGGGGCAACCGAAGACATATCGGGAGCGGGAGGAGTGCCGTTGGAGTATCCGGCGGGTCCACCATTGGCGGGCACAGAAGCGAAGGGGGCGTTGAGTTCCATACTGGACTACATTCTGTCAGTTCACTTTCCATGCAGCCCAACAAGTTGAGCTATTCTGAGTAGGCATCAAAGCGCGATATACCACAGAATAAACGCCGGCAGTCAGCAGACTTACTAATAATCGAAAGCTGACCAGAAATGTTCAAAGGACCAAGAATACTCGACAGAGTAGTATGAAACTGGACGGAGTTAGAAGCCACGATTTGAGGGTTTGGGGATAGAAAACCAGCGTACAAGGAGATGTTGCAGAGCGTGAGTGAGCTATGCAACGAGACTGAAAGAGACTGCGCCGATTGTTAGCCGCCTGAATAAACTCGGGCGAAAAGACAAGAAATGCGCTGTGCCCATAGCTGCCTGGGAAATGAACCGCAAATCGTCTGCATGCGTGATTCAGTGACGGAAGATCGGCACCGCACACAAACGCAGATTAGCGGCTAGAGTCGCTTCTGCAAAAGGGTGTGGTGAAACCTGAGCGTCAGAAATGCATCACTCGTTGCTTCCAAATCATCAAGACGTATCCAGGCCAATTGGTACTACAAAGTCCTGCGCATGCATCGTTGTGGACTGGTGTTTGGCCTTCCCAATGTCGCCGAGAAGGGAGTACGCATAAGTTTCGCAGATTTGGGGGCACAGTCAAGGAAAAGAGATGATTCAAGGATGGAACTTACCGAGCGTGAATCTCGTGCACGTCGTGAACAAGTAGTAGGAGAGCTGTAGTGCAGGGTTAGCATCGCCGTCTATGTTCGTTTGTGAAGCGCGCATGTGAAGCAGGAACTGGTTTTCCCAGAGTAGTTGAAAATAAAGTTGGGGCAGGTTTTCGGGCAGGTGGTTGTTCCACATCCACGATGCCTTAATCACGAGGGACCAGGCAACTCTGCAACTCTGTACCTCAACACGCCACCACAAACGGTATTACAGGGCTGCTTGGCACAACAAACACTTCTAGAGCAATGCGGGTCACTTACTTTTGAGGGAACGGAGAATGCGAGAACAACCAAGTCGTTAGATATAGATGTCGTCAGACCTGGTCAAAACATTAGCAGCAGTCCAATCACTGGTTCAGGACCGCCAATAGCCACCTCCGAACCATCGATTACTCAAACCATAGAGCAGCTCACCTTCACGCCAAATCTATTCCAGTGGATGCGAATCTGCAAAACCGAAACTGGGAATTGGGAACGAATCGAGAAAGACTTTGTCCAGACCCAATACCGAGACTCCGAAAAGCAGTCGTACAGATGAGAATAACAATCTCTCAGACGCCGTCACGCCGTTACAAGAAATGAAATGCGTGGGAGTGGTGGAGATTGGAAAACGCAAAGTTCGTAGGTTGAACGTGTGCCCTACCAAAAATTCCAAAGGAATGTGGTATAAAAGCTGAAACGTTCCGGAAAAGAGTTGAACCTAGAACAGCCATGTTAGCAACTTCGAGGCAGATCTTTCGCATTGTCTGGTCTGGTTGTGGCATAGTCTTCTTTCGATCCAGGAGTACATCCCAGCACAACGGTTTGTTTCTATGGCCAAATCCGGTGATGCTTCCCGTGAGTCACGGTGGCCTCTCCAGTGAATTGGTTTGACGGCATGCTGCCGACATGCGCATGACGCCTAACCATATCACCAGCAGAACGCCTCGTGGGTGGCACCAGCCCGTCAAGCATCTATCCAACAGGTAACCAGTCCCCGACGTGAGCCAATATTTTCACCTTCGGCGTTGCGTCGTAGACCCCAGGCGCGACCCCAGAGACTCATGTCGCCATCTAGCCCACGATGTGGAGACATCTTAAGCGACAGGGCTAGCTCTGGCTGGTTCGTGACGTTTGCGCGGCAACCCCAATCGGCTGAGCTGAGACGATATCAAGCCAAAAGCACATCATTCCTTCCAACATTGTATCCCGTCATCCTTCTCATTGATAGATACTGGCCGCGCTGGGTGGGCCAGCAAACATTCGAATTTCGATTCAGAATACGACGTCAGGGAGGGGTACAAGTCGAGATGTCGAGTGCTTTTGCGATGAAACGGCCTGGCTAGGGAGGGTTCCCAAGAGGCCGCGAAAAATCGTTCCGAGAGTATCGTCATCATCCATTATCGGCTGTCCGAGGGGCAGAATCGGGCGGTCGGGTTGATCGGCGAATGCGCAACAAATGCCCTACTGCGGGGCCGATGGAGATGCTCTCCGTTATGCCTCTCTACTCATGGCAGTGCGCCTCGGCCTCTTCCAGCCTCATTGAGACGATTTTGTGGTAGGGTTTACCATCGCGCTTGTCGTCATCACCATGGTGCGCCGCCTGGGTTGACGGGACCGACCACGAACGCCAGATCGCACATCGCAGGCAGGTGCCGTTCGCTCCACATGCTCAATGCCACAACGCAAGATACAGACATGACATGAAAGGAAAAAAATTGGGAGGGAGACAAAAACTCACTTTTAGGCGCCAACAAAAACAACAGTAACTCTCACAGCCAACTTTCCAAAACACGCGCAAAGGAAGAGAGCAGTGGAAACCGTGATGATAATGGAGGGGGAAGGGAGGGATGTTGAAGGAGAGTCGTGGGATGAGTCGAAGTGCGGGAGAGGCAGTGAAAAAAAGACAGAGCTTTTTTTTTCCTAACCTTGCCTTGTTTGGGCCTTGGTCTTGGGAACAATCGGGGCGCGGGGACGAGGGTACGAGGGTAGGGGAAAATTATCGAGCAGGGGGGTGCGCTGCCGTATCCGCCGACAAGGGGATCTGGGATCTGGGCCTGCTAAAGGTGGCACTGAAACACGACGATGTGCCACTGGCGAGTGACGGAGCTGCTGCAGGGTGCGAATATCGACGAGCTGGCCAAAGCTACGGAGTCTCCGGATACAAACGGCGGCCGTGGGCAGTGGCAATACTAAGAATAATCAACGGCGCCAGATGCGATGACAACCCTTTTATCACGAGAGGCCGTTTTCGTTGAAACAAGTCTGCAACAAAGGCGGGCAAAACTGTGGAAAGATGGGTAGAGGGGAAGTCAGTGAGAAGAAGCAGGCCAGCGAGGGGCACTGGAAAACAACCACACGAACAGTGACGACGGGGACGCGGATGCGCAACAGCGTGTGGGCGTGTGAGCGTGTGAGTGGGTGCGGTAGAGGGTGGGAGTGCTCTGGATGGGTGTGTGTGCGTCAATGTGGTGGAGAGAATGGAAGGGAGGAGAAGGGCGAGGAGGCGGTACTGTGGGCCCGCCGCCTGGGCTTCTCCAGCACCAAAGAAGGGCTCCCGCACGGTACGTATCGACATTTTGGTCTAGTACCGCGGACAGCATATGCACAAAAACGATGAGGGAATGGCAGCGGGCCTGGAGACGGACGGGCTACGGGGAAAGCGTGCGTTGTGCGCTACAGCTCTGGCTCGCCATGGGGCTAATGGTGTCTGGCAGGTCGTGTCTTGCCCTACCTTTCTCCTTTCTGCCTGGTTCCGGCAAACGATTAGTTAGTGACCTGCACAAAACACGAAGACCTCGGTACAGTATGGGCCAAGTACTGTGTACGGAGCGAGTGAGCAAGGTTCAGGCAGGCTGAGAACGGGTGGACGAGAGGAAGCTTTCCTTCCAAAAGCCTGTTGCGCTGAGCAGACTTTTTTGGTGGTGTGGCTTCGATAATCAGGGCTATCCCTGCGCAGGCGTGCCAATATCAGGCCTCCAGATGGAGCTCTAACCCGCTGTGGGCTTTGAACGCTTGATGCCTCGATGCTAGGCTGGCCACACACAAGACGCTGGGCGCTGGGCGCTGGAAACAGGACAGCCAGGGCGAGATGAACGATGGCACCCCTGCGACGAGAGCCCTGCTTTGAGTGGACCATGAAATCATTGGGCGTCTGGGAAGATGATGGGATAGATTGATTGATCGAGCGGCCCGATCTAGGTAAAGTAGGGCATAGTTAGTGGGAGGATGCGGAGGAGAAGTGAGAGATCATCACAGCCATGGTCCTGACAGTGCCCAAGCCTACGGTGCACCCACCACACTGACGAATTAACAAGAACGAAGCATGGAATTCTAGCGTCACCAAGTGCTCACCAAACGCTCGCTCCGCATCAGGATGGCGGAGACCCCTCAGGCGAGTGAAAACGGGTAATCTCACTCGCAGAATGAGCACTTGTGGTTGCATTCCCACCTTGAATGGCTGATGAATAACAAACGTCGATCGAAAATTCGAAGGTGCAAGCGTTCTTCATGTTGCGCTAAAACGACTGTTAGAGTTCGCTCTGACCCGGCGATCGCATGGAATGAAGGGGTAGTGCTACCACAGCTCCAGACGACACCAAATTCGCTGACCCAAACGAGCCAATGTCATCGTGAGAGCTGACTCTCAGAGGCGACCACGGTACGCATAAGCGCACGCACCTCGATCCGGGCTTTGTCTCAACTTATCATTTGACCTCGTTGTTTATCGTCGCGGGAGCTCGGAGCTTGGCCACTGCGGGAAGCAATTGCAGGGCTTTCCGAAATTGGTGTCTCAATCCACTGAGGCCCCTTGCTTTCGCCAGCGTCACTCGTCAGGAAGCCGTTAGACGTGTCAAGCTGCCGTGGTCGTGCCGTCCGAGACTCTCAGTCGCATCAATGTGCCACACAACAAGACAGAGGGCCCGGCGCGAGCCCCCCAGAATCGAACAAGCTATCTTTCCCAACGTCCGTGGCAACAAGGAATCCGGAGCCGTGCCTTCGAGCTTGGCCCCCACAGTTGGCACTGTCAATCTGTCCATTCCCTCAGCTGGCGATCTAGGCACCGCCAGTTGCTTCCCAACTGCCATTGGTCTTCTATGATATGAAGCTTCGCTGTTGATGAGCGGATGAATTGAGACCCAACTAGAAACATGATGCTCAGGCCGTGTTGTGGTCGAGCCGCTTCCGTGCATGAAATGTTCCTGCGTCTGGATTTTATTGCAATGAGCTCAGCTTGTCTCACACTGTTTCTCGCTATGAAGACCAACACGCAAATCTCCCCTTCAACCACATTATCATCCCTTTGCTTGTGTCGACGATGTACCAATGCTGGCGAGAGCCCGCGTGCACAGGGCGTTGTCTTAGGGGAGCCTGTGGCGTGGATCCAGCAAGTAGATTAGGACAGGGCTTGGGGTCCTGGCGTAGACCAGATCTTGGTAGTCCGTACATCACTCCAAACAGGCCAAAGCTAGCACTAGGGTTTGGAACCAACCTTTGTGGTGGGTGCTGATTTGCTTGTTGCCACGAGACCACAAAATCAAGGTGCGAATTTCACCCTCACGCCATTCGAGGCTACGACCAGGTTGCAGAGGGCCACCGTCGCCAGATTGTTGGTGAGCCATCCCCTCCACTGACCCCGGATAGGATGGCTTTGGATTGGAAGGGTGGTGCCGCAGCACGCCGTCGCAAGTGGTCTGTCGAATCAGGAGCAAATGGGAGCTTTTTCCAAGCATGTGGGCTCTTTGGTGCCAGTGGACCTGCCCGACACGTGAGATATTATTTCATACATTGGCCGCGATGCAGCATCTGCACAAGGGTATGGGGTTGAATGGTAATGGCCCGAATACCACACGCTTGCCATTAATTTCAGCCGAAGAAACTACGGGCGCGGACTCACCGAGCACAAAAAGCCATTAAATACCCCTCGCTTCTCAGCTGCTTCAAAGATGCTCTTTGAGTTGATGGTTTGGCCTGAGCAGTATCAACTGAACTTTTCAGGTAAGTATTTGTCTCGAGGTTGAGGGGCCCCCCCAAAACCCGAAGGTCCGGGGATAGCCTTCGATCGGGCTATGGATATCGTCCTGAGGAAGAAAAAAAAACTACATACCTAGGTATACTAGTAGAGAGTACATGCGACTTCACTGTGCCATAAACCCTGTCGTGCATCCAACTGGCGTCTGGGTGTACTGGATTGTTGCCAATTCTCAAGGGGCCCGGTCACTTTTTTCTCATTTACAACCGCTTAATCGACACGATTGCAGCCTGACTTTACGAGAACTGAGCGTTGACATGGCGTCGTTCTCACTATCCAGCCGCATCCGTCGCAACCAGGGCCCCGGATACTGCTTGCAGATCGTCCAGCATCCCTTGCAACCCTACCCAATTCCTCCAGCTCGGCCGTGAACCGATGACGAATGGCCATTTTTAGAAGCCCGTGGATCTGAAATAACCCAGTGACAAATGTTAGCTCAACTCGGGGCGACGCATGGGTGTCAATGCGACGGGCCTTTGACACGATTTGCTCCTAGTTCTGGGGTTATTCGGTCATTTTTTGCGAGGTAGGGAAAACGCGCTGAGATTTTTAGCTCGCAAATGACACAAGAGTCACATCATTTCTGACAGGCATTAGTTAGTAGCCCTTCTGGTATCCAAGTCATTTTGTGCCCGGGTCTGGGGCCTGGGGCCTGGGGCGTGCCGTTAACGAGCGGGGCGTCGCTTTGTTTCAGCCCGTCAAGGCAAAAAAGCCCTTCCCTTTTTTTCAACAGTGATGCCATGAATGCCCATACCCATGTCCTTCTTATTTGCTTCTGTCTAGGAACGTTGCTTATTTGGCTTTGCGTTAGGTAGGTCACTGAGTGACATTGCTAAGCGTCTTTCTTTTTCTTTTTCTACAGCCAATTCCACTATTTTTCTAGTGTAGCTGAGGTAATCCCATGTCAGAACCATCGTGTGCAGTGGAGAAGACGTCGCAGCAGCGGCATATGTATTTCCAAGTCTAGAAAAACCCTAGCAGCTCCCTACATTCGCTTTTCGTTTGGCTCATAACTTGGTCTTTTTGTTTTCTTTCGGTTTGCCGAAATGAGCGGCACTACCACAATCCGATTACGAAGCGGCTGCATTCCCAAGGCAAGACGCACGATTGGACTCAGAGCGAGCGGTAATGCTGGCGGCTTCTTAACCTGGATTCTTTGGCGATCCTCGCCTCCGCCCTGCTTGTCGGTATCGTATAGCTCAAACAAATTGCCCCGACGTTTCCGGCTGTGGCCACTCAGTCGGTCAGGCGGGCGCAAAGACCAATCCGGCTTCGAAGTTGTCCGAGTTGACACTCGAGGTATGCCACTGGGTCCGACTATGATGACGATGGGCAGGCTTCGCAACTCTCCTGCAACAGTTGCCCATCGAATTAGAATGTCACCCTCCAAAGTGCGCTGACAAGGTGCACGAGGGGTCCATGCCCATGCAATGTAGCATTGGGCACCCGCTACCTCCTACACCGCAGTGGCATTGGCCACACCAAAGACAACACCGGGATTCCTGTTGGCTTCTTTTGCATAGGGGTCTTTGGTGCACCCATGCAGGAAGTCGATTTGAGATTAGAGCCCATACATACAGTGACCTGATCGCCAATTCCCGCACCCAAAAATCACCATGCTGCAGCATCTATTGAGCAGATGTTATGGTTCCAGTTTCTATCGGATATCGGGATACAACTACATAGCATGTTCCATCTCGCAATCCCTAATATCACCTAGGCCGTGAGCGCTGCAGATGCAGATGGTATGACGTAAAGCAGCGCGCTGCCAAGCCGCAACCTTCGGCATGATCAAAAAGCAACCCGCTGAGCAGAACACAATTATCGCCCATGAGCCATGTAGCGACTTAAATCCTTGTGCCGCCTGGAATCGCATCATCGCCATCGTATCATTGAGATTATGCAGCATAATTCAGCCTACATCTGTTGCGCCAGGCTCTACTTTCCTGGTCACGTGATGTTCTATGTCTCGAGTTGAAGCTACAGTATCTTGTGTCTGCTTAGTCATGGTCGTGATCACCGCCCAGGTTCATCGAAACAACTCGTCACCAGAGCTGCCTACACCAGGTCGCGAGGGCGTGTCGTAATCGCTTAGCCGGCTTGTCTGAATTCTGTGATATTTGATCAATCCTCCCGTTCTTTGGCGTTTCTTAAGTGAAATTGACAGATCCCATCTTCTCCGTGACGACAACAGAACCCCGCGCCAGCGTCAGCAATCGGCCATCAGAGCATCATGGCGGCCCCTCCAACAAAGGAGCGAGAGCTGCAGCTACTAGACAGCGTGGAATTAAAAATTCTTAATGTTGCGAATAAGGAGGACAAGCTTCATCAACTGCTGCAGCGATACCTTGCCCCAGTGCTGCTCAAGGCCGCCAGCGAACATGCGCAAGTGAGAGCCAAGGTGAGTTTGTCATCCAAGCACCACAATGTCACGTCGCTGACATCGTGCAGGTGGTCCAGATATTTGCGAGACTCAAAACCTTTATTCAACCTCCAGAGTATGCATTCCTCCTCCCACACCTCTAATGTTCAGCGAACAAGTGCTAACGGCCCTCCTTCAGGGTAATCTTGCCAGTGGGTGCGCTTCTTGACCAGTACAAGTCAACCGATTCGCCATTGGTCAAGCAACTTGATCTTTCTGGTATTCAACACAGTTTGGAGCGCATTGACGATCATGATCGAAGAGACCTTATCCCCAAGGCTCTGAAAGGGTTCGCCAAGGAAGAAGGTCAATCCAGGGCTGGTCCCGTGTTCCACATCATCCTGAGACTTTTGCTGGACGTCCGTATCCCTCCAAGAGGCAGCAAGGACGATAAAAATTTTAGAGACACAACTGGTCTCTCAGATGAAGCTGATGCAAAGTATCTTGCCAGCCTCATAAACCTCTTCCTCAGATTAAGGGCTCCGGTTGGGACTCAAACCTGGGCCAGTGCGAACCCAACACTGTCACAACAGGAAGTTGACCTTCTCTCCGTTGAGAACCCTGAGTCGCACAAGATCTTTCAGCGCATGTCGGAGCTCAAGACAAAGCTCGTGGCTTTCTTGGCCAGTGGCGCTTTTACAGATGAAGAGAAATTTTTACCTGCCATCTACGCAGCGTCGAGTTTCGATAACAGAGTAGCTTCATCAGCCGAAGAGATCCTCAAGAGAAGTTCTGTGTCAATGGAGGATGAGAGTCTCGTAAAACGACTATTCCAGGCACACTCCAGCCTGCCTGCCGCTTATAGAATTCGGATTTTGAACATGCTTTCCAAGTCCACGGCATCTGCCACGATGTCGGAACAGGTCATGGCCGTGGTCAAGTTGGACTTTGCTCCGCCGTCTTTGGACGACGCTTCCGATGATCCCTTGCGAGCCACCAGTTCACTTGAACGAACCAAACTCCACAAGGCCCTATTTCAATACATATCCTGGATAGCCCGCGTCGGGCCCTCTCAGAAGGGGTTCACCATCGCATCTCCTCTCATCCAGGAAATGAGAACATACATAAAAAATCAGGGTTGGCCTACTCCTGAAGGTGTTTCTCAGGACGAAGTAACCCTTCGATCGAAAGCCTACGAAATGATCGGAGTACTAGCCAGAAGTGCAGATATGCCTCTCAACCAAAGACTTGATATGGCAAGTTGGCTGTTCCGGTCTCTCTCAGAAGATCCGACAAACGATGCGGTTGTCAATATCGATGGAGCGCTATCTAGTTTGACGGCAAACATGCCAGCCATAGCGGGCAAGGAAGCTGAGCAATTGAAGATGATGCTGCTCACATACATGACTCTCCCCGAAGAGCCACCTGCTTTCCGAAGCACACGACACGCTGTTGTTAAGTGGGCAAACCAATGTCTCCAATTTTCTGACATCACTGGACGTTGGATCGATATCCTTGCAATTGGCGGAAGATCAGACGAGCGAAGCGATGTTATTGAGCAAGGCCACAAGGGCCTTGATCCATGGACTTATTTTGTCCATGTTGAGACCAGCCCAATTCTCCCAGACTGGCGTGAAATGGTGATTAACTTCTTTGGGACATTGATCGATCCCAAGTCACATGCGGAACTGCAATCATTGCCTGACTGGCAAGAGAAATCCCATTCAGTATTTCAGAACTTTGAAAGATCTCGGCTGCCGGCATTCCCAGTTGCGTTACGTTACATCAAGCACATTATGTTTCTTACCGCCCTAGACGACTTCAAAGTCGAACCAGACTGGATGCAAACTCTTGATGCTCGAGTCAAGACAGACATCAAAACTCGGGAAAAGATTCTCGCATACCTCCATACCATTGATAATGGATTTATCATCTTTTATCTCAAGGCCTGCCTTGACGGGGCCTCCGTTGAGGATTCCCCAATTACGGAGGAATGCATTCGTTGCTTCGTCGATGTGGCGTCTCTGAGCCCAGGTGGCGCTCTTGGTTTCCTCACACAATTCCGTAACAACCTCCTTCCACTGATCAAGTCCAACAATAAGGAAAACCGCTCTCTGGGGGCTCGGGCCCTTGGGATTCTTGCCGCACACCTTGCAAACGACTCGGACTCTATTGAGAACTGCTGTAAAACATTGTACTCGTTGTTTGATAGCGCTGAAAAAGCCGTTGGTCCCACTCTCAACGCTGCCGAGGGAGCCCTGCTTGCATTTAGTCACGTATGTTCGCGTTGCGTATACTACGGTCAGCCTCTTCCAAGCGAAGTCTTGTACCCGTCATCCCTGCTCACAGGCGAGAACGTCATCTCATCTCTTCACAATGCCGCACTGGAATCTTTTGCACAACTTTGGACGGCCGGATTGGCCATTCCCCCGCGCGAAGGCGACAACTCCATTCAAGTCGTCGTTGAGAAACTAGCGGCCCAAGCAAAGAAGGGTAATGAAAAGGCAATTCTTGCTCTTGGCAGGCTAGCGACCGGCCTGGAAGAGACTACTGAGGACCAAAGCGCGGATGAGAATGGCGATGGTTGGTCACATGGTATCCTCGGCTCCATACTCAAGGAAATTTTTACGCTTCATGAAATCAAGCGAGTTGAAGTGCAGTTCACCGTTGGTGATGCCATCACCGCAGCGGTTGCCCGTTGGGACTCGGACTACGTGAAGCTGACCATGGATGTAGAGTCTCGCGGCTGCCGCCAACGAGCTGGTTCCCGAGAATCGAGATTGGTGGCTGTTCTCAACAAACTTTTCAAAGACTCGAAAGCGACGAAGCCTTCTCTTCTCAAGGCCTCTGGAATCTGGCTCTTCTGTATTGTGCAATACTGCTCTCATCTCGCAGAGGTCCAATCGAGGCTTCGAGAGGCGCAGGCTGCATTCATGCGCCTTCTAAGTGCCAGAGATGAGCTTGTACAGGAGACTGCGTCACGCGGTCTGTCTCTGGTTTACGAGCGAGGTGATACCGACCTAAAGAGCGCCTTGGTTAAGGATCTAGTGTCTGCTTTTACTGGCACTGGTACACAGCTCAAGGTCGATGAGGAGACGGAGCTATTTGAGCCCGGCGCTCTCCCCACAGGCGAGGGTAACTCCGTCACCTCTTACAAGGATATTGTAAATCTTGCAAACGAGGTAGGTGATCAAAGACTAGTGTACAAGTTCATGTCTCTGGCTGCAAATGCCGCAACCTGGTCTACACGATCTGCATTTGGTCGTTTTGGACTCAGTAACATCCTTTCTGATTCGGAAATCGACCCCAAACTCTACCCGAAGCTATACAGATACCGGTTTGATCCCAACCAAAATGTCCAGCGATCAATGGACGACATCTGGAAGGCCCTTGTCAAAGACTCTGCCGCAGTTATTGATACCCATTTCAATGCCATATTGGATGATCTTCTCAAGAGTATCCTTGGACGCGAATGGCGAATGCGAGAAGCAAGCTGCGCTGCCATCTCAGACCTTATCCACGGTAAACCTTTTCCTCAGTATGAAAAGTATTATCGAGACATCTGGACAGCAGCGCTCAAGGTCCTCGATGATGTCAAGGGAACTGTGCGAGAGGCAGCTCTACGACTATGCATGACACTATCCAACGGACTGGTGAGGCAACTTGAAGAAGGCACCAACGGGTCGGCTGCTGAAGCCATGATGAAAGAAGCCCTCCCGTTCTTGCTCTCCGATAAGGGTGTTGAAAGCTCGGTTCAGGAGGTCCAGATCTTTGCAACTATTACAGTACTAAAGATTGCAAAGCAAGGAGGCAAAGCACTTCGACCTTTTATCGCCGACATGGTTTCCCAACTTCTCGGATTGCTTAGTTCCATCGAGCCACAGCAAATCAACTATCACTATCAAAGAGCCGGTGACGATAGCCGAGATCAGATTGACAAGCTCCGATCCCAGATGGTCAACAGGTCGCCCATTTCCGAGGCCATTGAAAACGCCCTGCGGTTCATCGATGCCGAAGTCATGGCCGAGCTGGCTCCTAAGCTCGAGGCCGCAATCAAGACGGCCATCGGTATGCCTACCAAGATTGGCTGCAGCCGAGTGTTGACTACGCTCTTTACTCGTCACACCAACGACATTAAGCCATTTGCTGCACGATTCCTCCAGATTATGGAGAAGCAAACTATGGATAAAAACGATGAGGTCAGCCAGGCTTATGCCCGCGCCACAGCCTACATGATGAGAGGCGTGCCAGATGTTGGGAAACAAAGATTCTGTGAGCGATTCATCAACATGTACTTCAACGCTGAGGATGAGGCCAAGCGACAAAAGGTTTCAGACGTGATTGTGGCCTTGGCCAAGATCTCACCCGACCACTTTTCCGCACTCGAGACGGAGTTGCTACCATTTTCCTATCTCGGCGCCCACGATACGGATGAGTACACGAGCAAAGTGTTCCAAGAGGTGTGGAACCAGCATGCTGGAAGCAGTCGCACCGTCGTCCGTTACGTCTCGGAGATTGCAGGTCTCGTTGAACGATGTCTGGATACACAGCAGTGGGCACTTCGACACACCGGAGCTTTTACTGTTGCAGCCATGGTGAAGGATGTGGCCAGTGCTAGTGACGCAAGTGGTCAGATCAGTGACGCCAACCTGAACAAGATCTGGCCAGTTTTTGACAAGACCCTTGCCTTGAAGACGTTCCCTGGCAAAGAGAAGTTGCTCGAGGCTTATCCAGAATTTGTCGAAAAGGGCCGAGCGCTTTGGACCATGGACTCGAAGATTGCGGCCCAGATGAAGAAGGTGGCCCTGCGAGAGGCTAAGCGGAACAATGAAGAGTACCGAGTGCCTGCATTCCGCTGTCTTTGGAAATTTGCCAGGGCTCGAGACGACCTTGATCTCCTAAACGAGATTGCGGATATTGTGACACCGTACATGGAGGAATTTAAAGACGAGGACAAGATGGAGGTTGACTCAAAGCAAAACTTACCAGAGAAGACTGCCTCGAATGGTCTCGAGGCCATTGCTCGGGGTTATGGCCCTGCGAGGATGAAGGAAGATTCACTGGCTGTTGCCAGTCAGGTCCTTGAGCTTCTGAAGCCATTCCTCTCAAGTCCTAAGTTTGCGACAATCAAGCGCCAGGTCTGGTACGAATGTGTACATGATTTAATGGACGATGCAAAGGCTCCTTCGGCAGCGGCCAACGACGACAAGGGTGTCGCCGTCACTTATCTGCTTAGCTTAGACATGGACCTGGTGGATGTCGGCACCGAGCCACAACGGGTGATGAGATCCAAGGCTATCGGGGCTACACTCAAGGCAAAGGCCAGGGGTGTTTTGGGGCAATCGGGACCGGGCATCGAGCAGTTCAAGGAGATGGTGAAGGGAGCGCTAGCGGGAGAGCGTTCATTGGAGGTGCAAAAGATTCTAAAGGAGATTCTGACCGAACTAGCATAAAACTGTAGCTGGTAAAATTCTAGCGGGTTAAGAAGGCGTCTGTAGATGGTTTTAGACGTGTAATCTGCGTGTCATAATATTCACAATAAATGGTGGTGTTTTTGGTGATTCGGAACCTTTTGTTGTATCAGTGATGTCATGTTAAGATGTGATTAGTGACTTGTGACGGATAGTAGTATAGTTGCACCAGCATCCACTCATAGGTAAATTACGACGAGCTCATTCTCAACAAAACCAAATATTTGGCTCATAAATACAAATCTCAACCACTTTCAGTATAACGCATCACATCATTGATCAAAATGCAGCGGCAGTGCGTTGCCGAGTCTGATCATGCTGAGGATTAGGGTAGGATGTGTGGCGGTCGCGTAAATTGATTTTCCGTGACGCCTCTTTGCCAAGGTAATTTTTTTTTTTTTTTTTTTGGCCCAGACGGTTGCGTCACTGTAGTTGGGTGCCTGTCTCGTGTGCTAGATGTGGGGGAGGAGGCCTTATGATGTGTGCCGCGGCCGGATAGTGGCCGGGCGCCTTTTGGCACTAAGAAGCCGACTCTATTTGAGCTTGGTTGGTTCGAGAAAGCTGGATGGACAAATGGATTGATTGATGCGCGACACGGAGCACGACAACGAGAACTGCACAAGAAGCGCAGGCACATTCCAAGGTACATCAGGCACAGAGACACACACGTCATTGCAAGGTGACATAAGAAAGTGTTGGTGGTGGTTGCACCGTCTGTTAATTTATAGGCGGGGCAGTATATACAGAGAGGCCCTCACCCACCGCCCGCCCAATCGCCGGTCGGTACTTGAAGATAGCATCGCACCGACGTCAAACGTTTTCCACGCCGCCTTTTCTTTTTCTTTTCCCCGAACTCAGCCCATTCCTCGGTTCCCTCACCTGCCTGCCCTGCAACGCTCGTCTACGCTGCCAGGTGCTGGTGACGACTCTTGCATTTTTCTCTTCTTCTTCTCCTTCTCCCCTCCTCCATCTCCCTCCTCCCCCCCTCTCTCCCACTTCCGCTTTCGCTCCCAGGCCCGCCATGGATGAGAACATTGCCACATTCAACGCCATCACGGGCGCGAGCCCCGAGGTTGCCCACAGCTTCCTCGAGATGACGGCCGGCAACTTTGAGCGCGCCATCGAGCTCTTTTACGAGAACCCAGACCTCGCCTCTGGAGTCGGGGCCGGGCTCTCGGCCAACGCCGCCAACGCCGCCAACGCCGCCAGCTCTGCCAGCTCTGCGCCCGCCCCGCGATCCAACATGGGCCGCCAGGACGACGATGGCGTCATCCACATCGACAGCGACGACGACGAGGACATGCCGTTCGACAACGACTCGGATAACGAAGAAAATGAACGCGCCGCCGTTGCACAGGCCGCCGCCATCGCCCAAGAGGAGGAGGACATGGCCATGGCAAAGCGTTTGCAGGAGGAGCTATACCAGGAGAACCATGGCTCGGGTTCAGGATCAGGCCCCGGAGCTGACGATGTACGGGCGCCTATTGCCCGCACCACCGAGACCCTCGTGGCTCCCGGAGGCGGCTGGACTGGAGACGATAACGGAGTCGAGGCTGCCCTTTTGGAGCAGCTGCGGAGGAGACGACAGCAGCCTGGTGAGCCCAAGTCTAGCAAACATGACATGTCCCTGGTACACGTACTGACAACACAAACTTATCTAGGTCGATCTGGTGGTCCCTTTTCACAACAGATTTGGGGTGACTCCGAACGCTCAGCTGCACCCGCACCACCCCAATCCAACGAAAATGGAGCCCACGCGAGACGCCTAGAGGACCTGTTCCGACCACCTTACGACATCATGGCCCGCATGGGCTGGGACGAGGCACGAACGTTGGGCAAGGAGGACAAGAAATGGATCATGGTGAACTTGCAGGATATGAGCGACTTCAACTGTCAGGCCCTGAACCGCGACATCTGGAAGGACAAGTCAGTCCGAGAGCTCGTCTCGGAAAGCTTCATCTTTTTGCAGTACGACAAGGATTACCCCGACGCCGAAGAGTACATTACCTTTTACTTCCCCAACCGGACCCACGAGAACCCTGACAACTACCCCCATGTCTCCATCATCGACCCCCGAACGGGCGAGCAGGTCAAGGTGTGGAGCGGCCGACCGTTCCCCACCGCCGCGGACTTTCACGCCGAACTCGCCGAGTTCCTAGACCGCTACAGTCTTGCTGCCAACAGCAAGAACCCAGTCGCAAAGTCAACGGCGTCCAAGCCCCGGGTTGTGGATGTGGACCGAATGACGGAGGAAGAGATGTTGGAGATGGCTCTCCAGAACAGCCTGGAGAGCGCTGCGAACAAGGCGTCGAGCTCGACGTCCAACGTACATGATCCGGATGCCCTTACCAAGACGCCAGAGCCATCGGCAACGCTCGAAGGAAAGGGCAAGGAGCCGGAGGAGGCGCCGAACCCCTTTGCCCAGATCGCCAGTACCAACCCACACACAGAGCCCGAGAACAACCCGGCCACGACAACGCGCATCCAGTTCCGACACCCGACCGGCCGTGTTATTCGAAGGTTCTCCCTGCAGGACTCGGTGCGCAGGATCTACGAGTGGCTCAAGGCTGAGCCTCTAGAGGGCAAGGAGGGCATTGAGTTTGAGCTGAAGAAGATGCCTCAGGGCCAAGACTTAATCGAACACCTGGACGCGACCATTGCGGACACAGGGTTGAAGCAGGGCACAGTCATGATTGAGTTCATCGAGGACTAGTGGACGCGGATGTTAGGACTGCTATGCACGGACTGACGGCTGTTGACTGCTGGTGTTGACTGCTGGAGACTGCTTTGGTTGGTACATAGGTATGGAACCGTGAAATTGGAGGGGGATGGACGGCGAATGACCGTCATGATTATTCTTTTTCTTTGTTTGCCCATAGATGAAAGGAACGAACTGGACTGGATTGGGCCGGGCAGAGCTGGTCCGCAGGGCCTATTGACCGTGATTACGAAAGCATGCATGGGGGGCTAGGGAAAGGGATCAGTTGGCATTTTGCTCTTATTATTACCCGGCCTTGACTGTTATCTTGGAGGGGGATTCCTTTGTTCGAGAGGGAACTGGAGCCTAGGTAGTTGAACTTGTTTTTATTAGACGCGTTTGCACTTGTGATAGACAGGGCAGCACACAGCACCAAAGGAAATGGTAGGACAATTGATTCAGTTGCAATGTGAGGGAGAGAGACGTTTGATGCCCGTTTGATGCCCGTTTGATGACGCCATGCCGGAACGTGGGCGGGAGTGGGAGACAAGTCATGACGGCCCGACAAAGTGTCTTGTGTTGTACGCCGTAGTCTGGAGCTAGAGGTGCGAGGGATGACGAGACGACGAGGAGCCGAAACAGCTAACCGACAATGGACAAAGGATGACGATGGATGAGAGGAGATGAAAGACACGAGCCAAGAGTTTGGGAATAGTTTGCCGTCGATATGAAATGACACGGCAGCCACTTGTTCTGCTAGGCCAAGTCGGCTGGCGGCATCACAGACACGCAATCTCGTGCCCCTCCCCCAATCGAATGGCTCAGGGACGGAACCATGCATCTCACCGGATCGGCCGTTCGAGGGCAGGTTTCCCGACGACCAATGAATGGACGGCGGGGTTGGGCTTGGAAAAGACGAAGGAGAAATGGTGTGATGATAAAACAAAATAAAAGTTGGCGCACGGGGGTTTCCTGTCCACGGGACTGCTGAACAACTGTCGAGCGGGAGCGGGCTTTGCTTGTTGTTGCTATGCGCTCCGACTTTGACTGGACGAGAGCGGCTGACGCCATCTGGTACTTTCCCGATGTTGCTGGGCTGATAGTCAGGGGACGCCTCTTCTTTGTTACTGGGGTTTTTAGCGTCCATCATGGCCCCTCCCCACCGTCACATTCTCCCCGCGCAACGGCCCTTGGATGATGCTGGCGCATCGGGCAGGCCCAGGCACCGGCCCAAGCACGGGTGACAGAAAACATGGTTTAATTCGCAGATCTTTTTTTTTTTCCCTACTAACACTGCGGGAAGAAGGGAGAAAAAAAAAAGGAAAAAAAAAAAGTAAGAATAGTATGTATTGCATAAAGAAATAGAAACATTTGAACATGGCCATTGTGTTCGTTAACTCTGTGCTTATTCAGTTCACCTACATGTACAGTAAGTAGTTTTGTTATTATTCCCAAGCGTCCATCTTTATTACAACATTGCCTCATGTGCCATGTTTTTTGTCGGCCGCTTGCCAGGGCACCCCCCCCCCTACCTACGTAACCGCTGGCCATTTAACCCCCCCCACCACCTAAAACAGAGAGAGGCTTACAGGGGGGCCCTTTTCAACTCCCCCTCATTCCCACAGGGCGCGACGCTGTGACGCCCGCTGGTCACACCAGGCAGCAAGGTCCCTGGGCTGGTTGCTGCTCAACAACCCCACAGCCTGCAGAAGACGGGAGAAAAACACGGCGCTGACGAATGGAAGCGGCCACTTTGCCTGCGAGACAGACAGACCTCGTCCTAGGAAAAACAAAAGAAGAAGAAGAAGAGCACCAGGGGGGGTTCCTGTAAACAGCGACGACCAAAGCTCTGCCACCCAACCAACCACTGGGCTGCGCAGCCGCACCGCACTTTGTTGTGCTGTGTTTTTTTTTATTGCGAAGCAATTGGGCCCAAGTGTTTTTTTCCCCCTTCACGCTTCTTGTGTCTTTGCCCACTTCCACTTGGCACGATACACTAATAATCTGTTGGTTCGCTGTATGCATCTTGTTACCTCTGTGTCCATCTTTTACAATCCCCCGCTTTCTCTTGCGTGCTGGTCTCTCTCTCCCTCTCCCTCTCTTGCGTGTAGGTGAGACAGTTTTACGTCGACGCCTGCTTATTGTTGTTTGGTGGGGATCCCGCCAAAACGACACCGCCAACTCGGGTACATACACACTGCGGGACAGGCCCATTCTCTCCTTCTCTCTTCTTGCTTGCACCGCTGGACGACCACTTGCAGACGCGAGCACCGCCTGAGATCGACTTTTGAATTGATACCCCGGGGGCCAAGACCCATCTTTTGCCCGAAATTCCCACGACCGAGTCCCGAGTCTCTGTGTCCGCGTGCACCACGGACCTCTCTGTCTCCCCCCCCCCCACGACGAAGCGAACGTGCCCCCCGAAACGACACAGACAGTCAAGCCCACCATGGCAGACTGCGAACGAGACGTGGACGAGGGTAACGAAGCCTTGGGCCCGGAGCTCCTGTACTCCAAGGAATTCTGCATTGGTTCGTCGTCTCCTTGCCGCAGCGCAAATATTGAGGCGGGAAACAAAGTAATCGCTAACGAGGGGCTGTAGGTGGTGGTAGCTTCGGAAAGGTCTACAAGGGGTACGCTCCGAAAAAAATCTTGCACAAACCCCCTCCCTTCCTCGGAGGGTATTTGCACAGCTCGCGAACGAACGAATTGCTAACTGCGAGTGCTCAGTGTCGATAAGCGCACCGGCCAGGCTGTCGCCATCAAGGTTATTGACATTGAGAGTGCCGAGGACGAAGTCGAGGACATTATTCAGGAAATCGCCATCCTCTCGGAGCTCCAGTCGCCCTACGTCACAAAATACCACGGTTCCTACGCCAAGGGCGCCGAGTTATGGATCGTCATGGAGTTTTGCTCCGGCGGCAGCTGCGCCGATCTGATGAAGCCGGGCCTGATTGGCGAGGACTACATTGCTATTATTATCCGGGAGCTGCTCATGGGGCTCGAATATCTGCATTCAGATAAGAAACTGCATCGAGATGTCAAGGGTGAGGAACTACGGCCGAGGCCCCGCTGCGTGACGGTACTGACCATGCACTCACAGCCGCCAATGTCCTGCTCAGCTCCAACGGTCAGGTGAAGCTGGCCGATTTTGGTGTCTCAGGTCAGCTTTCAGCCACCATGACCAAGAAGAATACCTTTGTCGGCACTCCCTTTTGGATGGCCCCGGAAGTCATTAAGCAGTCGGGATACGACCACAAGGCCGACATCTGGTCTCTGGGCATTACCGCCCTTGAGCTTGCCAACGGCGAGCCGCCCTATGCCGATATCCACCCCATGAAGGTCCTGTTTCTAATCCCCAAGAACCCACCTCCTCGGCTAGAAGGCAACTTTACAAAGGCGTTTAAGGAATTTATCGAGCTTTGTCTGCAGCGGGATCCGAAGGACAGACCCACCGCAAAGGACTTGCTGCGACACCCGTTCATCAGACGGGCCAAGCGAACCACTTACCTCACTGAGCTCATTGAACGACATGCCCGGTGGGCCGCTACCCATAAGGGGGATGAGGAAGACACATGGGACACCAACAGCCGCAGGGAACCCGCGCGGGAAAAGGTGGACGAAGACATGTGGGACTTTGGCACCGTCAGGCTGGTTGGCGAGCGCGGAGGAGTTGTCTCAAGACCGGGCCTCAACGCTCTGGACGAGAGCGCGACCAATGCTCGCGCGACGAGATCTGCCGAGAGCGCAGACAACTATGGCGAGCGACGTCGTGAGGCGAGCCCGACCAAGATTCGAGACTATGCGCTGCAGACCAGCGAAACAGTCAAGGCGGCGCATGCTGGGACAGCAAGACAGGCGAGCCCTCAAAGGAAGCCGGTCCCTGTGGTACCCGAACAACAAGAACCCCTGCAACACCGCCAACTTCAATACCCTCCACCAGGATTTGGATCACCCACCAAGGTCCCTCTTCCCCAGAGCCCAATGAAGCCCGTGGTAACACGAGAGGTTATCGAGACACCGCGGGCAAGACCAGCACCCCCGTTGGCTGTTGGACAATCCCCCGACTACGACCGCGAGTTGCAGAGCCAGTTGCAGCGTGATATGGGCATACTCAACCTCAACCTGATGACATCGCCTCAGGGAGGTACAGGTTCAGCAGCTTATGCAAACGATTGGTCGGCACCACCTGTGCCGCCTATGCACCAGTCTCCCTCACGGCTTTCTGCCTCCAAGCCGACGCCAATTAGCCTGCCAGAGATTCCCTCCTTTAAGGGAAGCTACCCGAACCAGTTCCCAAACCAGGGTCAGAGAGTACCATCAGTACAGAGGGTTCCCCCTTCACCACCAACGATACCGGCGCCGCTGCAAACCCAGGGACCCCGTCCTTTACCCTCAAAGTCCGAATCCCCGGTCCCGTCCGAGTATAGCAACGCCCCGTCAGCGTTCCCGTCGCCGGCCCCGCCCAACCCCAACGGGGACCTGGACGCGCTCAACGACGTCATCTTCCCGGCGCTGGAAGAGGCGCTTAAGCGGCGACAAATTCACCTCCAGCAAGTGTTTAAGCCTGGGCAGAACCCGGCGCTAGTTACAACGAAGCAGCAGCGGGCCGAGGCGGCGCACGAGAAGCTCCGCAAGCTCGTGTACAAGCTGGCGCACGTGTGCAAGGAGATTGACCACTACGACAAGGCTGAGCCTGTTGGGATGGGACGGGAAGTGGGAAGCTTCTTAGAGGGACTCCTCGAGGAGATTCTCGTGAGGGTGGAGCCGCTAGACGAGGACGAGGAGGTGTAAAGCAGAGTTGTTTGTGTCTACTAGGCCGGCGCATGATAAGATTAAAGCCAACTATCAGCATCAGGACATGAGGGCGATTCTTTGGGAGTTTTACGGGAATGTCATAGGATGGGACGAATTACTGTGTGAAATACGAGGGAACTGGGCATTGGGGAATATTATGTACGAGGTACGAACGAGCGAGCAAGCGTGGGATGGACACACAGGACCGCATGACGGGACAGGGATGACGGAACGGAAGAGCCGCGAATGAATGCATAAAAGGACCTGCTTTTTTTCTGTTAGATGGGTTGCATTACTATCTTGTTATTAAATGACGCTCGATAATGGCGGTATGGGCATGATAATTCTCAAGGTGTTGGCCGACGGGAAGAGGACGAGAAGTAGGGGGCTTCACAAGTTCCCTGTGTACACTGTTACTAGATGGATTATTCAATGAAACAAGGCCATGAAATATTTGATTGACACGGCAACTAAGCCTCGGGAATTGACCGGGGCTGTGGAGTGATTTTTTCCCGTCTTTTTTTGCTTTTGTGTTTGAGAATTGGGGGGGACCCCACAGTAGTCGAGGTGGCTGAATGCAACAAACCTTTGCCATGATGAGGATGTTTTTGCATGTTTTTTGGTTTGTTTTTGTTCACGGTAAGCTATTTTGGAGTGGATTTTATTTGTCAAAGCTATTGTCTCGACGAAACTCTTACATTGTTTCTACTGGTTAAAGACTAATGACAAGACTGGGGAACAATTGCATGTAAACATGACTGACTTGATTCTCACGGCAGTACAACTAACTGTTGCTTCTCCATTGTGGCTGCTGCAAGGTAGCACCTAGGTCACCAACATAAGCATGGCCAATTAAAGTGCGGTAAAGATTGGATACTCCAATCCTCTCTGTCTGAGTCTCCGGCCGGGTTATATGGGGCGGGATACCAGCCATGCAGTATGTCAAGATGGCAAGGCACACACATCCGCCTACTTGATATACAACTAAAAGCCTTCTGGTTTGGCCAACAGTTTTTTTTGAACAGTTTGCATCGCGTTGAACCTTGATCATGTAAGTTTGCCAATGCTTCATGATACATGGCTGGGGCTGTGGACACTGCGACATGAAGCCGATCTGACCTGGTCAAAAGAAGAAATGAAGCAATGTGCTTCGGAGCTGTGGAATAAAGCTGCAGCTCTGGGACTCGGCGCATGTTTAATTACAAACTAATCAAAGCCTCCCACGAGCACTAGAGACTCGAATTTTTTGGCTCTCTCTCTCTCTCTCTCTCTATCTATCTCTCTCCCAAAAAAAAGGCGTTGCGAACAATGGGCCAGCCAAGTCCACCCCGCTCACGGCGACCGAATCTTGCCATCGTATATCCGACATGCGGGGCTCCGCTTTCCAGTGTGGCTCAGGTCCGTTGCCATGGCCGGGTTGAAAAGGAGAGCTAATAGGAGTGAGTGTTTCCAGTAGTGAATTGTATGGCAAAAATATGTCCTGCACAGTGTAGGTTGAAATGGGAATGAAGAATTGACCTCCCCCCTCCCGCCGTTAAACTCGATGCGTCGGTTATATCTGGGGAAGCACGCGACCCAATTCGACAAAGAGAGAGATGGAGAGAAAGAGAGAAGCAGGGTTGGTCTTGTGCGGGTCTTCTGCCCGAGATGAAGCAGGCTTGGCTTCTAGAATAAACGTGGTCGAGCGAGGTATTTTCCCCCAAAGTGAAACTATTTAAACATCACACACACACACACACACACACATCCGCGCCCCAAAGACATGCTGCAACAAGCGCGCTTTTTGGTGGAGGAGTGACTGGTAGAGTTTCTGATTTGCTGGCATGGCGTCGCGCCACCGTAATGGGCAAGGCATGAACGGTGTGTGGGGATGGGCGCCCTGCATCGGGTGCCCAAAGACTTCTTCTCTGCATGGTTTCATGCATCCACATCAAATAAAAAGAAAAAAAGAAACAAAAAAATCCGGCAGCCAGCTAGTTTTGGCTGTTCTCCTCCGCCGAGGATCCAAGGCCGAGAGGATGGATGGGTATAATTTGGGGCTAGCGCTGTCTGTCTGTTGTTGCACATGGTTAGTTGGGTTGTCTTGGGGAGGGGATCGTAGCGTCAATGAGTAGCCCCGCACGCGACCTGTGAGCATCCATGACGGGGACTTATAAACCTATGAGGGCTCGGTCATGGAGAGACACAAGGGTGCTTGGTGCAGAGACTGGGTTTATGTTGAAGATGCACCTTGGGAAATGTCAAACCGATGCGAATATTGACATGCCAGGACGTCTCCGTCACCTGGTGCCTTTTCCGAAACTGCCGCTTGTGGTTGGATGGATCTGGATGGATGGTATACAACAAGCGCCGCTGCCATTGAAACAGTCGGCGGCCAGGCTTGACGAATATGCATATGCGCGTACGATACTACGCAACACAAAACACAAAACACAAAACACACACCTCTACTCCCGTTGGGTCGCCTTTACACAGAGACGCTCTCATTATCACTCTCTCCACATATAATCCCCTCATAGATCTAGTAAAAAAAAAAGGTAAAACCCATTCGAGGGCTGGTCCATCCCGTCTCCTGCACTGACTTCTTCTTTCCCCGTCGCCTACCGCAACGGGCCTAGCGCGGTTGGGTGACATCTCGGACCAAGGCGCGGAAACACGAGCGGCGGCCGAAGGTGAAAAAGGCTTCGGCGGGTCGGCTCCAGAGGCTTCAGAGGGTCTAGAGGGTCTCAGACGGGCCATTGCGCCGCAACCTTGGGCAAAAGAAGGCACCTTGTGTGAGGTAAAGCGTAGGGGACCACGAGGCAAATCGCGCACCTGCTTCTCTTACTCTCGTCGACGACTTGCGACTTGATCTTGTTTTTTTACTTCCTCTTTTTTCTTTTCCACACCTTTCACCCTCTGCTTTCCTCGGTTGTGCACCCTCTCCCCTCTTCCTCCTCCCACTCGACGACATCTTTGAGCCTCCCCCCCCCTCCACATCTTGGGATCTCTTTTTTTTTACGACTTGACGCCTTTTTTCTCTACCACAATGTTGTCGCGAGGTTCTCTTCGATCGGCTCAGGTAAGACTTCTCTCTTTTCATTGTTTGCTTTTCTTTCTTCCTTGTTTCTCTCTCTCTTGCTTTGCATCGGCACGCTTGCTGGTCTTGCGGATGGGCCAATGGATGACAATGTCTTGTCTTCTTCACTGTGTCATGACGAATTGCCCACCAGCCGAGCCTCCGACGCCACCACACATGAACGTCATGATGGTAGCCGCCGGAAGCATTGGGACGGCACAGCACAGGGACAGAGCACATGATGCCAAACACACGCCATGACATTGTCCAAATACCCCCATTTCACGGACCACGCTGACTCGTCCCTCTTACAGCTGCTGCGCAGCGCTGCCCAGCAACCCCAGCTCGCCCGATCCTTCGCCACCGTCCAGTCCGACATCTTCAAGCCCGCCAAGTTTGGCGGCAAGTACACCGTCACCCTCATCCCCGGTGACGGTATCGGTACCGAGGTGGCCGAGTCTGTCAAGACCGTCTTCAAGGCCGACAACGTCCCCATCGAGTGGGAGCAGATCGAGGTTTCCGGCCTCGAGGGCGCCGGCCGCACCGAGGATGCCTTCCGTGAGAGTGTCGCCTCGCTCAAGCGCAACAAGCTCGGCCTCAAGGGAATCCTCCACACCCCCATCAGCCGCTCCGGCCACCAGTCCTTCAACGTCGCCATGCGACAGGAGCTGGACATCTACGCCTCCATCTCCCTGATCAAGAACATCCCCGGCTACGAGACCCGCCACAAGGACGTCGACCTGTGCATCATCCGTGAGAACACCGAGGGTGAGTACTCCGGCCTCGAGCACCAGAGCGTCCCCGGCGTCGTCGAGTCCCTCAAGATCATCACCCGCGCCAAGTCTGAGCGCATCGCCAAGTTCGCCTTCTCCTTCGCCCTCGCCAACAACCGCTCCAAGGTCACCTGCATCCACAAGGCCAACATCATGAAGCTGGCCGACGGTCTCTTCCGCAGCACCTTCCACCAGGTCGCCAAAGACTACCCCACCCTCGAGGTCAACGACATGATCGTCGACAACGCCTCCATGCAGGCCGTCTCCCGCCCCCAGCAGTTTGATGTCATGGTCATGCCCAACCTGTACGGTGGTATCCTCTCCAACATCGGCGCCGCCCTCGTCGGTGGCCCCGGTATCGTCCCCGGCTGCAACATGGGCCGTGAGATTGCCGTCTTCGAGCCCGGCTGCCGTCACGTCGGTCTCGACATCAAGGGCAAGGACCAGGCCAACCCCACTGCCATGATCCTGTCCGGCAGCATGCTGCTGCGCCACCTCGGCCTCGACGAGCACGCCAACCGCATCTCCAAGGCCACCTACGCCGTCATTGCCGAGGGCAAGGTTCGCACCCCCGACATGGGCGGTCTCTCCACCACCCACGAGTTCACCCGAGCCATCCTCGACAAGATGGAGACTATGTAAATATCTTTTTTCGTTTATAGATCAGTGCATTGATATCCCAGTGTGTTTCTAAGATAATACAAGAATCAAACAAAGTATGAAAATCACTTTTTTTTCTTTTTCTTATTCTGTCCCATTTCCAGTGAATGTGTTTATTTGCTTGCGAGGTTGTATTTTTGTTTGGCCTTGCAGAGTGGGTTCGTGATAACCCTGTATGCTCGTAGCTACGGAGAACCGAGATTCGGCTCGGACCACATATTCCCACCCGAGCTTCACGTCTTGGGGCATGACAGTGTCTTTTTCTTTTTACCGGCGTTTGCCTGGGGGCAATTACAATGCGCTCGGTACATATCGCCAGGAACAATGGACTCACACAGACTCAATGGCTCGCGATCAAAACCAAGTACCCCTCAAATGCGAAAGAGACTGCGGAGGACTGTGGGGCACTTTCCCCAGTCATCCGGGCTGTTGGTATTGGCCCAAAGGAGAGAACAAAAAGACCAACAACAACATTAATCTCGTTGTATAAACCCTGGAGGGGAAATGCATGTATAAAGAAGCGAAATGGGAGAGAAGGGACATTGAGTCAAGGGCGAAATAGTTAGTAGGATGTCTTTGTATCGCCCATGCCAGAATGCTTCGCGACTTAGTATGTACCCTAGAACTTGTAGACTACATCTGCGCCGAGAAATGACCTGATCAGAGCTCCCTGAATATGGACGTCTGATATAATCCATCATGCGAGGTCTGGATAGAGAGGGTCATGATTGATAATAAAATAAAACCCGCCAAATTTGCACATCCTCGGCGCGGTAAAAAAACAAACAAAAAAACCTCGGGAATTGGCCAATCGGCTCCGGGAATACTTGTATATCAATACTCAACCCAAGCCTGTGGTAACTGTTACAACAAACAGTGCAATTGGGTTGAGGGTATGTAGGCTGGGTCTCGGATAGGCTGTTCATCTAAAGCGCAGAGCTTCCGATTTACAAAGACGCTGCCTCAGCGGCCGTTTGTCTCGATCGGCATTTTTGCTCGAGGTCGGGTTTTTTTTATACTTTTTTTTGACATGTGGTGACGTCGGCCAAGACTAGTTTTTAGGTTGGCGTGCTTTCTTGTGACAGTTACTTGGGGAACCAATACCTGAGCTTTGACGGCCAATGGACCCACTGCGTGGGTTTGCGCTTGAATAGTAACCAATCCTTATGGTTGCTTGCAGAGAGGAAATAGTTGTCCAAAGCCTCGCCAGGTTTGAGACTTGATCTATGTTGTCCTAGATTAACTCGGTTGTCATGTCTCTCTTGTCCTTTTCCACAGTGTTGGTTGCGCCCATAGCTATGCAGCCCCGCATACCGACTCGTGATCGCTAATCTCGGCCGCCGTTGGCACAGAGGTTTGTAGCACTTTGCGGGGCTGGAACCCTGAATCGACATCTCGGGCATATATGGCCTGGGCTACCTAGTTCAATTCCTCCAGGATGCCGCTTCTTTCTCTGTTCTAAACCCATGGCAAAACACGGCCAACTTTGCTTTTTGGTGGCGCCAGCGGATGGCTGCCCGTCATCATTGGCCGTTGAGACAATGCCCACTTCCCGGCATCCCGGAAGGCTAGTCTAGTACGCGTCCACCCGGAGTCGTCGAACTAGGGAGAGACTCGGTTCCCAGTCCTATGTCCATGTCTTTGCGATGTATGCCCGGGCTTTTCTTCATTCTTCCACAACCAAACACTTCACCGGATATGGCCCTGCCCCTGAGCTTTTGATCCGGGCAGTGTCTCATCTTGGATCGGACCGTTTTGGTGCGGGAATGCTAAGACTTTTGGACGCACAGGCAACGCGCCATTTCGACGGCGTCATGTCTAAGATGTGAGATTATTAATGTACCATAGCTTGCTGTTCTCCTGCTGATCACCGGGCTTTCAATCATTGAAAAAGCCCATGCTGCTCCCCGACCTTGACCCCGGTGCCCGTCCCCCCCCCTCTCCATATTGATGCACGCTCTTTTATTGTAACCTCTTGCGCAAATACCCAGGAATTTTTATTTGTTTGTTTGTTATATACACGTTTAAGTGACCTACCAATACACACACTCATTGTCTGTTTTTAAAATTGCCCAACCATGAGAGTGTCTAGTAGCTTGGCCCTCAACCTCGGGCTGGCCGTCCCCGCCTTGGGCTACAGCATCGACAAGGAGCACTTGCTCTCCCGAGGGGCTGACCGCGCCGCCGAGGTCAAGAAGGCCTTCCAGACCTCGTGGGCGGGTTACTACCAATACGCATTCCCGCACGATACCCTTCACCCCGAGTCCAACGGGTACTCAGATGATAGGTAGGTCTTTGCTTTGCGATGCCGTTTCCATATAAAAAAAAAACTCGTTGCATTGACGTAGGATGTGTTAGGAATGCATGGGGTGCTACGGCTGTTGATGCCCTCTCCACGGCTATCCTGATGGGAGAAAAGAAGACGGTGGACCAGATCTTGGACTATGTTCCCAAGATTGACTTTACAACTACTAAAAACGCAAACGACCCCATTTCCGTCTTTGAGAGCACGATTCGGTATCTGGGCGGCCTACTCTCAGGTATAACTATATCTCTCACCCCAGAGCCACTGGGCAACCTCCCCCTCCTCACTGCTGACTCGTGAAAACAGGCTATGATCTCTTGACCGGCCCCTACAAGTATCTGGCCTCAAACAGCGCCCAAGTAGATGCCCTCCTCAAGCAGGCCCAGACGCTCGCCGACAGCCTGGCAATCGCATTCGACACGCCGAGCGGCGTGCCGGACGGCACCGTCTACCTGAACCCTTCGCCCCGCAAAAGTGGCGCGGGGGACAACTCCATCGCGGGGATGGGCACCCTGGTCCTGGAGTGGACTCGCCTAAGCGACCTGACGGGGAACCAGACGTACGCAAAGCTCGCCCAGCGCGCCGAGGAGTACCTCATCCGCCCGACGGGCGTCAAGGAGCCCTTCCCGGGCCTCGTCGGCTGGCACGTCAGCACCAAGACGGGCGAGTTCACTGACAACCGCGGCGGCTGGGGCGGCGGCACCGACAGCTTCTACGAGTACCTCATCAAGATGTACCTCTACGACCCCAAGACGTTTGGCGAGTACAAGGACCGCTGGGTGCTCGCCGCCGATTCAACAATCAAGCATCTCGCGTCGCATCCCAAAGGAAATGAGCACGTCACGTTTCTTTCCAACTATGCAGGAACATACACGATCCAGTCCTCAGGTCACTGTAAGCAACTCCCTTCGCTTTCCCCTGTTCCAGTTGTCGACCAAGAGGGCGGAACTAACATGCTGTATTTCAGTGGCGAGCTTCGCGGGAGGAAACTTCATCCTCGGAGGACTCCTGCTCGGAGAGAAAAAGTACCTCGACTTTGGCGTGCAGCTCACCACGTCGTACTACTGGACCTACCACCACACCGCCAGCGGCATCGGCCCCGAAGGCTTCAAGTGGATCGACAGCAAGAAGGGCATGACGCTGTTCGACATTGAGGTGACGAAGCAGATTGACCTCTACAACAAGGCCGGCTTCTGGGTCACGTCGCCCAACTACATCCTGCGACCCGAGACGGTCGAGAGCCTGTGGTACGCGTACCGTGCGACGGGCGACACGCGGTTCCAGGAGCTGGCGTGGGACGCCTTCACCCGGATGCAGAGCCTGTGCCGCGGCGGCAGCGGCTACTCGGGCATCAACGACGTCTCCAAGGCCGACGGCGGCGGCCGCAGGGACTTCCAGGAGAGCTTCTGGCTGGCCGAGACGCTCAAGTACCTGTACCTCATCTTTGCGGGCGAGTCGCCCGTCCAGCTTCAGCGCGGCGGGGGTAACCAGTTTGTCTTTAACACGGAGGCGCACCCGATGCGGGTTCGCGGATGAAAGGGTTGGGGTTGGGGGGGGCATTGGAGACAAGGTGAAGTGTGACGGAACATTCCTTGTTTGAAGAGTTGGATTGGCAGTGAGTAAGTCAGCTTTCAAGGAATGCATGTATTCAATCTTGGAGTCTTTGTACTCTGTTTCTTACTTTTACCGCGCAAAATATGGACGTGTGGTAGGGTGAGGAATGAATTATGTTGAGTCTGATATTGATACAAACATTCCCACCTGGTCTTCCAGAAGCATGCCTCGTCTCAGTCTTGGCGGTAGATCTAACTCGCTATGAGATGGACAATTAGAAACTAGAAACTAGAAACTCATGTAATTCATGAATATACTATGTTATAATTTTTTCCCCTGTAAGCGTTATGCATCTCGCAGTTTGTACATGAATTAGTCGGCACGCCCTGGCTGCTTGCTATAAGTTGAAAGATTGAAACCCTGTTGTAGATAAGATCGATTTGGGGATGCACCACATACATATGTTGACGGGAAAGGAATCGACCCTGCTAATTGGCCCGAAAGTGTTGACTTGGACTGGTTTACTGTCCTTGGCGCCTAAATTTGCAGTGCATCGTGGCAGGGGCGGTGGGGGGGCGGCGATGAAGCCTTCCAGTGGTGAGTTGCAGCATCATCATCCAACGCAAAGGACTACATACCCACGACTTGTTAACAGGGCCTCAATAATGCCAAGATTCACTAAAAAAAGTAGTCTTTATTTCATTTCATTCAAAAAGAAGTTTGGCTGATTAAATATTTCCTCTCAATTCTTTTTTTTTATAGAGGAAACTGAGAAGATCCTACAAAGATTTCGTTGTCAGCATGTTATGCTCAAGCTCATCTGCCGCTCCTAAAATTGCAGTGCATATGCAGTCTGACACCCCCTATTGGAAAGGCACATTTGATGGAGGCAGAAACAATATCACGTCACTTTGGCAGCTCACTGCTACCCAATGTGCGGAAGCCCCTCGCATATACCATGCTTATTTTTTTTAGTCAAGAGGACATCTGGCTATCCTTGGTAATCTTTGTCTCTCCTAAACTGGTAGGTGACCCAAGTACCCGGAATATTTCAGTGTGCAAATAGCCACATCACATGGCTCACTGCTCACTGCAAGCGAGCCATTCTCGTTGGCGACATTGTTTACGTCAAGGCCTTGAGGATGAGTAAATGGCATAATGTTAGTCTGTTTTAATAGGTGACAGGTGGTCAAAAAATACCAGCTTGGTCATATTCTGAAAGGCCAACAGCAAAGTGAGCTGTGACGCATTCATTGGTTCAGTGAGACCAAGGTAGAGTAAAGGCTGCCTACAACATCTGTATGTTTTAATGCTTGCACTTTTCATTCTAGGAAGCTGGTCCTTGCCAATAACACACTCGGTCCAGATCGTTTTCGGAGCAGCGGATGTATGTGCTGACAAACCAAACCAATGCATGTAAGCAAGGAAAAGGAATGATGCCATTCATCAAGTCTTAAATAGCGTCAGATGCCCGTTGCTCGATATAGGTTACCACCAGCTCTAGGACACCATATCCGACACACAGCTTAGCTAGAAGAAATGTCATCAACACAATACGACATCGAACCGGTTCAAACAAGCCATGGTCACATGTCTCAGATGACGACGGAAGCCGTCGTGATGCCCTCACGGGCTGCCGCGGAAACGTTCGCAGAGCCAACAGCTCCTAGCAAGACTCGGTCAACCGCGTTAATGTCAATTCTCGCCTTGGCTTCGTTCCTAAACACGTTCAATTCAGGCACGCTAACTGTAGCTCTGCCGTCTATTGCAAAGGAGCTCGACCTCCCAGAGAACTTGCTGCTTTGGCCTGCCTCCGTCTATGCACTTGGCCTGTCCTGCACGCTTCTTTTGTTTGGAGCAATTGCTGATATTGTTGGAAACAAGCCAATATTTCTGATTGGGTCTAATCTCTACACGATATTCACACTTGCAGTATCGCTATCAAAAAGTGGTACCCAGCTGATCGTCTTTCGCGCTCTGCAGGGCATTGCAATGTCATTTTGCATGCCCACCGCTGTGAGCATCATCACTCGGAATTTCCCAACTGGCAAGCTGCGCAATGTCGCTTTCGCCGTGTTTGGCGGAGGGAGTCCGCTCGGTTTCGCCAGTGGCTTGGTTCTGGGTGGTGTGTTTGTCCAAGTCTCTGGCTGGCGGACGTCGTACTACTTGTCCACGGGCATCAATGTTATCGTGACTGTGCTCGCCTGGTTTGCACTCCCCGAGACAACACGCGTGGAGAACGTGAAGGAAAAGCTTCTACACGAATTTGATTGGGTTGGTGTAATCTCGGCGAATGCCTGTCTCGCTCTGATGTCATACCTCTTTGCCCAAATAACCTACAGCGGGAGCGTGATGAAGAAGCCATACAACATTGCGATTCTGGTCGTTGCAATTCTGCTGATTCCCTTCTTCATCTTTTGGGTTGGTCGCCAGGAACGACTTGGTCGGCCGGCCATCATCTCCAACAAGATCTGGCGCAAACAAGAGTTTAGCGCGGTTTGCATCTCGGTGTTTCTCGTGTGGGCATGGTTCAATGCCTACGGCTACTGGACTACACTCTTCTTTCAAATCACGCAGGATCTCACGGCTCTTGACGCGGCGCTGAGGTTTCTTCCCATGGTGGTTTCTGGAATCGTCACAAACGTGGTTGCCGGGCTGGTCGTGGATAAAGTGCCGGCGGGGATTCTGGTCTTGGTAGGCGGCCTGTCCAGCGCGGCCTCACCACTGCTATTTGCAATCCAGCAGCCCGACTGGTCTTACTGGGCGGCGGGATTCCCGGCAATGTGTCTGAGCGTGTTGAGCTTCGATTTATTGTTCAACGTGAGCAACCTGGTCATCACGGCCAGCTTCCCGACAAAGGACCAGGCGTTGGCGGGAGGTGTCTTCAACACGGTGACGCAGCTGGGCAACAGTGTGGGGCCGGCGGTCACGGCCATGATTGCTTCGGCGGTGACTCACTCCGAAATGGAAAAGAAGGCGGCGACGACGGAGGCGGCAACGCTGCAGGGATACCGGAGCGCCTTCTGGACGTGCTTTGGCGCGGCCATTGTTAGTGCAGTCGTCAGCACGGTGGGATTGCGGAAAGCGGGCAAGGTGGGCGTGAAGAAGCAGCAGTGATTGATTGATTGATTGATTGATTGATTGATTGCTCGAGCTGGGATGAGATTGCGCCAAGTATGAGTGTGGTGTTGAAGAGCCGCAATGGCAATTCGTGTATGCCGGGTTTAATTACGTCTGTAGTCTACATTCAATCACGTTGAATGCATAATCCGGCGTCGTCTTATCGAATAGCTTGAAGTTCAAGTTGGAGAAGCTGTTTGTTGCTGGGTTTGGGAGGTAAATGCGAGCCCAAATCACACCAATTCGCGTCTCCCTTCTTGTTTGGCGCCAGCCTTCCGCTTCTATCCGTTATTTGCTGGAGCTCAGCCTTGTGGTCCACCAACCAAACAGCCGCACATGTGTGTAACCAAGACATATCAGGGGCGCGACTTTGCTAAGCACGGGGCTTATTGGTGAAGCTTGTTGGAGCTGCAGCTTCTCTGACTCGGGTCCTGAACCGTAGCTTGCAAAGCCGAGTGTCCAGGGCCAGGTATCCCCCTGCTGGCTGTAGCTGGCTGCTGGCAATCCATACTGCAAACAGCCAAGCCAGCACCCAAGAGCCGATCTCAGCCGACGCTGCATGGCCGACACCGGGTCAAACGCCACCGCAGCCCACCATAGCCCACCATAGCCCACCGTAGCCCACTGAGGGACACGCCCCGCGCCCGCCATTAATTGCTATTGCGCGCTACCCCTCGGCGGGGCTGTTGCTGGCCCAGTCTTCATGGCGGGGTCAAATATTTTGCGAGCCGAATTCGGATAAGGGCTTTCAACCCCTCCAATGCAGGTGTAGGTTACCTAGGTATACAACTCTACGCTGTACTTTACAGGCTTCATTCTTAGGAGACTTGCAACGAAAAAAACAATCGCAACAATGGCTCCCTCTCGTGTTCTTATGCTGTGAGTCCCAATTGACCCGTGGCGCGCGCCTCGACGTCCTGCTCACCGCGCCTCTAGCGGCTCCGGCTTCGTCACCCGGCCTACCGTCGATGTTCTCAGTGACGCTGGTATCGAGGTCACCGTTGGTGAGTTATTTGCCACTGCAGTCTTCATTCCGCCTCGCTTTCCTAACGCCGCTCAGCCTGCCGAACTCTGGAGAACGCCAAGAAGCTCTCTGAGGGTATCAAGCTCGCCAGCCCCCAGTCCCTCGACGTCACCGACGAGAAGGCACTCGACGCCGCCGTTGCCCAGCATGACCTTGTCATCAGCTTGATCCCCTACACTTTCCACGCCACCGTCATCAAGTCCGCCATCCGAAACAAGAAGAACGTCGTCACCACCAGCTATGTCTCCCCCGCCATGATGGAACTCGACGCCGCCGCCAAGGAGGCCGGCATTACCGTTATGAACGAGATCGGGCTCGATCCGGGCCTGGACCATTTGAGCGCAGTGCGAGAATTTTCTCGCGTCCACGCTGAGGGTGGAAAGATCCTTTCCTTCCTGTCTTACTGCGGTGGTCTTCGTATGATTGCTCTATCCCGTTAGAATGATGTATTAGTGTTAACCTACTTTAACAGCTGCCCCCGAGGACTCTGACAACCCGCTCGGCTACAAGTTCTCCTGGTCGTAAGTAAAAGACTAAAAAAAGGCCTACGTCCTTAAAGTGCATACAAAAGAGTGAAACTAACAATATTAATCAAGTTCCCGCGGTGTCCTGCTCGCTCTTCGAAACAATGCCAAGTTCTGGAAGGATGGCAAGATTGTCAGCGTTGAGGGCCCTGGTACGCAGACTCTGGCCACTATACGTGCTACGAACAGCGACGCTAACAGACTATTTTTCAGAGCTGATGGCCACTGCCAAGCCCTACCACATTTACCCCGGTGAGCAAAATAGTCGAGCCATCTCATGGTGCCATATTCTGATTCAAGGCAGGTTACAACTTTGTTGCCTACCCCAACCGTGACTCCACCATCTACAAGGAGCGATACAACATCCCCGAGGCCCAGACCATCGTTCGCGGTGTAAGATATCCCCAATTGCTTGTTCTTACTATTTAGAACAGCTATTCTATATAACCTGGAATTTGTGTTGACAAGTTATTCAGACTCTCCGATACGGTGGATTCCCCGAGTTCATCAAGGTTCTCGTCGACATCAACTTCCTCAACGACGAGGAGCAGAGCGCCCTTAAGGAGCCCATTGCCTGGAAGGACGCTGCCCAGAAGATCGTCGGTGCTGCTTCTTCAAGCCAGGCCGACCTTCTGGCCGCCATCGATGCCAAGGCCACCTTCAAGGATGAGGACGACAAGCGCCGCATCATTGATGGTCTGAAGTGGAGTAAGCAATCCCAAAAGCCCCCAGGCTTTGCTGTAGCGGCAAAGTCTAACACCGCCATCTACTGGTTAAAAAAGCTGACATGACTGAACAGTCGGCATCTTCTCTGATGAGAAGATCATCCCCCGAGGAAACCCCCTCGACACCCTCTGCGCTACTCTTGAGAAGAAGATGCAGTACGAGGAGGGAGAGCGTGACTTTGTTGTAAGAACTTGATCACTCAATAGAGACCCGATAACGAAACTCACACCTTGACCCCAGATGCTCCAGCACAAGTTCGAGATCGAGAACAAGGACGGCTCCCGAGAGACCCGAACCTCCACCCTCGCCGAGTACGGTGAGCCCACTGGCTCTGGCGGTTATAGCGCCATGGCTCGCACGGTCGGCATTCCATGTGCTGTTGGTATGTTCTTCTAGAGGCTGGCTTGTTGTCGACCTCCCAACCCGTACCTCGCCCGAGGATCGTTCAAGACCTCTGCTAACATAACTTGTCATGTAGCTGTCCAGCTGGTGCTTGAAGGCAAGATTTCTGACAAGGGTATCCTGGCCCCTATGAACGACAAGATCAACGAGCCATTGCTCGAGGGCCTGAAGAAGTACAAGTAAGTTGACCCTTCATTATACATTATGGAACATGATTTCTAACACAAATTCCAGCATCGTGTTCAAGGAAAAGGTCATTGCATAGAGGGCTCAACGTAGCAATCCAAAATTGGCTCTCTCGGGTGAAGATTGCGAGAGCACATATAGATCTTATGCTGACGACTAATATTGCGTTGGATCTATACAATAACCCATACGCCAAATGCCATCAAGGCGTTACAGGGGTACCAAAAAAGTGAAAAGGCTTATAAGTAGATTTTGGCTTCTAGTTGAGGATAAAATGGAATGAACTCGGCTTAGATGATTGGCATGAAACAATGGTAGACCATCCCGTGAACAATATTTGATATAACCCACGAGATTTCACACCCAAGTCTACGTTTCTAAGAAATGGGAATGTAAATAAATGCCTTCCCGACTGTAAACACATGTTTTGGAGGGTAAGAAGGCGAATCATGCCGTCGCCTACCTGGGCGTTCTGTTGTCACATTAAGAGTTTCTGATAACAGAATTTGAAGAGAAGACAAATTGCATATTTTGAAGAACAGCCTCATACTCTGAAACAATGGTCCAGCTGAAAACTGAATTAATAGCCATCCATACTATGTGCTAGACTTGAGGGCTCAGCTCCGCTTCATCATAAAATCCGCTCTGGATCTCGTACTCCTCGAGATGGTCGTCAAACAAACTCAGGGTATCCTCACGATCAGTTACAATTTCGATAGGCACTAGCAATAACTCCTTTGTTGTGCTGCCATGATCGACCGGCGTATCAATGATGGGATTGGCCGAGTTCAGCTCCGCCGTTGCGACTTCGAATACCGTTCTAGTTTTCGTACAGACTTCGAGGTCCAGAACGAGTAGCGACTGCCCATCCAAATCACCTTCCAGGACCGACTCTCTTGAGTTGGGCTTTGAACCGCTCAAAACCTGGCTTTGTGGGTGGGCCACTGTTCCTGGAGCGCGGATGCCCATGCCTTCAGTCCTGCTAGGCCGACTTTTGCGCTTTCCTTTACCCCGAATATGGAGCCGTTATTCATGGCACAAAGCAAGACATGAATGAATAAAGGGCCCAAAGACTGATAAAAACTGGCCCTGTAAGCTGGTTGGCGAATGTTATTGCTGATGGGGGATGTCTAGGCGGTTGGGAGGTAGCTACAACACACAGATTTCCTAGCCATTTCAAGACAAAGAAAGACCTTTAAGCTACGGCAAGAACTATTCTAATTTGTCAAATTCGACATATTTTGCCTTGATCTCTTGCTTCCATTCCTCCAGTGTAATTGTTCTATCGCCAACAAGCACAGAGCCCTTGGGAACGGCCGCCAGCTTTTCCTTGTCCTGTACATAGTGCTTATGCTCATGGTTCCGGCACTTGCCGCCGAATTTCATGTCCAGCTTTCCATCCTGTAGCAGAGCATAACAGTCCTCGCAGTATAGCATCCTTGCATTGTCCATCAGGCAGACCCAGAAGCCGTCGGCGGTCTCGAAAAGGCGGTCGCAGTCGCCGTCACAGAAACCAATCGTCATGCTGGGCTTTTCGGGCTTGGTACTCTCGTCGAGCTCGTGGCCGGCCGCCATCATTTCGTCCCAGCTCGTCATTTTTCGCTCGTATTCGGCCATCAGTTCGAGCTTGGATTGCTCCGTCATGTACCAGGAAACGTCGTTATTCTCAAAGTCTCTCAGCGCCGACAAGAGGACACCGAGGGTGAAGAAGGAGTATGAATCGTTTTCAATGTCGTCATCGTAAAGCATCTCAAGCGCTTCCTTGGCGGGCCCTCTCGCTATCTGCTTCGCAATGTCCAGCTTGCCGCGCACTTGGAAGTACTCTACATATGGCCCGTAGAGTTCTGTTGGCTGGCTGCTGTCGGCCATTAAAATGTCTTTGCACATGATGACCTTCTTGTCATATGCCTCCAGCTTCTCCTGGGAGACTCCCCCCGCAGCGGCAAGTGCCGTGCAAAGCCTGACAATGTTTTCGGTTGAATCCCTCACCGGCAAGGTAAAGCCATCCGGGGAGAGTTCCCTTATTATACGCTCCCACACTTCGATTCCCTCATCTTCGCGGCCCTTTATTTCGGCAAGAACACTTCCGATGTTGACCCTGACCTTGTTCCAATATTGAAACTGGAGCTTGCCTTTGGCCAACTCTACCTTTTTCAAGAGTGCTTCGAGGAGGTCGTGCCGGCCTCTTGCTTCGGTAACCCGAGAGAAGACGGGGCAGTATAACCAGGGGTCCATTACTAGACCGTTGGCAATAAAACTTCCGGCAATATGTTCATCATCCTCTGGCAACCGAACAAGTTCCTCCAGAAAGTAGACGATTTCGTCCCATTTAGCGGTTAATGTATAGCTCCTCAGCACGTTCAAAAATGGTGCCAGGATCGAGGTTGTTCGTTTGAGCTCCAAAACCTGAGAGTACGCCGCGACGGCCTTTTCTTGGTTGCCTTCGTCGTCCCAGTATTTGTCGCCCAGCTCAAACAGCAAGTACGCGAGATTTTCCTCATTCACCTGGTCTTCTCGCCACTCGGCGTCTGTCTTGAGCCTTTCTACAAGGCCCTCCAGAGTGCTGGTGTCTTGGTTGGAGTCGTCGCTGGCTCGGTACAGCACGTATGATGCAATCCAGTTATCCGAGTCGAGGGCCAACGCTCTCTGGGCCGTTTCCAAAGCTGCAGACTTGGGAATCTGGTCTCCGGGGAGGTTGAGAAGTAATGAGGCCGCGCGTCCCTCCCACATGGAGCTTTTCTCTGTGACACTGAGAATTTCCAGGGCTCGCTTCTCGACGGACTGGAACATTTCAAGTGTCGGAGAAGCCATGGTTTCAAGGTCGAAGTTGAAGTCCTCATTCTCCTAATAGGGAAGTGCAGGCGGTTAGCTGGGTGTGGCTGGGAAAGAGAGTGTGGGTTATTGGGGTATCCATACCATTGAGAGTACATAGCAGATAAGAACAAAGCAACGGATTCGCGTTTGTCTAGATGTCGGCTTTATGAATAGTTCATTTGCTGCGGCCTTGAGAGCTGGCTCAACAATAAGAATTCCCTGGTTGGCATCTTGAGCCTTGAATGCGGTGATGAAGGGATGGTCCTTGACCTTTTCGATGACGGCCGAGTCATTCAGCCACTTGCGAAGAACGTCCAGGCATGATTTATCAAATAGCCAGGGACCCATTGTATCGGTTGCCGCGTAGTCATTCTCCATGGCAGCGGGCAGCTTAGTGCGCAAGCCCAGCAACGAGTCGATGGCATACTGCTCTGTGAAGAGTCTGACCAATAGCGCGCCCGCCTCTGATTTGAGCGAGCGGTCAGCCAGCGAGAGATCTGCTGCCTCCATGTGATCGTTGAGGAAGCCGGCCGTATATTGCAGCAGGGATTCCGTCTTCTCATTGCGCTTTTCCACGAGGCAAGTCAGGCATCTAATCACGACGGCGACATGGCCATTGTCACGATCTTGGTAAATGTAGCTGCGCTTTCGCACCATCTTGTGCTTAAAAAATTCTTCAAACCCAAACTTTTGATACAGGTCCGGAGGACACACGGCATTGAGGTAGTGTTGCACAATATTGATCTCGGCTGGCTGAATATCCTTGAAGCCGCTGGTGCTGCTCTCGTTGTCGTCGCGAGTGTCAATCTTCTTGTAAGGAATCTTGTCCAGCATCTCGCCAACCTTGAAGTCAACCTTGTTGTAGTCTATGGAGAACAACGTGTACTTGGTCCTGATCTTGGACTGCATGGACAAGAGAGAGGCGCCGCCCGCGTTGCCAGCTCCAAGGGCCTTGAGCTCCAAGGCTGCCTCCATTTCAATGGGGGACAGCCAGATGAAGCCGGCCCAGATCCAGAGGATGATTTCGTTAATCTCGGAGATTTCCTTGGCAGTTCGCGTCTGATTGAGTGCTTCGATTTCGGCTTCGATCTGGTCTGGACGCGTGTCGCCAGCCGTTTCCAAGAAAGCATTGATCTCCTCCACATCGTCAGTGGTCGCAATGTTGTCGAGCACACGGTTTATCTTGTAAAAGTCTCCAAAGGTTGACTTTATGAGACTGCTGAGGATCTTTTCTCTTATTTCCGACACGTGGGCTCTCGATTCGTCGCTAAGCATTTCCATGTTTCCCATTCGGTGGTTGATGTAGAGCTCAATGTCTGGCTTGTTGGGCTCTCCCAGAATGATCTTCTCGATGTCGACACCTCCAGCCATTCTGATGTCATGGAATGTATTTTCCTGACCAGTCAAAAGAATACGCGTTTTTTGGATGAGGGGTGTGTTTGAAAACTTTTGCAGGATGTGCGTGAGCGCGTCCATCTTGGATCCGAGCCCATCAAGGATGAGAAAGAAGGACACGTCGATATTCTGCAAATCTTCGTTCTGCAGAAGCAGCTGAGTCCACATTTCCAGAGGGCTCTCAAAGGACATTGAATTTTCGCAGATTGCTGCCACACTCTTCATGTACGGCTCATCGCTGAAGGCGAGCTGACAGATGAGGTTCCTAGACATGGCCATGACCTTATCCGTGGGAGTGGAGGACTTGGAATCCGACTCCAAGAAATTGTGAGCAACAACAACTCTGGATGAACCAATGTCCTTAATCCTCCGGAGGTGAAGGATGACATTGGAGGCGAGAAGTGTCTTTCCGGCTCCATCACGTCCCTCTAGTCCAAGAATTCGGCTCGAGGGGTTGGTTCCTGCTACCCATTCCTTGAAGCGCGAGTCTTGGGTCAGCCACTCCCCGCTGCCCTCGATGATTTTTGACTTGTGCCTCTTCCATGCCTTTTCCCAGTCTGGGACATCATCTAGGAGTAATTTCTGGTCAAGGTCTAGCGCATTGACAATGGCCTTCTTCCACTTCTCCAAATCCTTCTCGCGTTTGAGCAGACTTTTATCCTCGACTATGCTATTGTGCATTTTGCGTGTGAGATTCAGGCCGTCTTTGGAATATGTAGCAGCGTCGTTGCTTGACTTCCAGGTCTGGGCCGCCACCAAACCGCGCTCCTTGTCGATCAAGCTCTTCATGGCGCCCAAAAGATCCTGGACGCCGTCGTCGTTGAGAAACATTTGCTTCATGAATGCGGCGAGCTTATGGCGTTTGGATTTGAGCTTGAGAGATCGGTCGCAGATCTCGACAAAGAGGTGGAGGTGGGAGCAAGCGACCTTGGTCAACTTTGTGTCCATGCCAGACTGAGCGTAGTAGCTCAGGCGATCTAGAAACTCTGTGCATTTCCCAAGTAACGAAGCCAGACTCTCAAAGATGCCTTCATAGCCTCTCCAGGCGGAAATTACAAATGTGAGGGCGCTGTAACATGTGGTTGCTGGCCCAAAAGCCTGGGTTCGTTAGCTGGGGATTGGGCGCGGTGAGATTTCCATGGTCCTTACGTATGAGGCGCCGTTGGCGACAATGCCGCCCACTGTCTCAATACACTGTAGTGTGCGGTGGAATATCTTCTTGATCTCGCCATATGCATCCGCCGCCTTCTTGTCGGTGGATTGGGCCTGGTCCAGGTATTGCATGACATTGTCGATGGTGAGATTTGGGTTGATTTTGGAACGGTCGCCGCCCGCCATCTGCATCACCCGATCCTCGACCAACTTCCACGCATTGTTGATTTCGTCATCAGACTTGGAGCCAAAGACTCCCCCATTGTCTACAGTCATTGCTGCCATGTTTCTTTCCTTTTACGCCAGGAAGAAGAAGGGCGCCGTTGCTTCTTATGTTGGGCCATCGTTTGGGTTGGGAAGTGGGTAACAAAATCTGGGCCGCGCGAAACTAGAAGAGAGGAGAGGACCCCCCCGTAAAGAAGACCATAGATCGATGCAAGGGTCTGTTAGGGCTGAGCGATGAAGCCCGTAAGGTGGGCGAGAGACTCATGAATAAATCCCTCTTCCCCATGGACCGCCCGCTAAACGATGGGGCCGTAGCTGAATGGTTGCCGTGCGATCAACATCGGAGTCGTCACATAGGCTGACTAGTGGACGCTACTTGCACCATGGCGCAGCAGTGAGGGCAGTGAGGGCAGAGGCAACTGACCAATCCATATCAGGCCAGAAACGGCGTCCCAGTCAGTTTTCAGCTTGAGGATACGGAGTCTAGATGGAACCCGATCACTGGCGGAGGCATTCGGCAACATCTTTTGCGAGGATGGACTAAATTAGGGCCTTTATCCAGCCTCACCCCCCACATCGTCAAAATGCCAAGCAGGGCCAACGGCTGGCGCGGATCAGGTTCATCGCACTAAAGAATCATGCATACGAGTCCAGCTCGTTTCACAGGGCTGCAGGTGGCTGCGCAGCCACCACGCAGCCACCACGCAGGTACATTCCAGAAGGCGAGAACTTCCTCAGAAACCCTCCAAGTAATAAGAACAGAAGAGTCATTTACGCCAGGTTCAAAAGTTGCGTTGAAAATGCCCATTGACCAGGACCATCAACTGTTTCGGCCCACACTCTGATTTCCACCCCCCCAGGTCTCAAAGACGAGATGTTTAACAATGACCCCATCCTTGACGATGAAACTCCACACCAGACCTCTTATTTACCAAGGCGTGATAAAGAAATGGCTGAGCCAAATTGAAGGGGACTATAAAGACGGGCCGGCCCGCTCTCGTGAGTTTACCTCACTCAGTAAAGCAGTCAGTGGCTTTTCCGACGGCATCCAAAAGTCATGTCGAGACATGGCGGTTGCTCGTGACCATGGTTCAAGCCCTGTGATCTCAACTGCATGCCTTCGATGCACCCCGCACATCGCAGACAATTGGTCCTCATGGCAACCATTACACAATTAGGGCCGGCATTTGCTCACGTTGTGGCTTGTGGATGACGTCCCAAGGGTGCATACCCGACAAGATCCTGCCCACGCGACAGAGATCCGTCCAACAACAACACCAACAGCTTAACTTACAACATCAGTCACAGGTTTTACACATATAATCGCTTTACTTGTAATACAATACAAGGCACCCGTCGTTGATTGGAATGCAAATTCTAAAGGAAATTCAAGTAGTAAGGGTATTAATTGTATTCTATTTCTGGCTACCCAGCGTCTGTAGTGAGTGGATTCATCTCAGTGGCTTCAGAACCCGACTTCTCCTACACCTCGATGCCTAAGCAGTTGACCATAAACGACCGACTCATCTATCACCTAAATACATATAAGACGTAAATAAATAAATAAAAATATACAATTGTGCATCGAATGAAGCAGCTTATCTAAAATGTCGTATACCAATCTCCAACACAACCTCTGCCAATAAAGTTACCTCTAAGTAGTATAATGGGCAACATATGCAACCTCCATCATGCTTCCATAGCCATCGATTGTGGCGCCGTTGGGGTTGCCGGGCTGAAAGGTGTTAGCAGTAATCCTAGTGTCAAGAATACATCGATAACATACCCAGGTTCCACCAACAGCTACGTTGAGGATAATGTAGAGAGGGCTGCGGGCAAGCGAATTCCATACGTTTTGATCACCAATCCTAGACCCGGATACTTGATGGAACTGGACACCGTCCATGTACCAAGTGATCGTTTCAGACTGCCAGCTGCTGGGAGTTCGGTCAATGTCGACGCGCCAAGTGTGCCAACCCTGATCGGGAATGGAGATGGTTCCTCCGATCCCAGTGCCTTCGTTGCAAATTCCTCCTGGGTAGACGTTGCAATGAATAGTCCCATGGCCCGTCAATATGCCATTCACCGTTTCCAGAGCGTCAATCTCTCCGCAGGAGGGCCAGCTGCCTCCGTTCCGGAGAATATTTCCAAGCATCCAAAAGGCGGGCCAGATGCCCTGCTTATTGGCAATGGCATTGGTGCCAAAGCGGAGTTGAGACTCTACTCTTGTCCTCTTGCCCGCTGCTGGGGTCAGGACATATGAGCTTTCGAGGCGTCCCGAAGTCCACCCATACAAGGCAGAACTGTCGCGCCGCGGAACAATCTGAAGCGTTCCACCTCCACTGCGCTGGAGGTTGGCGTTTGAGCTTGTGTACACTTCCAGCTCTGCGTTGACGTTGAGATGGCCAGTAATAATATTCCATTTGCTAGTGTCTGGGAGCTGACCAGCTGAGCCAGCAAATGTGTCTTGCCAGACTCTAGTGTAACCAGAATAAGTCGGTGATTCCCAGGCAAGAACTGAAGAGATCAATCCGGCGTAAGCCAAAAATAGGTTGTTGCACTTCATGTTAAAAATTGCAAGCTTAAATGAATCAAATACAGAAAATCAGTATGGGCAACTCAAAGTGACCCAAGTGAAAGGCAGATAATACAGTTTATGGGAAGCGGTAAGTATTAAGTTGTGTATACACTCGGGAAAATATTCTCTGCGAAGAAGTAGAATTTCACGGAAATAAATACAAATAAAGGACAATATTGCATCTGCAGTAGGGTAAAGGTCATGGAAAATTAGCAGATGATCGGATTTAAGGGCGGTCATTTGCATTCTGCGTCTCAGTTCATATGTCATGCCGTAGAAATACACAGGGCTTTGTATTATGTGCCGTCAAGAGCAAGGCAGCATGACTGTAATTAGAATCTGATCTGTGTCATTTGTCAAATATCGAGACGGGCGAGGGATCCCATGCAGAAACGAGAAGGAATCAAGAACAGGCCGGTGCAAATTAAACACACCCGGGCGGTTTGATCCTACGGCACCGGCTCAGTGTGCATAGGGGGATCCTTGGCCTGTGGCTATGTGACGAGTTACTCATGAGTATTGGCTGGTCCGCAGATTAGATCCGGCTAACGAATTTGGTAATAAATACAACTTGGCCGTTTTTAAAAGACCAGATGATACCAAATCATGACACGACCCACCTGATCTTCGACAAGAATCGAATATATTCCGAGCAGGATTCAATAAGCTCTTGATCGACCAATACAACGTGTCGCAAATCTGTCAACTTTGATGGTGATTGAGACAATCACATGGGCCCAATCAAGTGCTCTATTTCCCTCATTAATCTCTTTCCACCTCCGGAAATAACTTCCAAGGAAGGGTAAATCCTACATAGTATGCAGGTCATGAACCAGTGGCAATGGAAATGTGCCGATCAATGCGGAGGATCACTTGTGAGCTCCTCTTTTGGGTTAGTGCGTTGCAGGATCGATGTCCGAATGCAACCATACCACGGGCTCGGTGGTTAAGAATGACTGCAATTTCGGCTATTCGGGTGCCTTTAGGCTCCTGATCCCTGGCATGTGAGTTCTGGTGTCAGAATAGGGACGCAGTTAATGCTCGGTGAAAATGATATAGGGCTAGGCAACGTTATAGCCTAAGGTGGCCCTGCCGTCTTTTCTACCATGCTTTTGGCCGCTGGACAACCAAGTTTCGTGTTGACCCAAAACATTGGTGTGTTGTTATTATCAAGAGACTTGGACAAGGAATCTTAATTTGTGTTCAACTGAATCTTGGACAGAATAAATCATCAGCACAGAACACAAGACTGGAAATTTCTTAATGTTGAGGATACTCAGTTGCCAGTTTGATAGATTCTTCAAAAAAGACACTACTCTAAGTGATTAAAGGAAGACTATAATTTCCTTATTTCATGCTTCATAACAAAATATCTAGCGCTTTCACTCTACAATACGTATACGCGGTTCCTGGGTATGGCCGCTGAAATGGGATGACGAACCCACAGGCTTTGCCAGAACCAAAATGCAGATAATGTTAAAGACAATGAAGCAGCAGTACCAAGAATACAATACTTGGTGGAAAACTTGAATAAAAAAAAATGCAAAAGGAACCAGCGTTGATTGTTCTGCGTGAGAGCAAGGATTGTGTTGCATGCCATGACGACCTCGCTAGTTGGTGTTGAGAGCTCAGACTAAGCAGTACAGGAATCTCCAAATGCCGCCTCATACTGCGTAACAACTTTTGTAACACTGTAACAGATCTTTCTGATTCAGACATACTTGCCGTCACATCCCAAAGTCCTCCTAAGTATTGTGCGATCCAACATTGCCCAGAGGACTTTTAATCAAAAATAGAACAGAATAGGGCAATGGCGTGCTTACTTTTGCCCTTCCCAAACCATTCCCCACAGTCTGAATATTCCAAATCCACTTCTTGGCGGCGCCCACTGACTCAAGTCCATGTCGGCATGAGTCGTATCCCTGAAGCCTAGTTTAATGAAGAAGTCATGTGCCTCAGGTTCAGAGCCAAGTATGATCGGCAGGGCTTTAGCCTTGGCTTTGTCAAAGCCGAGTTGAAGTAGCTTTGATCCAATACCTTGGTTGCGATAGGAAGGCTTAACATAAACGTAGGTAAGCTCTGGCTTGGCATTAGCGATGTTTCAAAGCTGTTAGGAAGTACTCAACCCAAATGTTCTTTCCCCACGGCTTCCTTGTCGACTTCGTTCACAGCTTTCATAACCATTTGCAGAACCCCGGGATTCATTGCATTGAGAATGACCTGCTCCTTTTCATTTTGACCCTTCTGGTTTAGGCGGCCCTCCGTGTTGAGAGCTTGTTTCTGCGATATGGCAATAAATCCCAGAATCTCTCCAGTAGCATTAACCGCCTTGAAGGAGTCTGTATGCGGAGACTCAAAACCAGACCGTATAGCATTGGTATAGTTTGGCCTTTGAGCTGTCTCGTTGGGCCAATCCTTCCAAAGGAGACGATTGACGGTGAGGCAGAGCTTTGACGCGATCAAAAGCTCCGACAAGACCAGCAGGTCGTTGCGTTCGACAGGCGCAATAGAGAATGCAGTCATGGTATGTAGTATAGTTGGATTATTTTTCGTCTGTATCATAAGAATTTTACACAGTAACCATTTTCTCCAGCGCCGGCAGTCCAATATATAACTGTCTGTGAAGGCAACCATCTTGATTACGGAAAAGACAGACGCGACGGATCCAAGGCAACTCAATTGTTGACTTAGAAGAGAAAACCAAGTATTACCAGCTACGCGCAATCACATCTAGGCATCAGGTTCAAACGAATTCTTCCAATGGGGTGGCCCGGATAAATATGCCAAGATTACCTCGATTCAAGGTTGATCTTTAAGACGTTTACTTCTGCCTGAGCCAAGTCCAGGCAGAAGAATAAGATGGGGTGATGCTAGAAAAAAGATCAAGCGGGTGTTTTTGCAAATAGAAGGACTGATTAAAAAAAAACATCAGGGGTTACAACTGTGGGGTACTATTTGAAGTTCACATTATCTGATTATTGCAAACTTCAGCGCACACTCACCGAGCTTCGCAAACGCTGTACCCGCCCTACCTACCCTACACGCTACAGTCCAACGCAAAACATTCGAATTTTCTAGGTTGCATAATGATGCAGTAACGCTTTACAGTTTATTATAACAGCTCAAGTTGGTTATGATGTCTTCATTATCTACTTTTTTATAAGAAAATTACTTAATCTGGGGGTACTGCTGATACGGGTCGCTTTCATCTTGTTATTCCTTTATTGTAGAATCACGGTGCCTCTTCTACTGCTTATGTAACAAATGCTTGGGTTCCCATATACTGTCAAGGTTAAAATAAGTTAGACGACAATCTACCGGAGCCCATTCCCACCAGATTTGAGGATCTGAGAAGTCAGATTCTTTCATACTCGAACGAAGTGACTGAATCTTATAAAAAGATTGAGGAGGAAGGGTTGATTGGATTTTCCCCCGTTCTATACGCATGATATTGAAGGCTTATATGTATCGCAAGAGGTGTTACAAAGGAGAGAAGTAGGTTATTTTATTTTGCCCCGTATCCTAATTCCATCTTTAACATTCTCTTAAAGTCTCCTCAATTTTGTGACCAATGGTCTCAACGCCAATAGGATTCAGTAGTTTCATTCAATTTACTAGTCTTGTAGCCCGTTTTTTGTGGAACAGCCATCGTGGGATGATTTAATCCATCTATAGGATCGGGAATTGGTAAACCTTAAGCGAACCTTGATACATGGTTCCTATGTGGCCCTATGCATTGTCGATTCATCAATTTGCAGCCCTACCACGACTGAGTTTGGTATCATTATATCTAACTATTTGCTTATTCTATTCTGAAGTTAATGATTTCTAGGCCGGCCATCGCTCTCTAAGAAGCCCAGTTCTGCAAAGATGGACGCATTATGCTCACCAAGTGCAGGAACGGGCTCCATCTTGGCAGCACTGGCGTCCTTGACGCCGGGTGGGATAAGCGCAGGAACTTTGCCGGCTGGAGTGTCAATCTCCGTCCAGCGCTCTCGCGCCTTTAGCTGAGGATGGTTCCAAACTCCTTGCATGTCGTTGACGTTTGCATTGGCGATGCCCGCCTTGTCCAACAGAGCCAACACTGCCTCGGCCTCTAGCCCCGAAAAGGCCTCGAGGATAATCTCCTTTAGAGCTTCGCGATTCTGCACTCGCAGAGAATTATTGATAAATCGCTCATCCTTCGCCAGTTCAGCGTTGCCTAGAACCTCGGCGCAAAGCTTTGCCCACTCTCGCTCATTCTGGATGCCTAGCATGACGGAACTCCCATCCCCGGTTGCGAATGGCCCGTATGGGAAGATCGCGGCGTGGGCAGCGCCTGCGCGATTTAGATTAGGAGCTCCATCGAATGAATAATACAGAGGAAACGACATCCACTCTGTCATGGATTCCAGCATGGAAATATCAATATGCGATCCCTTGCCAGTCTTTTCCCGTTTCAACAAAGCTGCGAGGATGTTCTGGAATGCAAAAGTGGCTGCCGAAATGTCGGCAATGGAAATGCCGACCTTTGCAGGCTCGGATGGTGTTCCAGTTACCGACAAAAGACCGGCTTCGCTTTGGACAAGCAAGTCGTAGGCCTTCTTGTCGCGGTAGGAGCCATTTGAACCGTACCCCGAAATGTCGCACACAATGAGGCGTGTATTTCGATCCTTGAGAGCGTCGAATGACAATCCGAGCCGCTCACTGGCACCTGGAGCGAGATTTTGCACTAGGACGTCAGCCTTGGAAATGAGAGCCTTGAGGACCTCAAAGTCTTTTGGGTCTTTCACGTCAAGCGCCAAGCTTTCCTTGGAGCGGTTCGTCCATACAAAGTGGGACGACAGGCCGCGGACGCGATCATCGTAGCTCCGCGCAAAGTCTCCTACGCCTGGGCGCTCGATCTTGATGACGCGAGCTCCCAGGTCGGCAAGTTGCCTGGTGCAAAAGGGAGCCGCAATGGCATGCTCCAAACTCACGACGGTGACCCCATCAAGCGGCAGGGTCTTGTCGCCGGATGGTTGGGCAACTGTTGAGTGGCTGGCCCGCTGGAATGATGGCGTGTGGCTTCTGCCCTGGGCAACATGCCAGCCTCCGTTTATTCGGTTGGAGAATGCGCGGGCATTGTTTGCGATATATCTCGCTGAGAGGATGGCCGGCGACGTTGTGATGGATCTAGCAGAGGCTCTCAAGCTTGTGGCTACCCGCGGGGTGGCTACATGCGACATGGTGTTTGGATGTGCGGAGCGCTACTGGGAGTTTTCCAATCTCAGGGACTTTGCAGCAGTCCAGACCAATGCCCAATTGAACTGATGCGTGGGATAGTATATTTGTATGTACAACTTGCTCGTGATGTCAAGACTCTCAGCAGTTAGAGCTGGCTGGTGGAGCCTGCCGAGTCGGCTTCTTCTCGACTGTGCGAACCAAGTCGGCTATCAAGAAGAGAGACGGACCGGACCGACTCGGCAATTAAACGCACCGATAGGCGGTTCTGAATGCACGACTCTGGGTGCTTTAGCGCGTAAAAGTCATTATTTTTGATAATCCAAGCCTGGGTTATCCCCAAAGACCCCGCGAGGCAAATGATTGCAATTGCGCCACATGGCCAATTATCGCCTGATCATCACCAAACACTCCAAACACCTCCCGACTCGATTTCCACCTCGGCCCTGGCCTTGCACATATAATCATGCCAGTTCCAGCGGCGCGTAAACCCTAAAGAATTGAGACTTGGCGATCCAGTCGCGCTCCGGTACGCGGACAAATGCTTCTTCTGTCTTGGCCCTCACACGGCCCGCACCTGTACCATGGTGCGGTGCAGCGCGCTCTTGAAACCAGGATCACGCCACGGCTGAGGGAGACCCTGCGCCTCGTTTTCTTCTTTCTTGGCGATGCTTCTTTGGACCCGACAGGATAGACAACGCCATCGCCCGTGGCGCGAGAATAGGAAAAAATGCCCGAGCTTGACTGGCGGGCTGTCTCGCTTACTGGGCTGTCGTATCGCGCGCGAAAATTGAGCTCCTCCAATAATGATGCCGTGTGGCATCAAGTGTAATAAAAATGAAAATACCCAAACTCCAGACCGGATCGAGCTTAATTGACGTCGTAAAACACGCTTGAGAAGCCAATAAACAGAGAAAATGGTATCGTTGTTGAGAGAACGTAGGGCGCCCCGCTGTTGTTTTCTTTACTCCCTTCTCCTAGAATTTGGTTGCGAACGCATCTCGAGGGACCACCGGGGCACCATGTCGTAGTGAGGGCGTGAGCGATTCGTGTGACATCCTCTTTGCCATGAAGGGCTGCATTCTGCCTCCCGAGGAATTCTTTTCGCGTGTTTGCACCACTTGCGGAGGCACTTTCGGCATGCCTGACAAGGTTGATGTCGGTTGCGTGAGGTTTGGTCCAAGTCCGTAGTCGTCCATTTCCTGGGGGTCCTTGATGTCTTCTAGCCTATCTAGCTTGGCACGTCGTCGGTGCAGGTACCAGAGGAACAGGAAGAAGGCAGCAAGACATACAGTACTGAATTTTGCGTCAACGCCGACATTTTCAACAAGAATCCCCGGCAAGAACGTACCTTACAACCGTCAACGCAATAAATAGCGAGCTGGAAGATATCGCCGGTTTTTCGCAGACGTTCATATGGGAGCTTGCATGGCATGGTTCGCGGGGGAGCAGTCGTGTGAGGCTAAACCTTCCAGCGCCGGTCCGAACTTCGCCTTCGATGCTGCGTTTAGGATGCATGCTGGAGATTGTAGCATGAGTTGAATGAGTGGATTTGTTGGATTATTCCCTGAGAAAGAAAAAAAATCTATCAAAAGAGAGTGAATGAATAAATCAAGTTTGTCAATCACTTGCAAACATCCAGAGACAGCTTGACAGCAGGGGGTCAAGTCCGCGAGGGAAATTAATAGATGCCCTTGGACCGGAGCTCCCTTTCCATTCTTGTCCGTAGCTCGAGAAACATACCACGCGAACAAGTGTCGATGTTCCCAGGTCCAATGTTTCAGCACTGACGAGCGTCGAGTAAAGAGGATGACCCCGGTAAAGGAGGCGTGCGTGGATTTGATCACTGTCAATACGAAACAAGCCGTTCCATTCCCAGCACATCAGGCGCCCTCTTCCCTCCCGCCAATCGCAGCACATCGTAGCCAAGGTCAAGGGTCTCTGGAGCTACCTGGATTTGCCTACCTGGGATGGGGCCATTCGCTAATTAAACCAAGTGGACAAGGCGGCTCCCGGGCCCGTCCCGCTTCAAGGAACAATGGCCACACCGAGTTTCAACGCCTCAGCTTTTTACTGCCCTTTCCTCCCTGCGTCTGCTTCCTTGATCCCCCCCCAGATCAAGGGCGCCTGAAACGTGCAGGAGCCGGGGTCCAGGTCGATCACAGCTGTCCAACGTCCAACCAAGACCCTGTCACATAGCGCAATAGGGGATTTTTAAGTACTCAGCCTGTCCCCGCCCCCGCGTCTAGCAGTCGATGACGGTTGGAATTGGCAATCGGCTTTGCATTAGGCCCAGACGCTCATCTTCCATGGTGCAGTGATGGTGCAGTGATCCTTGGACATTGCATCCCGAAGAGCGCGGGCATGATTAGTCGTCTTCCTGCGCCGGCCATTCATGGCATTTTTAATTGCATGGGCCAGAATTTTTGCGGCATAATGACCCATCGGACCCGAATATTACAGAGTGGCGGATTGTCTTAGCGTTTCCACAGCCCAGCCGTACTCGCTGATGGAAGCGCACGCGCTCCAGTGGACCGTCCCGCAGCGTTATTTTTTTTTCTGGGACAATCTTAACCTCTTGAAGCTGCGACATCAATGTCTACCTATATTCTTCTCGCCAATGATCCGCGACCAATGACGACGTCCTCGTATTGCGTAAACCCCAAAATGGAACAACTTTGAACCGGCATTTTTAGTATAGTCCATCTGCATCCAGTATGACATCACATCCGTAATCTTGTCTGCCCCATCTACGCTGGCTGGTGGGGTTGATTTGCCCGTCGTTGCACGTATTCATCGGGGCCCATCTCGTATCAAAGCACATCACAATGTCAACCTTCTCCCTGACCAACACATTACTCGCTTCCGACAAGGATGGCTATCAAAGGGCCACCCAGTCGGACTTCCTTCGGCTGGCCGCCAACGGCCAAGCATCAAAGGATATTCTTGGCAAATGGCTTGCGAATGACCGGCTGTATGTCCACAGCTACGTCCGAGGCATCGGTCGCTTGATTAGCTTTCTCCAGTTTCCCGATGTGGCTCTACCGCCATCGCAGGAACCGGGATCCACGACGAAGCTCCTGGACTGGTTCGTGGGTGCCTTGGTCAATATTCGGCGCGAGGAGAAATTCTTTGTAGAGACGGCTGCAAAGTATGGCATCCAGGTCAATCTTCCAGCCCGGCCTGACGGTCGGGTGTCCCAAGAGGCAAAGCTCGAGGGACTGCGGCGCTGGGAGGTGCTATTCGACTCCGTTTCTCCGGGAAATGCCAACGAACTTCCTTGGTTGGAGGCCGCTGTGATATACTGGGGGACCGAGAAAGTTTACCTTGACGCTTGGTCGTGGGCAAAGGCTCAGCTCACCGCTCAGGGAGATCCTAGCAAGGATGCCGATGGTGGTGCACTACGAACCGAGTTCATCAACAATTGGACCAGCAGAGAGTTCTCTGGCTTTGTGGACGATTTGGGCGGTATTATCGATGAGGCTGTGGCAGAACAGGTTGCACGTGGGGGTGAGTCGTCCAAGAAGGACATGGTGAACCGTGTGCAAAGTACATGGTCCAAGATTCTTGCCGCAGAGGAGGCATTTTGGCCAAGAATGTAATTTGGTAATTCATCACCCAACTGCCTAAGAGATACGACCGCGGGGAGATGATTATACACGCAACACACAGCCTCGGAGGCACTTTTCTGGCCTGGCCCAGGTTGCAAACAGTCAGTGTAATAATGCGAAAGCTCGTCCGCATTCCGTGGAATGATTGGATCGGCCGATTGTGCTGATTGGAGGCTGTCTGAGATTTTAACAGGAAAGACACAGCGTCAACTTTCACGACGTCGAATCATATCAAGTGTAATGCCACCCGAATGTTAAGATAATCTGTTATCACTGTTCCATTGGTGAGATCTGGGATTAATCATCCTCCCCTCACCCTCTACCCGTCTCGTGCTCACCCTGCACACTCTTTACTCACTGGTCCCTTTGGGTCAGTATAACCAAGATCGGAGACTAGGGGCTCCAATCATTTGAAGCACACGAGGTCCAAATTTCCACATGCTACAGCCTCCGAATATCACAAATGCCCACGAAAGCAGCCCCCGTATGATATAAATGGCCTTGGCAATTGCCAACGCATTCTTTTCAATCTGGGAAATCGAGTCGTTGGGCATCTTTCCCCAAAACTTGCATAGAGGTTCCCAGTCATCCTCGGGCCTAAATTCCAAAACATTATTTCCGCGAATCTTGGCTTCATTGATTATGAACTGATGAAACTTGTCGTAGCGTTCCGCTTGCATGATGAAATCAACGTCGAACTTTCTTTTTGCCCATTTCACCACCTCTGTATTTTGGGCATACCATGTTCTATCGGTTTTCCAAAGAAAGCCGGTTGTCCTGAGTCATGGCTAGAATAATAAACGGAAGCTTTTCTGAGAGCTCACCGCCCAAATCTCAGAGCTTGAGCGCCAATTCAATACTATCTTTGCATATCCAACAAATCCGAGAAGAAAAATAGTGCAGGAAAATCGCAGAGAGCTACCTATACTTGTGTGACGTCGCTAAGAGTTTTCTTCTCGGCTGGCATCCAAAAGCAGTTGTTGGCGCGATGGATACGGCAGAATGTCTGTGCAAAACCAAGTGGACATGAGGCATATCACACTTATATAACCGTGTACCCTTAGGACCAGGGACAGTAAGCGCGGCTAAACGGCAACTAGGACATTAAGAATTAATTATTTAATTGGTTTATAGCATGGGATAAACCAGCATACGTAACATCCAGTTTACTTTGCCTGCTTTCATTCCCAGAAGATCTGACCCGAGGCCAATATTTGCGAGTTAGGCAATCTCCGACACCCATAAAATCCAAAACATGATATGAAATATAACCTGGCGAAAAATAGAGCTTGTTATGGCTCGATTTATATTTCAATAGTCAACCACTTACATGGATTACAACGGTACTTAGCTAGGCTCTACATATCTGGAGTTGTTGGGGAATAATTCCTTTTCTGCATTCTATAGTCATTATAACCAGTTACTGTATTTATACATTGTAATAAAAATTGATCAAGACACATTGGGGCCTCGTGCGCCTTCCACTCTTGGGTCTAGGTCATAGCACTAGCTTCTGATTCGGGTTGTCCTTTAACCATTATTCTCCTCCAACCATTATTCTCCTCCAACCATTATTCTCCTCGTCATGCAGCGCAACACCTCCTAGTGGTTGAACATTGTTAAACTTTCCACTAGCTGCCTCCCAAGTGACTGTTACTGCTGCACTCTCCACCAAAGTAACCTTTGTCACGGCACTCTTTGTTTCAGCGCTGTACTTGAATCACGTGTTGTATAGAACATTTGTTTATGAAATATCGTGTTCATCAAAAGCCCGATACATCTCTTATCAATCCACATGATCTTAATCTTCTTAATTTGACAGTCTAGCAAAATTGGCGCATTGTATTCAGTAAGTAAATATGAATCACGGCCTTAACGAGAGAGGCTATATGAATAGCGCCATTGTCCACAGAAGCTGTCATCTGTTCTAATTGTGAACAATTTTACTACAAAGGGCCCTACCTAGAGTTCAAAAAGGTCCAAGAACACAACTCACTCAATTTACAAATCATCTATATATATCCTGCGGTTTGAAGCAGCTTCTGCTCAATTTCCACCTTCAGATAATTCGCCTTTTCCAGGATTTCTTGCAACTTCGCCCAGCCAACAGTTTAAAATCCATACGAAGATTATGATAAATATTTACCTAGTCTTCAACAACCCACCCATTATGAATCTCCAAATAACTGATATGCCGACATATCAGTGCTGTTGCAAGGAGCGATTCTTCTTCAAGCATGATATTTTAGAGCATCTGGACATTTGCGGCGGCCTATTGCACCCTTATCCTCAATTCGTTTGCTTATGCGGCACTGAATTTGTGGATCTCATGTTATTCAAGACTCATCTTAATAGTTGTTGTTACACATAGTTGTAGTCCAGTGCAACTGCCGGTGGAGGCTCGGGGTTGTATGAGAACTAGATCAACTATGTATGCATAGAGCAATCTAAATACATTTTACATATCCTTGCAAGGTTCTGGTAATGACCATGTTCTTCGCGTTTTCACGGAGCAAAGGTAAATGCTCGCCTGTATCTTTCATCAATCAAGTACAGCCATCTACTCGGACAATGACAGCTCTTGCAGTCAGGGTCTAGAATGGGCATTGCCATTTTTCTAGCAATTAAAAATCAATGGGACATTATTTATTAAGGGAATTCTATTAAATTAAGATAAAAGCCTATTGTGATGGTACGGTATAACGCTGTCATGCTGAACCTAGCAGTTTACTCCACGTCAGAGAGCGGATGCAACTTAGGGATTTAGATCTCCTAGAGGTTTTCACACCGACGGCGACCTAAGCACGAGGTTTTCCCTCTAATAGATCGTTGTATTGTAGCCAGGTAGCAGTAGATAGAAGCAATACAAAAACAAATGAAATAATGCTGTCATTCCAGTAAGCGAAAGCCCAGGGGATAGCGAACCAACTATTAATTACAACAGTAGCCTAAACAAGACAAATAAATATACCTATAATAGACTCCTATGGAAGTTAGTTTCATTTACAGTCATAGCAAGATTTTTGTATCATGCGACTACCATTGTGCTCGAGTCAACGGGTTCAGCAGGTGATGCTGCGTTCTACTCTCAATCGGATGGCTAGAGGAAAAGGTCGATTATACCAAAGAGCAAGATTTTTTTATATAAAACCCCTTTAAAGCGTGTCATGGAACATTTAAGGATCACTTAGCCCATATAAAGACCAGAGTGGGAGCTCATAGCATGGTCAAAATTATCAGATGAATCTTTTTGAAAGAATGTAGACATGCCAGCGTGACAGGCTTTCTTAAATCTGCAGCCTAGAGTGCAGTAAAGTAGGAAAGCGAAAGAAGTAACAATATGCTCCATGCCGGGAATATTATTCCGTGAGTGGCAAGTAAAATTGAGGGAATTCCAGTTACTATAACCGGCAACACAGTGGGCTTCAATATTTCAGTACCCACAAAGAGGCGCAGTTTCGGAATTGCTGACGCAACAAGAATCTCTTCTACTCAGTTGATTGTCAAATGTGACAGTCAAGTACGAGGCGATGATTTCCATCACATATCCGCGGGGCTGAGCAGATCCTCCGCACTAAAAGATTTTAGCGCGCGAATTATCTAAATGCAATGGCCCTGAATGGTTTGTTGTGACGTCTGAGTAAGCGTCACCGTGCATTTACATTGCTCTATTTAGGGCTGAGAGCGTTAGCCCCTTGGCAGCAAGGATGCCATCAGGAATCTTGTTGGACAGCGCGCCGATTGTCCGTGTTGAGAAGTGGGCGCTGCACTTTCACTACTAAGCGTGCACCACGAGAACTAGATGATCGCTGTTTTTATGACTGCGTCAGCCAGTAGCAGCGTCGTTCGAGGCACTGCGGATGGTTTTCAGCTACCTAATGCCACTATAGAGGATGGTGTTCCACATAATGGACTCAGCCCCGGGGAGATGTTCAGCACAGCATTGCAGATCGAAAATAAACAAATTGTTCAGCTAATCATGTATTATGCTGCGTGAAGATTTAGGGTTAATAATATATATATAAAAGCAGATATAGCTCACTGTAATAGGTATTAGGAAGACCACGTTGACAAACAGCATCTTGCAGAGCACCAAGGACCCTACCGGAGCAAAGCGATTTCAACCCGTTTCTTTTCTTTTCTTTTCCCCTTCTTCTCACATCCCCACCAGTATTTCGATTCGAGTTTTGGGTCGCCATGGCACCATTTAATGGTCTGAGCCCCAGGGCACCCGACCTTTGCACAACTCCAGATTGTATTCGTGTCGCGTCGGATATTCTTGGAAATATGGATTTAAACTACACCGAGATTGATCCCTGCACCGACTTCGACAAGTGTAGGTGTCTTTTCAACGACGCCTGTATTTTTATTATTCTAATTTGATCGTTTTATTTAGTTTCCTGTGGTAACTGGGCGGCTAGACATCCGCTTTCCATACAGAACGGCGGGGCGACTGTCTTGGATGCCATTCAACAAGACATTTTTTCCACCGAGAGGCAAATTATCCAAGGCGCATATCCTGCTGGCTCGGATTCTGGCTGGATTTCTGTCAATCTTACCGACGATCAAGTCAAGGCCGACAAGGAGAACTTTGAGAAACTGCAGGATGCGTATCAAACTTGCATCAACTACACAACCTTGGCAGCTGAAGGGCTCGAGCCTCTAGCCGAATTCATCAAGACGGTTGTAGAACTCTTTCCTGTCGCTAAATCGACAAATCAGACAAAATACAATCACTCAGATGCGATGGGAAAGACATTGGTCTTCTTTGAAAGCCTTGGCATCCAGACTACACAGTTTTTTGGGATTAACCCAAACTCTTACAATCGCAGCGAGAATGTTCTCAACATCAACCCGATAGTTCCGAATAAGATCGCTATAAACGGAGGGCTTGAGTACATCGAATTGGTTTCCGCCTTGATTTCTGCTGTTCATCCCGGCAATGTTACTGAGAAACAGGCCCAAACACTCCTCGGAGCAGCGCTAGAGCTGGAGGTAGGACTGAGTGTAACCTCACAATCATCGCAAGCCGAGGCAGCAGCTCAAGGCGAGACCGTGCTCCAGGCGTCCCTATCTGAGATCCACAAGATCGCGCCACAATTCAACTACGAGTACGTTGTACGTCAGCTCGCTCCCAAAGGGTACAAGGCAGATGTGATCCAATCCGCCCACATGAGCTATTACAAAAATGCGTCTGATATCATCTCCGAGACCCCTGCCGAGGTGTTGCAAACCTTTTTTGTGTGGAAGGCCGTCTCAGCACTTTCGAACTACATCGAATCTCCCCTAACCAATGCGCTCGTTGCCTTCCCCAGCGATCCCAAGAGCCTCGCACAGAGATGGAAAACCTGCGTTAGATTCGTTGATCAAGGAGTCACTTGGCTGCCCGATCTAGGTATGGGTCCTGGCGTCGGTACTTTTGGCCCAAGCGGCTTGACGTGGATTATTGCCCGCTTCTACGCCGAGAGGAAGTATTCCTCGGAGGCTCACGAACAAATGAACGAGATCGCCGATTACCTTGAGAAAGCTTTTATAGAGCGCGTTGATGATGTAGATTGGGCTTCTTCTAAAGTTAAAAAGGCATCTACTGAGAAAGTCCGCGCCATAGACAAGAGGATCGCACTTCCGACAGATCCAGACGCATTTGATCCAATCGAGACCAAGGAGTATTACACCGGTGTTGATATTACAAATTCACACTTTGATAATGCGCTGTCTCTAGCAAAGTCTCATGTTAAGAAGCAATGGGATGTTCTTGGGGAGCCCTATAGAAAGGGGTGGTTTTTAATAAGCGGTCTCACTGCGAACGCATACTACGAGCCTGTGTGGAATACCATTACAATGCTCCTTGGATTCCTAGAATTTCCAAACTATAGTGTTGGTATGCCATCCTATATTACCTATGGAGGTCTTGGAAGCGTCGTGGGCCACGAGATTACCCACGGGTTCGACACCTCAGGACGACTGTATGACAAGAACGGTAACATGACGAAATGGTGGGATGATAAATCCATCAATGCATACAATGAAAAGACAGAATGCTTTGTGGAACAGTATAGCAACTACACTCTGACCGCTTCGGATGGCACAAAGGTGCCTATTGATGGAAACCTCACTTTAACCGAGAATATTGCCGACGCTGGTGGTCTCGTATCGAGCTATGTTGCGTGGAAGAATTGGGAGACCGAAAAGGGTAGTTCAAAGAATCTTCCTGGTCTTGAGAAGTTTACACACGAACAACTCTTCTTCCTCAAATGGGGACAGACTTGGTGCCATGCTATTTCGGACGACGACTGGATTTCAGGATTTACCACCGATAAACACAGCCCGAACGACGCAAGAATTAAGGTGGCACTCACAAACTCAGAAGCGTTTCTTGAGGCTTTCAAGTGCCCCTCCAAGAAGCCAGTTTGTGAGCTTTGGTAAATTTGGATAGCAAAGTGTGACTTGAACATGATGGTCAATTCGGATGACGAACATTGAATGAGATAGTTTTTTGTTTCCCATCTACGGATTTATTTTCTTTGATATGTATTAATCTGCAAAGTTTTTATCCTCTAGAATTTTTTTGGAAATACTGACGCTTTCTAAAATAAGAATCAATCAATCATCGATAACGTGAAGGATGGTCCACGTAACCCTGGGTGGCTTGCTGATTATCGGATGACGATGGAAATTGCCCAAGTTATTTTAAGAGAAGCCCCTTTATCACAGCATGGTCAAGAGTTAAAGGTAATGATCGGACGACCTGTAAGGAGTTTGGTGGCCAATGATGCAAATTTTCAAATGGTGAGGTTTTGTACGATAGTTTGGAAACTAAGAGGCTAGAGAGAGGTATTGAGCGTATATTAGTCTCATAAACATCATCCAGTCATGAAACTGAATGTTTGCCTCTCCAACGCCGAAGCACAAAGGTTGAACAATCACCCAATTCCTTCCCTCGTTGAACCAAACACTTTCTAACCAAATCTCATATCCCCACCAATAGAGACGTTTCCAGACCCTGCGTTCTGGATTCCATTACCATGGAATATATTTGTGCCCTGTGACTTAGGAGGAGGAGGTAGGTAGGGTTGATCATCCGACGCAGCAGCCTCTTCAACGTCGACATACGTAAGCAACTCTTTAGCACAAGCCGCAGCCGCAGCCGCCGCATAGTTATGCCAGTCGTCATTTTTGTGACAATCCGCAAAGTCGGATATACCTCGAATAACAATGCAGGAATATTCCGTCATCAACCCTGCAGCCTCCATTTCGAAGCAAAGTACGTCGCCAAGAGCGTTGACGAGTTCATCTCTCTTCGCTGCATCTTTGATGACCCTATCACCTGAAGCAATGAGTCCATAATGTATATCAGACTCTCTAGGGTCCTCAATCTGTCTTCTGATGCATACTTCCCCATCCAATAGATTCGTTGATGATGTGGTGATTATGTCCAACCCCTTGGCACTGTCAGAGACAAGTGACTTAATACTTGGCCGTGCATAACAAGCAAGTCTCCGGTTTTTTGCAATCATCTCATTAATGAACTCAGTAACCATGTTGTCCCCACCTCTGTGATCAGATTTCATTATATTAACAGCACCACGCAGGATAGACTGCGGGGCTGCCAGGAAACCCTTGAGAGTGAAGCCATCTTCGGTTTCTTTTCCGAGGTCGTATTGCACAACTCCGCCATGTGTTCCTTCCGGCATGCTCACAACTACATCGCCCAGACGTATGTCATGCTTGTCGCTAGGGATCCCGCCGCCGATGCCAACGAGAAGCCTCCATTTAATAGAAGGAAACGAGCGGGCCAGGTCAGTGGCCATGGTTGCAGCAGCACCCTTGCCTTGAGTTCCAGGCAGACACACTAGTACAATATTGTGCCCATGTAGATCACCCAACACATACATGTTGGAGTCTCCGCTCTTGGGTCGTAGCCGGCCGTGCTCATTATCTAGCATGTACCGAAAAGCCGTCATTTCAATTTCGAGAGCGCAGAATACGGCGACATGATAATCTTCGTGAGTCTTAGTTGGCCTATTTCTTGGCGCCATAGTGGTTGGTTTCTGGAAAATGAGAGATGATTGAATCAGGTATGGCTGAAAGATGCAATAATGGATGGTTGATGAGAACGACATGAAATACACAGAGCGCACTAAGCCATTTATAACACCATTATCGTCTTAGGGCACCAGGCATCAGATCAGGCAACAATAAAACTCGGCTGAGCGAATATGCTGACTTTCTCAAGCTCAGCGGGGCTTGTTGGCCTGTTCAATGGCGCGCGACCAACATCACTACAAGCAAGGATGCACCTAAGCGCCGAAAGGCATCCAAAATAAACACGGCGCTTAGTGCCGGGTATTGGTTGGTTTTGATTGGACCACCAACACTGCATGCGCTAGCCATAATTCAGCTACTGGTCTCTCTTTTCAAACAGTTACATCACGCCTGATCCCACCCTTTCTACCATCCATTATGTCCCAAAATAAGTACATGGAAACAAAAGAGGGGTTTTATAGTGGGAATTTGGTCCACAGGAGGGATTTTAAGCAATTACACAGTCACAAAATAGCATATATTCGCCAGTTTTTGCTTCCACGCTTTCAAAGCCCATAACCAGATCGGGGAAGTATCGTATTTTCGGCCTTCTTGACCGATAGACTTCAGCTTGTCCCAGACACATTAAAGGGGATTACCCAATTTTGGGATGTTGTCGCAGTCTTTTTGGTACCTGGACTACAATGATTGGAAATTCCACTGAATATACATCACTGGTTAAGATTTTCGACCTTTATCGATGAACTGAGTTCTAGAGCCAGGCCACTTTTGTATTAGCAATGATAAACGAGCTAAGTGTATACCAGAAGTCATGCCCTTTGAGTACGGGCTAATTCCAGATGAGATGTGGTCTCAAGAATATTAAAGTTGTCATGTGGTGTCCCTACAAATACTGAGCAAGATCCGCCACGATATTGGAGTGCTATTAGGCGTTCTTCGGACCGTGCTGTGATTCTCAGCGCATGGTCCAAATTCGCAACAGAAATACTATTATTGAGATTCACAATACTAACTATTAAATTAGTACCAATATAGTATAGTTGACACAAGATATGCTGTCAACATGGTAATGAGAGTTCCATGGACGTGAGGGGCGGTGGTAAGTGTCTTGTCCAAAAGTCCAACTTACGACTACGCCGAGACAAGGGCCGGCCAATCCAGTGTTCTAACTCTAGACAAGATCTTCATGATCCGGCGCAAGCTTTCATTACAGATAAATGTAAAAGTTATTTCACAACTTTTCTTTCATTTTATTTCCTTCTTTCTTACAATTACATCACATTTATTTAATGATATAACCTTGGAACCATTTTGGTCCGCAGTTCATGAGTAGGAAGCTCATTTTCCATGCTGGTGGGATAATATTGACGAACCGGTGCACGGCCCCATCGGCGGAAAATTAACTTTGCCGGCTCCGGCCCTGGAGAATCTCTACTGTCACGTGCGCCAAAGCTGTTCCCAGCGCGCCCCACAGCATTTTGAAGAATCCAGGCAGATCGCGTCCGCATATTCGATCACACCGAGAGTCGTCGCTATATCCAACAGACAAGATGAGTGACGTCAACATTCAGTAAGCCCATTATCCAGGCTCTATTTCGCTTTCTTGGTGCTCACAGTAATCCAGGGACCTGCTCCAGAAGCCTCGCAATGAGTGCACGTACGTCACCTCCCCACCAAACACTCGCTGAGTGAGAGTACGCGCCTGAGACTAACCATGCTGTAGAGAGTACGAGATTGCGCAGCTAGTAAGAAGGCTTTGCTTCATTTTTCCAGAAACTACCTGTGCTAACCCGGAACCTAGGAGCAATGGGAGTTTAGCAACGGACCTCTGTCCATTCTTCAGACCGCCGTCCGCACTCACTCACAAGTCCTGATTAGCATCCGCTCCAACCGCAAACTGTACGTCGCCTAGGATCTCCCTGTCGAACATCTGATTGCTCACCATTTCTCTCACAGGCTTGCTCGTGTCAAGGCTTTTGACCGCCATTGCAACATGTAAGTATTCTCGGATCCCCCAGCCACTACTTGCGCCAACTATGCAACACGTCTCTTATCCTGTTTCACATTGGATGCTAATTATCTTCCAGGGTGCTAGAGAACGTGGTACGTATTCCTAGATGGGTGTGCTGAATCCGGGAAACTTTCATCAAACTCCCGGGTCATCGTTGAATACCCGATGTTGCCATATCGCAGCCGCTCCATGCAGACTACTGACTCTCAACTCCAGAAAGAAATGTGGACTGAAACTCCCCGAAACCAGAACGGCAAGGCTGGCCGACCTGTGAACAAGGACCGCTTCGTGAGCAAGATGTACGTACAGCTCCCTGCTGCTAGTCACTCAACCATTAACAAATCCCCAGGTTCCTCCGAGGCGACAGTGTCATCCTTGTGTTGCTCAGCTGAACGAATAATACGCACACAAAGTTGGAAACTTGCTATCGCTACGAGTCATTGATTGGGCGGAGTGAAACGCATGCCATGGTCATAGTGGCTCAACCATGCAAGGTATCAAGGGAAAATCACGATAGACCGCAAAAATATCCCCGGATTTTTAACGCAACCATTGCTTCCTCTCTTGAGGTATGTTAGCTTAGGAGATGAGGAGTTGGTAACCAGAATCGATCTCATTTAATTACGAATTCCAAGTTGGACGCTCCGCTTAACACTTCAATCATATTGCGCCCGCCCGGTAGCTTCAAGCGATAGAATGTGAGGACGTACTACCTTGATCACCTAACCCGCTTTGTCGACGCTGTGCATTGGTCGAATTTTGTCAAAATATGCGCATGTCTCACGGTACTCCTCGATCTAGTCGCGTGCCTTTAAGTGGTTCCTCTAGATAAGTCAAGCATGGCGGTTATGGCCACACCTGACTATCATGTTATCTCACATCACAGAGCGCATATGTTCATGCCCATGACAAGCAACGCCATGTCGTCGTTACTCTTTTGTTATCTCTAATTGTGTTCTGACTATCCATTCCTCTCCAAAAATGGCGATTCCCTTCAGCTCCTTAAGAACAATGATACTCACTACCTGTTTAACCTTTGTATCCTGTTCAACGCCCCATGTAACATCTTGGCTCTTCGCCCATGCTCATTCCTATGCTTACTTCGCCCATGCCTTTCTGCCACCAAACCAGGTCTCCCGAACTTCCGCCTTGAGCAAACTCTGCGCGTCCCACTCCATATCGACCACCACAAAGTCAGCCACTTTGCCTACCTCCAAGCTTCCCATACGATCCTCGGCGAATACACTCTTCGCTGCCCCCAGCGTGTAGGCCGAGACCGCTTCGCAGAGGCCCAGGCGGAAATGCGGATTCACAGTGTCCAACGAGCTTGGGTCTCTCGCTGATCGGCGTGTCGTTCCCACGTAGAGGTTGTGCAGGGGGTTGTACGGCGCTGTCGGACTGTCGCTCCCCAGGGTCAAAAGGGCTCCGTGGTCCGCAAACTCACGGTATGCAAATGCCCGTTCGCATCGTTGTGGGCCAATTAGTCTGGGCCAGTCACGGAGTACGACTGGATCGCAGTGGACCGGCTGGACTGAGGCTGTGATTCCCAGGCCGCCGAGCCTCTTTGCCTCCTCTGGGGCCGAGAATTCGAGATGCTCAATACGGTGTCTGCTATTAGGACTGGCGTATGTCTCGACAGCGTCGACAGCCATGCGGATAGCCTCGTCTCCGATCGCGTGAAAGGCGATTTGTAGATCACCTTCCACGGCGCGCTTTACCACCGGCTCCACGAGCTTCCTGGTCCACAATGGGTCTCCTGTTTTCCCCGTAGTGTTGTAAGGTTTGGATACGTGCGCGGTGCAGGCGTCAATAGTACCGTCGCAAATCAGCTTGATACCAGCGATGCGCAAATCAGGTGAGGTTTCCTGGCTATATTTTTGCTTGAGCGCAATGGCCTTTTCCACCTGCTTCAGGCAGTCCTCTTCCGAAGCCGGCATCACAAGCCAGTACGCAGTGATACGTAGGGGGAGACTACCCCGCTCAGAGCGAAGAGCAAGCAGAGCGTCCCATACCACCTCATCCATGGCCATCTCAATCAAGCCAGTGTACCCAGAAGACGTGTAAGCATCAAACGCAGCCAAAATAGTGTCGAAGCGCTGCTTCTCCGTTAATACGCGGCTGAGAAATGGCCATGCTATTCCCACGGCAGCAGCCTCGCTGAGCAGGCCAGTTGGCTTGCCATTCTCATCCCTCTGAATCTTTCCACCTACAGGGTCTGCCATATCAGCAACGCCAAGCTCATCTATAGCAGGGGTATTGCACCAGACGGCGTGTAAATCCATGCTGTCGATGAAGACGGGGCGAGGGTCCAGATCGTCAAGCATGGCGGGGTTGATGCCATCCGGGGTCAAGTCGAACATCCAACCGCCAGCGAGGATTCGCTTAAGGTGTGGGTTTTCGCGGCCATATGATCTAATGGAAGCGCGAATCTCTTCGAGTGATTTGCAGTGGTCCAGTCGGAGCCTTGTAAGTGCCTGGCCGAGTTGCATTATATGCATGTGGCCATCAATGAAGCCTGGGAGGACGATCCGGCCTTTAAGATCTTGAATAGATACGCCATCGTCCTTTTGGTACTTTTCTGCGAGGCTGTCGCTGGTGCCTATGTCTGCTATTTTCCCATCCTTCACAAGCATGCCATCAACAAACGTCGGTTGCGCCTCAAGGCCAGCACCAGCCTTTCTGAGGATACGGCCATTGATGAAGAGAGATTGGGATACCCCCACAGTAGATGACATGGTCGAGTGCTACCGCCGTAACAATGCAGCAACGGATTGACTTAGATGATTACGCCAAATAAACAAAAACAAAACAAAAAAGGTCAAGGAGGACTCCTCACCCGCCAGAACACAGAAGCCGGAAGGTTTAAATGCCATGCATAACCGGAATGGCTGGACCAATACTCAACCGTGTGGAAACCATGACAGTGCCGCACACGGCGTCATTTGCCTGCATTATGAGGACCCCGCGCGCCCCAGCCGTCAGCCGGAAAGGCTAGCTCCGAATCGCGGCGCAAGTATTGCCCAGATTTAGACAGGCTCGCAATAGCTGGGGACAATGGAAGCGATAGCACTGGGCGGTTTATTTGACCTTATGAGGCAGTTGCCTAGCAGGGCGGGCTTTCCATAAATCGATTCATGAAACTAGAATCAGTGCCAATTTATCACATGCAGGGCACGCGCCGACTACAATCTAGACTACAGTAGTACCTTTGCAAGATGAGCAAGCTAAAAATGACCTTCTAAAAGTTTAACCAAACTACAAAATAAAACAGCACTTAATATAGCAAACAACGTTACTATTATGAAATGAAATACAACCAAGAGTATTATATCGCGATATTTTACATGGGCTTTTTTCGGGGGGGGGGGGGGGGGGGTTTAATAAAAAAAACAGTTGAGGTATAGTATAACTAGCGTCTGTGTGGCACTCTGCACAAATGTGTTGTGCATGTCGTCTGTAATATAGCACAACAACATCATCCATCTCAACCCGACAAAACAATAAAATAAATACAAATATTTAAAATTTCTCAAGTCTTTTTTTTTTAATCTACACAGAGCCTACGTTTTACCCATGATCCTATGGTTGCTTTCACATCTAATAATTGCCCATCAAAAGAACGTGGGCCTACCCCAGAGTACCTGAGGAATTTAAGGAGCAAGGTTACTCGTTAGAACACGATACTCTAGACTTTGGTTCGGCGAAAATTGATGAGGTTAAATTTCCAGGGTAAAAATTCGTGAATTGAGGTTCAATGTAGCTCTTTCAATACCAATTGTGTTTCCAGGTTGGCTGGCTTTTCCATCATTCTACTCCGTGAGGCTAAAAGTCTGTCCTAGATTGTCGCGTGAATGCCCGAACCCGAGTTCGCGTATTCACCTAGACCCCTAGACATTTTAAGGACACGGCCCATAGGAGAAAAATCGAATTGAATATTTCCCCCCTCGGGTTTTAGGCACATGGCTTCTTCTGAAAAAAAAATAAAAAATAACAGACTCCATTCCCGATAAGTAGCTGGCGTCAAGAGGATATCGAACTTAAGAAAATTGTATATACATAGAAATCTAACAGAGACCATTCAAGCCAATGTAATTCTTTGAGGGGACCTAGAGAAAAAAAAATTGGAGTTCAAACTATCAAGCCACCAACGCCGTGCAATGTAATCAGTCGTTCAGATTCGTGGTGATGCGATAGTTGCTTAAAAGGCCACTCGTCGCTGTCGTCCGGTGTACTTGGAGGTGGACTTGACAATCTTTCCTTTTCTCTCCATCTGATCCTTCTTCTTGATGATCCACGCCTTGCTGCCCTTCTTGATGGTAGTGTTGTTGCTCTTGATTTGCTTTCGGGCATCCATAACATCAACACCATCCATGCCGTCAACGACACCTGTGATGTCGCCTCCGTTCTTTTCGATGGAGCCACCACCGACAGTCAGGACAAGGTAGAGCTTGACGTTCTTGGTGCCAGGGTCATCCTCCAGCAGACCAGCACCAAACCCGGCCTTGACTGCGGCCTGGGTAATCATGGTGCGCTGCTGATCGTTCTTGGGGTAGAATTGGCAGACAGCGCGCCCACCTCGCTTCAATGATGCATAAAGGCCATTGAAGAATCGGGTAAGTCGGCCGGCAGGGGAAGTATCGCTTGTCTCGGCACTGCAGAGCCATTGGATAGCGGAAATGCTGATGGCAGCATCAAAAGTACCTGCTCGGAATGGCACGCCCTGACCAATATCTGCCAGCATGAGGTCTCCCTCGACGTCCCTCTGCAGGGCAATGTCAAGCATTGAAGGCGACACATCCATGCCAATCCATGTGTGAGGGCCGCCCTCCTCAGGATCAAGCGAGGACAGGATCTCGCCAGACAGACCGCTACCGCATCCGACATCGAGGATAAGAGACGGGGACGTGAGATCGAGCAATTCGAGGGCGCGTCTGGTCATTGACGCCTGAATGTTCTGGATTCGAGAGCTGGTCGTGTACTTTCGTGCTTCGATATCGTCATAATGAACGTCGGCCGCGCTGCGAGGTTGTGAGCTGGAGGGGCACCAGGGTGGGGGTGTTTGGTGCATACAGAGTATCTTCGGGGCGAGACATGATGTAAATTGAGAATGAAAAGTCCCAGGAGAAGTAATATGTGAAGAGAGCTTCTGCGAGCGGTGGAATACAACTATACAGCTGTTTTGCTGGCTTCGGCCGTCCTTTTGCCCGTCCACTGGTTGCTTTCGCAAAAGATACCGACTTTTTTTGTGAAGCGGAGGTGGGCGGCTCTTATCGATAAGAGCATGCACATTTCTGGCTTCGGCGCACAAGCATTTTGGACTAGTCTTTGGCGGAAGGGGATAATAAAATCCCGCGTCGCCACGTTGATTGAAATTGTGAGACCGCCATTGGCACAACGCGAACCCTGCTTCCTCAACCAATCTCTGAACGTGTCCTTTGCGTGCGGCTCAAATATCAGACAGGGCTTTCCCACCTCCCTGCGACTGAGTCCCCTTCGCAATGTGAAGCTTATCACCTATTGTGAGCACTTGCGACATACTGCAATCACAACCATGTGGATTCTACCTCTTGTCGGCTATGCCGGCGCCGTCATTGGCTTCTGCTTCCTGACACTGGCTATTGCCTCTGGCCTCTACTATCTGTCGGAACTTGTCGAGGAGCATAGCGTCATCGCCAAGCGCTTCCTGACGCGTCTGATTTATACCGTTATTGTCACTCAGGTGGCTCTTTGGATCATCGATGGCTTCCCCCTCTGGGCTACACTGTTGGGTGTGGTTTCGCACGCTGTCTACCTGGGCAACATGAGGCGCTTCCCGTTTGTGAAGCTGTCGGATCCCCTTTTCATCCTATCATGTGGTGCGTGGATGTCATCCAATCTCTTCGTTCGATGCGCTAACTTGGGGTCAGTTTTGGTCCTCATTAACCACTATGTTTGGTTCCGACACTTTTCCAGTATGCAAACACGTGCATATCAACGAACGTCATACTATGACCGCGTGGACGTGCCGAGTTTCACCATGATTGCTTCCTACTTTGGGCTTTGTGTGTGGCTCGTCCCCTTTGCGTTGTTTGTAAGTCTGTCTGCGGGCGACAATGTTCTCCCAACTATGGGCACCGAACCATCTCGCGGACTAGACGGCAAGAATAAGCCCCAGGGCATGATCAAGGCCATTGTGGACCAAGTCCGTGGTGCCATCGGACAGATTGCCGGCTCTTCCGGAATGGAGAGACCCTGATCTGTTGCACTTTTTATCTTATTTTATCTGGGGATCACGCTTGAGAGCACAGTGGCCTCGCGCAATGTGGCTGGCTCGTTTGCAACCAATTTTTTCCAGCTAAACCAAGCACATTTCGAATGTCGGACTGGGTAAGCGAACGATTTTCTTCTATACTTCTCATCCCCCATCTGCATGATGATCAAACCTTACGCTAGATTGTATTTGACAAGGAAATACCTTGCATGATCCCTTTATTCATAATTACTCTGACATTACCCCTCCAAACTTTGTGTTTCTAAAACCTTTACGCTTTGCAAAGACTAACCACAGTCACAGATGACCTGCGCCGGGCTATCCAATCTACCACATCTGTCCCCTGTCTAGTTGAATCGTCAAATGTCTACATCCTTCTGAACGGGTACACCCAAATCTAAGGAGCAGTAACAGTCAGTGACTTAGGGTTTGACTAGCGATGGTTGCTGTCTTACTCTTGATAAACGCTCATTGGGCATTGTGATCGCAAGTAGTGGCCTCATTTTGCGCTGCCTTGGGTTCCACCTGCACTAGAGTTGTGATTTGATCCTGAAGAGGAATCTTGGAAGTTTTGCTGCCCGCCCACTGAATGAAGAGAGTTCCATGGCATTTGCTCAACATTTTCTTGGAGGAAATAGTTGAGCGTATAAGAGCCATTCTGCGATTGGTACTGGAATGTACCAGTGACATTTTGTCGGCCTCTGGGGACCTGGACGCGGGGGTGCTCCATTATGAGTGAAGAAGATCGTCGGGCTGTTTTGGTGAACAGATAATGTGAGCTGCTTGGCAGTGATGACGAAGATCAATGGCACTGTTCAGTTTGTGGGATACTGGCTCTTTATCTTAAGAAGACGGATCAAGCACGATATGAGCAAAGGTGAAGACAGCGGACTAAATACCGAAGAAATCGGCATTGAGGTAGCCTTTTGCTGTTGACCCTTGTCTGCCATGATGCGCTGGTACTTTCAATGCTTTTCGTTGTGACCCATGAGACTGCCATGACCTGGGCCAAACTTCTGGCGCTCGGTTGGTTTTGAGCAAAGGTACATTTTGGATGTGTTGGTTCCTTGAATGTACTTCTGATAGACCTGGTGCCCCAGTCTGGAAGGATGGTCCCAAAGGGATGGGACAGCATAAGGTCGCTGCATATTGCCAGGCCTTGTGTCGCGCATTGCTGTGCCTGACGCAAGGCTGTGCTGCGTCTTTGAGGCTCTTGAAGTGGTGTCCTTTTGCCGGTGCGCCTTGTTGGCTGGCCGGCATTCTGGAGGTTGGCTTGGCGGTGCAGGGCGCAATGTGACAGGCAGGGCGGCGGCGGGTCACATGCTTGCATTGTCCTTTTGCTTGCTGGGCCTTTTGCTTGATTACTTAATTAATTTCTCGTCAAAAGGACAAAGGCCATCAGGCTGCGAAACATGAAAGAACTGAAACAACGTCCTTGTCTTTCTCGTGAGCCCACAATGATGCCCGCCCTAGATGTTCTAGAGATGTTCTCAAGAACAGCCCCGTGGATTGGCTCGGCGCATTCGTTGCCTTTCATGTTGTCCATCAGAAGACCGCTTGCACTGCAAATTTAGCCTTCACAGCAGACTCGGCTGCAAACGTAAAGGACCCAAAACAAACTTGTACTCTTTCACGCGTGCTCATAACGATACCCGCCCTAGATGGACCAATGATACTTTCAAAAATCGACTGTGGCTTGGTTCAGCCCATTTTTGTTGCCTCTCGTAAGATCTATCGTACAAACTGACTTGCGAGATCTTTGTCGCACACACACCAAAAGTACACTGCATGTTTCCCTCCCTCACCGGTCCCATTTTCTTATTGGTTTCCCACCTAGGTAGACACCTGTTGGCCGCCAGCGGCACCAGAACCACCGCTCCAGAACTTCTTGTCCACCTTGTCGCCGGCTGCCTTGTGGCCGTGGTCATGCTTGGCCTCAAAATCTTTGTTATGCTTCTCCACCTCGCGCTGCTGCTCCTTGGTCAGCCTGTCGGTGGCGTCGAAGCCCGGCACGCTCTGGTTGGTGATCTTGGGCTTTGGGGGCGCGTTCTTGGAGCTGCTGGCCAGACGCTCGCCCCCACCTGTGCGTCCCTTTGCGCTGCCGCTGGCCAGCCCGTCGACCCCCGGGGCGATGCGGTTGTTGCCTTGGTCCTGGTGCAGCTGCCGTAGGGCGGGGACGCCCATGCGGGGTCCGACGCTGCGCGACACGATGCGTGGCGTGGTGGTTGTGATGGATCGTAGGGTGGACATGGTGATGATTGCTTTGGGATGTATATTGTTTGTGAATTGGAAGACTCTCCCCTTATACCGCCCTTTCGAGGGCTTCTTATATTCGGATAAATCTTATCCCAATCACGGCATTTGTGAATGATTTGACTGGCTGTATCACCGCGCTCGCCTCAAAGGATTTGTCCCTGACGTAGCCATGATGCCATGATGCCATGGCCCGAAGCCCCGGAGAGTTCTAGAGGTACCTGCTTGCCTACTTGGGCTCGCGCGGGGCAGCTCTGTCCAACGTGACTTGCTGGAGGCGAAGCTTTGATTCCACAGGACGATGGCGAGATTGCAGGCGATCGCTGCCTTGGGGATACTGAACCCCGAGGATTCCCATATCAGGCAGGGTGGCTACCACATGGAGATGGAGAGTGGTAAGTATGACGTGGGTTAGCCCGTGAACTGCTGTCTCACTGGCTGGGGCTCGTCAGAAGGTGGCAACACCGCATGAGCACAACACCAAATTAAAAGGTCGAGCACCACCGGTTTGGGCAACAACTCGGCACCTTTTTTGCATTAAACTACCCGCGTCCAAACACTGGCAGTGGAGCGGCGGCTCTCTGTGACATGGCTCATGGATGCCCATCTGATAAGATACGCTGCTCCCCAATATTATCCCGATGACGCAACCGGATCCAAGTTGTCCACACAACTACCCTTGATGGCCACGTGATGGCCGCGACGAGACACGATGAGCATAACACAGTGACTGCCACAAAATGACGGCATTCTCGCTGGGGACGAATAGGATCAGGACCATGCGGATGTCTCGCCAGCCACCAAACCGACGATTCAAACCTCAGGTTGCAGAGGCTTGCACAAGCTTTAATCGACATGGGCGATCTGGTTCTAGAATATCGGTCGCGTATCCCGAGCAAGCCTAGTTTTGAATGGTGACACAGGGCTACAGCTGTGTTGTAGTCAGCACTGCGACGTTGACCACACAATATTGAAGGATTCAGGAACATCACTGCCTTAGCGCTGTGTAGATTCTCCTGGTACGTATTCTTGAATGGGCATCCGATGCGACTTCATTCCTGAAAAATGCAAACCGACTGTGTAGTTACTTTGCCATATTCGTATTATAAGGGCGCATCTCACCCGCGAGGTCTAATAATTGAGAACACTCAAGGAATTCATAGTGGGTTTACGTCCGAAGCAAGTGTGATATTACTGTGTATAGGGAGCTATCTCAACCAAGAATTTGCTTGCGACTGCCCATATCAACATCCGGCAGTCCTGAGTCTAGATATTTTATGCGCAAGCTCGCAATGGCGCGAACCGATTTTTCATTATTTTGGAAACGTTGTTAATTAAAAAGAAGTTCCAAAGAGAGTATTATTTCTTTCAATTAGTGGAATAAGAGAGGCGACACACAAAGCATGGATGCTGTTTCGCACAGCTAACAAGATAGGACAAGCCACACAACCATTTGGCCAGTGGGAGCCAATCCCAGTCAACTCTAATCGAGACCGAGCCCTAATATGTATAAGGAACAGATGTTGTTTTCTCATTATTTCTATTATGAGCCGCAAGTGGACCCTGGATTAGTCCGGGGCACCGGGGCGGCACCTTGATGGCCTATGATGACAGTGCCCATCAAGGTGTCGTTTCGACGAAGCGCAACCCCGTGATCAATCATAGCTCTCCAATCATGCAAGCTATGCTAACCGTAGAGGTTCTCATTTCAGTTTGCGTGATGCAGATGAAGGAACAGGGCGTCAAATGGAGGGAGGGGCTCTGTTGGTTCAGGGGAGTGCGGGTAATGAGCGACGAGCCCTTATAAGCAGCCAGTCCCCTGTTTGGAGCATTTCCGTGATCTTCTGTATATTTATGAGTCTTATAATAATTGCCTATTAACTTCAACCCGTGCCAAAAATGATGGAACAACAAGGGATCCGCGAGGAAGAGGATATCTATGATGTCCTCATCGCTGGGGCTGGCCCTTGTGGCCTCTCCGCTGCCGCTCGTCTGAGGGAACATACACCAGCCGCACTATTCACAGACGAAGAACACCGCAGATATCACTGGATCGGAAAGTATGGCAAAAAGGTGACGCTGAGGCACGTCAAGAGTGGCAAGATTTCCAACGGGCACACGGCCCGTCCCGAGTACAGGATGCTGGTCTTGGACGCCACCGACGGAAACTGGATGGGGCGCTGGAACAGGCTGTTCAAAATGTACGACATTTCGCATTTGCGCAGCCCAATGCTGTGGCATGTTGACCCCCAGGACCGGGATGCCCTACTCGCACATGCGTACGCAAACGAGCGAGAGGGTGAGCTCGTTGAGATTCGAAACTGCGTGGGCAAGGAAGTCAGCAAGCACGGGAAGAAGAAGACGACAGGACACAAAGCCTGCGGTGGCAAGTAAGTTTTTTTTTTAATTGTATTAATTTGTTTCCTGGAGACTAATGGTCGATTCCAAAGGCAATCTGCACGTGTTGCCATCAACCTAAGAGAACGAAACGACTACTATACACCCTCGACATCCCTCTTCTGTGATCACTGCGAAAAGGTTGCCTCGCGATACAAACTGGATAGCGGTCTCATCCGCAAGGAGTCGGTGGAACACATTGACTATGGTGTGGTCAAAGGCATCTCGATTGATGATGAGAAACTCTTCACAGTGACATCTAACAATGTGCGGCGATACGCTCGAGCAGTAGTGCTGGCAGTTGGTCCAGCCAACACGGCCAAGATCCCTCGAGTCCCATCAATGCCTACTACGGAAATTTTACCCCAGGCGCTTCATAGCATGCACATAAAGGAGTTTCCCTCACGGGTCCTCCAAGAACGCATCCAGGCCCGTCGGCAAACCAACCTTCTCGTCGTCGGCGGCGGTCTCACTTCGGCACAACTGACTGATCTGGCTATCCGTAAGGGTGTCACAAAGGTCTGGCACATAATGCGGGGGCCGTTGCGGATCAAGCATTTTGATGTCGACTTGGAATGGATGGGCAAATACAAGAATGCCGAGCAGGCCCGGTTCTGGACGGCTGATTCGGATGACGAGAGATTGGAGATAATCAAGGAAGCGCGGGGCGGCGGCAGCATCACGCCTCCCTTCCATAAGCGATTGAAGAAACACCTCGCCACTAAGAAGCTCGAGTTGCACACCATGACCAGCCTGGTGGATGCCAGGTTTGAAGGGGAAGACGGAAACGGCGTGTGGATGGTCAAGACCGAGCCCCCAATTGAGGGCCTGCCGGCGATGGACTACATTTACTTTGCGACCGGCATCCAGACGGACTTCACGACACTGCCATACCTGCAGACGATTCTGGAAAAGCATCCTATTCAGGGACGCGGAGGGTTCCCCTGTATCACCGAAGATCTCATGTGGAACAAGGAGGTGCCCTTGTTCATGACGGGAAGGTTAGCCGCACTGCAGCTGGGCCCTGCAGCACCCAACATTGGGGGCGCCAAGATTGGGGCCGAGCGAGTCGCGTGGGCGATTGAGGATTTGATCCCCCGTCCAGGTGCGTTGCCTGAAGAGGATGAGCGCCGCAATGGACTCGCTAGCTATTTATCCGGACACAGCAACATGTACAGTTCATTGACCGAGGAGTGATACGAGCAATACGGCGGTTAGCACGCGGACAAGCGGACCAAAAGAAGAAGAAAAGAAATTGAATAACGAATCCATGATGCATGGTAAAAGATGATAAATGAGGAGAAATACCGAAACGTGTGTGCCCCGCGTTCCGATGAAACCCTTGACTTGGCCTTGTGACGACCTGTAACGTTCCATTGTGTCGGCAATTCTGCCATGTCCATATCGGACAGACTCGACCCTGATTTCGTTCCCGACCTTTCCGCGATATCGAAAGATGGAGTGTCAGCGGGCATCAGCATGATGGTGTATAAGGCTGATTGTTAGAAGAAGTACTTAAAGGGCTGTTGCAGCACATGCATGCCTATGAAAATGAACTGGAGGTATAAGCTTAATTTGCCCTAGTGCTCACTGTCGCCGCTGTGAGAAGTGCACTGCAAACCGTGACGTCAATACCCGAGGCGCGCAACAAGGCTGTGCTGGCCAGCTACCGCTTGCCTAGGACTCGCCCGGAGGAGTAGGTGGATATTCCGGCACTGTTGGACAAATCAGGCGCGCGTATTTCTCGTGTCGGCCCCGCAATCCAGCCTCGTCCGGCTCGTCCGCCCGAGATCCCCCTTAGCAGCCCTACCACCTTTAAAACACCGTGGGGAGGAGCTGACGTAGGCGCTCCGGCCCCAAATATCGACCATCGCCCGCTTCCCGCCCCCTCGATTCGTTGCGCGAGAGAGGCAAATGCGCACAGGAATAACACAAAATTACACACACGCCCCTCTTTCATCCCATGTAATGTCAGAGCGCAGGTAGCGGTGCAATGACTCGCCTGGGCTCTCAGAAGGTCAGGACGGGCTGCAAGACTTGCAAGTAGGTGGGCGGCTCTGTCCGGCACGGCCCGTGGGCTAACCAAGCAATCTTTTGCGCTTCAAAAGGATCAGAAAGGTCAAATGCGACGAGACTTGGCCGCAGTGTCTCAAATGCAAAAAGGCCAGCCGGCCCTGCGACGGGTACACAGCACCGCCAACAGGCTCGCTGCCATGGGGCGTCTTACTGCGTCCGCAACCGTCTGTGACGCCGGCAGCCAACAACATCGAGCTAAGGAGCCTTGCATTCTTCCATCAGGCCGTGGCGCCCGTCCTCTCAGGCCCATTCGATGCCTCGTTTTGGACGCATCTTGTTGCCCAAACCACCCATCATGACGATGCAGCCCGCCACGCCGTCCTGGCAATCAGCACCCTGTTCGAGAACTTCACGCCCACCTCGAGCGTCATGCCCGAGAATCCCCTCGCCATTCGACACTACAACCAGGCCATCCAGCGCCTCGTGAAATGTCCCACGCAGGATGTCGATACCTTCCTCACCGTCTGCATCCTGTTCGTTTGTATTGAATTCCTTCGTGGCGACACAAAGTCCGCGATAAACCACACCCAGCATGGCCTGCGGATCCTCAGCGGATACCCAGGCAACTCCAAGCTCGCCGCCGTGTTTTGCCATATTAACCTGTTCCCTCTGTTTTTCGGGACCAAAGTGTCCGACTTCTCGCTGCTAACACGCCAGGCGCCGAAGCCCAGCGGGCCGTTCCAGAGTCTGATCGAGGCGCAACATTGCCTAGACATTTACGTCGCTCGAGCGCTCCACCTCATCATGCAGTCAGAAGGGTGGAAGACCGGCAGGACGCCACATGACACGCCGACCCTAGCCATGATTGGCGAGCGGCACAAGATTGCCAAGGGCTTTGAGCAATGGGAGATCACCTTTGCCAAGTTCCAAGCACGCCGGTCGATCGACACGAATACGGACCCAGCATCACTCGGGCTCAAAATCAGGGCACAGACTTGCAGCATTTGGGCGCACAATTGCCTCACGCGGGAGGAGATAGTATATGACAAGCTGAAGCCCCAATTTGAGCGCATCGTCGACATGGCGACCCGCTTATGTGCCCTCAACCGCCAGCAACCAACGTTCATGTTCGATACAGGATGTAGCCCCCTCTTGCATTTTCTTGCGCTCAAGTGTCGCTACTTGCGACTGCGTGTAGCAGCGCTCGCAGCAATGAAAACGCTGGCATGCCCTCGAGAGTCGCTGTGGGATTCGGTTCTCATATATTCCGTCGCGAAACGAGTCATCGAGGTAGAGCACGACATTGAGGTTGGCCCGGACACACTGGAGCTAATAGACAATGGCACCATAAAAGAGCGAATACCTCTAGAGGAAGAGCGAGTTCGTGTCTACAGGCTAGAGGAAGAGGTCGAGAAACCGCCCGAAGATGGACGTCAGACATACCGACGCGGCGTGTTCTTCTTGATGGTGGCTGCCGATGGTACTTCTACGAAAAGGCACGAATGGATCACATTACCGAAGCGATTGACATTTCAGTCTATGAATGCAAAGTGCAAGAATACTTGATGCCAACCAACAGAAACCGAAATAAAAGAGAAAACATAGATTTCAAGCTGTCGGGTTGCTAATAACCTTGTCGAATGATGTTATGTCAACTGACTATGGTATGAAGACATGGCAACCTTGGGGATCATTGAAGCGACACCGTCGAATTAGCAAAAGGACGAGGCAAGTGGTTTGAGATGAATTGAGCATGATAAAGCACTAAAAGACTAGTAAGAAGGTCCAAAGTAAAAACATGGGAAAATAACAAGCAATATGCCTAAAAAAACACAAATAAAAAGAAGCAGTTAAGCTATGTCAGTGGCGCTGTGATGGAAAAGGATGTGTGAGCCATGTTCAGCAAACCGGCTTCATTGAAGCCACAAGGTCTGGCACAGTTTTAGAAGTCGAGGAGATTCGCAATTCTCTGTGGGCACAATAACGTGGGCACGGTAACTCAAGTTCATCATTTGACGAATCACTTTTATCAAGGCATAAAAGTGATTTCGTATCCCCCCGAGGAGAGGGATGGTTCAACAAGGTAGCAACACCAAGGAGCAGGTCAAACCTATAAACTTTCAAATCCTATGGTACAATTGCTCTTGTACCCACAATCACCTTTGAAGCCTAAAGGCAATGCAAGATGGAAACTCTGAAGCTTTCTTCGATAGAAATATAATACAATAAAAATATGCTTGCTAGCTAGAATTGGTGTATTTTAGTATATCCACAAACACACACAAACACAACATTAGTCAAAATGTCTACATTCGAACGCTGCCTCATTTACAAAGGCAACGGCCCCCCCCACAATCCGACTCTGCACATCGATATGTGCATCGAGAGATCCAGGTCACTGGCATCCAATCCATGAATCACTTATATATATATATATATACATGTTTAAAAAACAAAAAACCAGGCACCCGTGGCAAAATTTTAAGGCTTTGGTATTGTGAAACAAGCATGAATAGGATTAATATCTGATGCCCCTGTTCAGAATCTCACTCTTCACAATGTTCCCCTGTAATCAGTGTGCCAGCTGCAGGCACCAGCTGCAAGGGCCAACGCCAACTGCAACAACCAGCCAACCAACACTGAGGCAGTGCAATGTGCCCAGGCCAGAATGTGCCTTACCCAGCCCCTGCACTCTTTTTCGCCAAGTAAAGGATCTCCCTGCACATCTGGCTCGTGGGTACACACAATCTCGCGCTCCACGCACAAAGTAGCATCTTCTCCTTCACAAAATTGCCACAACACTACCAAATGTCTGGTGACAAGAGGGACCTCTCAACGTCGAATGACGGGGGTGAAACTAGTATGAGCTTGTCCACTACGAGCTCCCTTGCCTGTTGCTAAATATCCTCTGCCAGCCCAAGAAGCGCCCAGCATCAGCATGCCAAGTCGCGACTGGGGCGCTAGGCTGTTGATACTCTACCAGATTGCGAATATAATGCACGTGAGCGTACTTTTGTGGTACTGGGACGGATGGAGTGAAGAGTCGACTCCACATAAATTACAGGTCATCTTGGGTTCTATTCAAGCCGTGGGGGCAACAGTTTGTGCTGTGATATTTATCCAAGATTGGTGGAAAATGCGAAAGGCAGATTAAGTCGGCAGCTGCATATAAATTCAGGGCGATTTTTAAACTCGATAACGAATTAATTTTCAGGAAAAAGGCAACATCCATGGATCAATCCATCAGGTCTCGACAGTTTGTGTTAAGGGATGCCATAGTGCTCAACCCATTATTCAGTTGCTTGGTGCTCAAATATGACCAGAGAGTTAATTTACGCACGATTCAAGAGATTATATGAATGTGTACCGTAAAAACTCACAAAATTCATCCTTGCTGTGGGTCCGTGGCTTGCCAAAGCCACCATTGATATCATTCATACCAAACTATAATAGGAAATAGCCCGGATTTATATTGATAGGTACCAAATCATAACCCTCGGATTGCAAGGGGGCTTACAATGCTAACTGCTTTCGGTTAAAATACCTCGGGTAGAGGGCCCCACAGCATGGACGAATTTCGTGAGTTTTTACGGTATTTTATGCTTACATCTTCAACGTTAGCGGTGAAATTCACCGAGAAGGTCCTGTCCATTGCACGTTGTTCTCACAAACATTCTCGTGGTTATTTTTGCCACCTCGAACACTTGTGAGGGCGCAGTCTGAGGAACATATTACCAGACCCTGTGCTGCATTTTTATTTATTAGCCTTGTCTGCGACTACCCCAGAACTTCGGACTGCCACTGATCCTCAGGGTGGAAATAGTACCATACATTAAGTTAATGGCAAGTAAGGCCCCAGTTGCAAGACTAATATAGTCACTGTCGGTGTTAGAATTGGTTATAGCGATTCGAATGCGAACAGCCGTGATCCTTGTGCCGAATTGACCCACAGGGCGTTTTGTGCCACAGCACACGTTTGCGCCCTGGTATTGTCTTAATTGTGTAACAGCTGGAGCTGATGCTGCTTTAATAAAAGTCATACTTGAACAGTGGAGATTAGGTAACAGTCGAATTGACAGCTATGACAGCTATGTGTGACCATCTCATCTATAACTATGTAAACTTGTTTAGAGCAAGACCAACTAGGCCACACTCTTCAGGTAACTTCACATCAATGGCCCTAGTCATTCCGCTCTGTCCACAAGCCCAACGCATCCAAAAACTTTGTATGCGCCTCAGAATCTCCAGTTCTCTTTAGCACTTCCTGGTACTCTTCCTGGCCCAAGCACTGGAAGAAGAGCAAAATGCCCCCCCATACAAAATCAGTATAACTGACTGTATCGCCCAGAAAGTACGGCCCTGAAGACGTTTCGTTCAGCAGCGCAGTCATCTCACGCGCAAAAGGCTCAGCTCTGTCAAACGCTCCGGGGCTATTCTGCTTCCCGTATTCGTATAGCGGCATGCCTACATCCTCGTGACGTGTGGCGAGGAAGAAGTCGAGACTCTTGTCACCGAGAATGTTGCGCGCTACTCCTGGGACGTAGATTGGGGTGAGCTCTCCCATGAAGGATATGAGGATCTTTCTAAACTTGAGCTGCAATGGTTCGTCAAAGGGCAAGCTTGGCTCTGGGTGCTTCTCTTCAATAATCTCGGCAATCTTATAGGAATCCATCACATAGGACCCGTCGGGCATTTGTATTGCTGGGAGTGTGTAGCGGGGGGCCTGTTTGTTCGGAGGGACACTAAAAATTGCCACTTTATCAAGTGCTTGCCCCTTTTGGATAAAACGTTGCCTTTACTTACTGCTGTTCAAGCCGCGGTCCAATATCAGGATATTCGAGCTACCGGTATTAGGGTTAATTGCACAACCTGCATGGCTCCAACTCACCCATTCTGTCTTGTACGAAATACCCTTATAGTTCAAGAGTAGCCTTGCTTTATCTCGTATGAGAATTAAAGGATTCAAATTAACAAGCTGGACTCACTCCTCCAGGTATTCATTGACCAGCACCTCTGTGGTGCTCTGGTAGGGATGTCAAACAACGTGTACATATCGGATGACATATTGCCAGTTTCGCTGGGAGTTTGTATTTTTGGGATTGTAAAAAACGATCCCACAATAGCTTGGAAAACAAATCTGGTCGTTGATGAAACGAAGGACAAATATAAGGTGAATGCGGTTCAGAGTGGGTTACCACAAAGAAATCTTCTAATTCAGATGTAGAATAATCACTGTCATAATATCATATTCCCCTCATCATGATTTAGGAAGGAGCTAAGAAAAGAAACCCAGTTGCTTACATGATCATGATCGTGATCCATGCATTAGTTATGCACTAATCCTGGGCTGGTCGCCCTGGTTCAATCAGGCCAATCACTCCAGTCACATGACTCACAGTGATGCTGACGCTGCAGAGGATGAAGGCATGGAGCGAAAGAGGACAGTGTCAAAATTTTGACCAACTTTATCTCGCAGGTATAGTCAAAGTACCAAGCCTTTACGTAATTCCTTGGTTTTGTAATATTTAAAAGATTTCCTCCGAATCTACTCCACCAATTGACAGACTCCCTATTTCTTGGCCTGAACAGTGTATTTCTTGGAGCCTTTTGTTCTTCGGTCAGTGCATAATCGACTTCTATCATAGTACTTGGAGCGTAATTGTCATTTAATTATGCGGGTGCTCGGTGGTGTGAATTTGACCGCGTTGATTATCGCTCTCTGCGGCATTGCTTTGGTGTTGTCCTCTGACTCGATGAGTTTCTTTTTGGGTGTTCTGTCGACTCTTCGGAAGATCATTTGGCCTTATCTGGGATAGTGCGAGAGGATTTACTAGAGGTACATTCCCCAATAGGTTTCTATACACTTGTTCCCAGCTGAACTTTTGCAACCACATAGGAGCAGCTTGTAATGGGCTGGCCCCACAGAGGCTAAAGCGATAGCTAGCGCTACGGCCATTAATAGCGTTAGCTATTATCCAATTGAGGCAAAAGGATACGTATTGATCAAAGCCGACAGCGCTCTGATCAACTAGCTATATAAGGCGCTGAGGCAATAGCCTCAGCCCATAACACAGCTGATGAGATATTGAACCGGGAAACAGCAATTGTCAGGTTCTACAAACATGAGTGCCACAAAGCTGTACAAATGCCAAAATAACTCAGGCTCAGAATGAACCTGTTCAGCTCGACACAGAGAGGTGGAAAGAACTTTTGTCCATTCTCATTGAGCGTGAGAATTTCGGTCTAAAACTTGGTCAATAACGGATTTGGGTCGTATTTGTCACGGTGCGGACCGCGGCAGACATCACGGGCCGTGCCATAGATGTGTGTTGACTACGGCACATGTTAATTACCATACAACTGAGGCCATGCACGGGTAAAATGCTTGCTTAACGGGTTGGTTGCATTCCTACATACATGGCCACGTCCGCTCAGCTACCCGGATTGGGCTAGAACGCAGCACAAACTTCATGCCGTCCATTAGTCGGCTAAAGTAAGCTGTTATAAGCTCCCGATTCCCAGATTAACAGCCGAAAATTCCCCATTAGACGTCGCCATTGCAGCCAAGGACTCCACATGGTGAGAAATGTAACACCATTTTGCTGCCTTACTATGAGCCGTCTATGAATTCGCACGGGTTGGTCTTGCAACCACTAAACGTTCCACCTCGGCTTTTTGTAGAGTGGTACGTATAGCCTGCCTTTTCGATATATAGGCTTTGGCCAAGTGAGCTGGCACAAAACCGTGTTTTTTTGGGCCTTTTTCTTTTTCAACTTTCATGTGACTACCTCCGCCTCTTAGTGTGGGCATTCTCCGGCTTCGGAGGCATCACTTGAAAATATATCAGGTATATTATGATAGGATTCTGATTCCATTGATTTCCATTCAGCCCATCAATATGCACGCCTAGAAGATCTGGAATACATTTACAACAAGTTTATCTGCCTCCTTTATCCTATTGCTAGAAATGAAGATGTTGGCTCTTTTTTCCGCACTTATTGCTCTTGTAGCAACAGGTCTTGGTGCTGATTTGCAAGAGCGACAAGTTAGTATCCCCCAAGCTGATACTAATACCTTTGAAATTGACCATTACGTATAGTTTGTATGATTCCATTACCCACAAGTCAAGTTGATTTGATCATTCGCAGCAACTAAGGCCTTCATCTATCTAGATTGTAAGTATACATATGAATAATTGATGGACACCCTGTTACCTACAGCACACTGATGTTATATATACAAGACGGTGAGTATTTTCAAACCCATATTCTATAACTGAATGGTGTATTCACTTTGTCTTTATTCTGGTTAGTTGAGAGACGGACCATATTATATACGGAGCGGCTTGGATCAAAATTTGGTCCTCGATCTTGCTAAAGGCCAACCAGATGGCCCAGCTATTGTCTAGTATTACGCTTAAACTCTCAGACCATTATTCCTATGCTAACTAAAAATGCAGTCCTTTCCATGGTCGTTCGAATCAAGTGTGGGTAGTATCACACCTAAGGGGAGCGGTATATACTTTATCCAACAACGCGACGAACACATTTTTGAATGGACCAGGTAACGTTAAATTGTCGCACTTTATAAAACACTAGCTGATTAATTTGAAAGATATCTCGGTTTCCGGAGCTGAATTAAAGGGTGGCGAGCTGAGCGTGGGTTCCATGTGGGGTATCCTCCCAAGAGGCAATAATGACACTACACCGTTAAGTTGCCACTGATGTTTGGAATTTCATTATGCTCACAGAACTCAGCATCCGCACTATAAATGGAATGTTACTAGGCATCCGAAACAATCAGCCGGTGTCTGGTCAAAAAGTAATAATCGAAGTACCGGATGGTGGCGACGATCAGGAATGGAAGTTTGAAGCTATTTAAAGATGTAAACATACCATGCCGGTTTAACTAACCAATTATTCCTGCGATAGGGAAGTAGAACCATTCGAAATAGAAGGCAGCGCATCAAACAATCTAGGAACTATCCATATAAGCCCCGATGACCTTGAGTCATCACATAATGCTAGTTTCATGTAACTAGATCGGCAGAGACGTGGCATGATTTAACACAGCGACTAGCTAAATGTGTGTTTTCTAGCTCAAGTACAGCGATATGATTTTGACTTGGCCTGATGCGTGTTATATTGTGACTTCACTCAGCAACTGACACATTTCAAACAAATACAACGTAGTTAATGTATCTTTTGGTTTCCGAGGTAATAGTTAGCCTAGCTGGTCTGAAATGAATGGGCCCATTCTTCTAGAACAGTCATCTAATAATACTCACAGCTCAACATGACAGTGTTCATTTCTAATGCGCCCCAATTGATGGGCTTTTGCATATGGGGCCTGGCCGGGCCGGGCCACATCTGGAGTCTTCTAGCTTTTTTCTCCCCTTCCTCTCTTTTTTTCGTAATTGCATGCGGAATTTCATAATTGGACAGATTTTATTCATGAGACACATTTACTCCCTTAACAATGGGTCATTTGCTGGCACCTTGGGGTCCAAGTGCAGAGGGTGACGGCGATTTTACGGGCAAAATTCCCGTTCAAGTTGAGTTGAGGTTGAATGGCGCGACATGAAAGCGAAAATTGGTCCATTGGCCAGCCGCACCTCAATGGTCCACTCGGGGTTGTGGCGCTAACATCGATTGCAGTCAGAGAGGAAGCAAAAGCCAACACCCTTTGCCCATTCAATATAAACCCCGAGTTGAAAATGTCTTGGTATTTCAACTAGTAGTGCTGGCCATTTCCCTTGTACTCGTGGTTAAGTTATACAGAACTGCCGAACAAGAGTCTCAGTACGTAGGAAATTGGAAGGCGTATGTTCTTATGTTGGGCGGATCTGTTGTGGCAATTTGGGTGCGGAACCTGGTGAGGGTGATTGAGTTTTTACAGGGGTTCCATGGTTTTGTCAGCGAGAACGAGGCCTTGCTGTACGTCTTTGATGCTACGATGATGCTTCTGGTTATGTCCGGCTTTGTGGTTTTGCACCCAGGTGCTATAATACAAGGTGCGGATGGTGGTCGCGGGCATAAAATTGGGAGCAAGAATTACAATAGCGACGAACGATTAGAGCCTGGTCTTACTCATGGGGGATAAAATATCCAATTATAAAATTTCAATTCAATATTTTTGGTGCTTATGTTGATAGCGATCCGTTTTTGACCTACTGACTATGAAGTTGAATGACTTGGTATGGGTGTGCAACTGTGGCGTACCCACGCAGAGAGCCTTAATGACGTTTATTTTCCCACTGAAATTGTAGCATATATAGAGCAGTTTAGCAGGCCTATCGCGACTGAAAAGTCCATCATGGTAAACGCCCATCGTCTTGATACCCAGTACTTAACCACCGCCGCTCCTTCCTGTTGACAAAAAAAGTAGAGGGGAGGGAGGGAGGGGGGAAGAGCCTAACCCCTTCCCTACACGAATCAGCGAATTAAAATACTCTCCTTTTCTTAATCGAACTGTTTGCAGCACAAATTCACTCGCTGTCTTGGCAACCCCACGTTCTACGTTCTCTGAGGGTTGTGTGGCTTTCACTGCAATTTTAGTGTCCGCAGAGCAGCGTAATTCTCGAAGGTATGCACCAACCAATTGAGTTAGACAATTGAAAACATGGGTTAGTTCGTAAAGTGTATCTCAGATATTACAATAACAGGTACCATTACTGCTGCAGAGAAAATAGAATGACGGCGCGCAGAGTGCAAAAACATAAGCACCAGACAGATTGAGCTCAGAAGCCATGGCCATTTTGCCCATTTTACGTGCCATTGCACCAATCCATGTTGCTGGAGGGCGGGTGTTATGTTTGCTAGAATTGCAGTGCTCGGAGTAGAATTGAAAAAACCGCATCAGAGGGGGTCATCAATAACCACAATCGGCTGCTCTGTAGGTGCTAAAATTGCAGTGAAAGCTACACAGTACGAATTAGGTATGATACTGTGTTGAGAGTGGGCAGCTGTCTGAGGCAGCTACCCTACATCTCCTTCTAGCAGCCTACAGCCATCACCTTTCATAGAAGAAATATTACAGAAGATTAACATGTTCCTGATCACACACCCATCCTTCCAAATACTGTCATAATATAAGGGGGGTCTACCGGTCCACAAAGGGACGGTGGGCTTTTTTATGATAGATACCTATGGTGGCATGGGTGGCACGGGTAGGTAGATGACGCTGCTGTGGCTTGTCTGTGGGTGTGGGTGGCGGGACGAAAGTGGGCTTGGCGGGTCGACTTCATTGGCCGTACCACTGGCACGGGAGCCAGTAGACGGCCGCCATGACCCCTCACTGACCTGTCTCCCTCAAAACAGGCGAATGCCGGGAGACGTGAGTGCATTCACCTCGAACCCGACCTGACGGTACGCGTACAACGCCGTCGTCACCTCCGCTACGACGCTGCCATGTCGTCCTGGAATTTCGCAAAGAGTGAGTCACCCACGCCGCCCTCCCGCAGCACAATGCCTGCGCCCCGGTCTGGATGCGTCGTCTCCCGCTCCCCCCTTACCGTCCAAGGCCGCCGGCCTGCAGACCATGGCTAAACTCATCCCCACCCCTAGAATTAAAAGAGACCCATCTGGGCTCCCTGGCCGGCTTGTCGGGTTCTGCCTCCAGCGGCAAGTCGTCTAGCTCCGACACTGCCGGCCCAAGGACCGCGAATTCCCTCGGTATGTCGCCATTGGGCCTGTCCATCGTAACCCGTCTCAACCCTAGCTCACGCCGCCAGATACACCGGAGGAGCTCACCCAGACGCCTGTCATTAAGCCCCAGAAGCCTGGAATTCTCGTCATCACTCTCCACGAGGCACACGGTCTGTCCTTGCCCGAACAGCTGAGAAATGTCCCCACCAACCACGGCCGTGTGCCTGCCAAGTACATGCCCTACGCCCTGGTTGACTTTGACAAGAACCAAGTCTTCATCAACTCTGTCGAGGGCACGCCTGAGAACCCCCTCTGGGCCGGCTCCAACACTCAATACAAGTTTGACGTGTCACGAGTCACCGAGTTAACCGTCCATCTCTTCATCCGGAACCCCAAAGCCGCGGCCGGCGTGGGACGGTCTCAGGACATTTGCATTGGTGTCGTGCGACTGAACCCGCGATTTCAAATTGGGAACCAGCCCCAAGACAAGAACACGGTCAAAAACCATGACCAATCCTCAGAGCACAGTGGCATTGGATGGATCAGTGTTCAAAACGGCACCGGAAAGTTGCAGATTGGCCTTGACTTTGCTGAGAACCAGACCTCAAAGCTTACCATCAACGACTTTGAATTGCTGAAAGTCATCGGAAAGGGAAGCTTTGGCAAGGTCATGCTGGTCCAGAAGAAGGACACCCACCGTATTTATGCCCTCAAGACGATTCGAAAAGCAATGATTATTTCACGCTCCGAGGTCACCCACACACTCGCCGAACGATCAGTCGGCGCTCAGATTAACAACCCCTTCATCGTGCCACTCAAGTTCGCTTTCCAATCCGCCGAGAAGCTATATTTCGTCTTGGCCTTTGTTAACGGAGGTGAATTGTTCCACCATCTTACCAATGAACGACGATTCGACATCAACCGCTCTCGGTTCTACACAGCAGAATTGCTCTGTGCCCTTGAATGTTTGCACGGGTTCAATGTCATCTACCGAGATCTCAAGCCAGAAAACATCCTTTTGGATTACCAGGGCCACATTGCGCTATGTGACTTTGGCTTGTGCAAACTGGAGATGAAGGATGAAGACCGCACAAACACATTTTGCGGAACGCCCGAATACCTCGCCCCCGAGTTGTTGCTTGGAAAGGGGTACAACAAGACTGTGGATTGGTGGACGCTTGGAGTGCTACTCTATGAGATGCTTACGGGTCTCCCTCCATTCTATGACGAGAACACCAACGACATGTACCGCAAGATCTTGTCAGACCCTCTCACCTTCCCAGGAACTGACATTGTTCCCCCCGCTGCCAAGGATCTTCTAACAAAGTTGCTGAACCGTGACCCGGCTCAGCGTCTGGGAGCCAATGGCGCAGCGGAAATCAAGTCTCATCCATTCTTCCATGCAATCGACTGGAGGAAGTTGCTACACCGAAAATACGAGCCCACATTTAAGCCCAACGTTGTATGTATCACGGAAGTAAATATTTACGACATGTTGCTAATGAAAATTTCACAGGCAAGCGCTCTCGACACCGCCAATATTGACCCGGTCTTCACCTCAGAAGCTCCCATGGATTCCTACGCCGGTGATTCCGCCTTGTCCCAGACGATGCAGGGCCAGTTTAACGGCTTCAGCTACAACAGGCCAGTGGCCGGACTGGATGACGCAGGAGGAAGTATCAAGGACCCTTCTTTCGTAGATGGTTCATAGATTACAACTCTAGATAGACGAGCGTTTGTACGGCACGGTCTCATGTAAAACCTCCAAAAAGTGGGTTCTGTATTAGTTGGAAGATTTGCGGCGGTTGTCTCATTTTCAATCTCGGCTGCAGTTGGTTATTACTTTCGTGTAGCTTTCACAACTTTCCGTCACAACTATATTGTATCAATTCCTCATGCACTATTGTGAGAAATCTATTTCCTAACATTTCAGAATGGCAATGATTCATGCCCATGTGAGAAAGAGTATGTTCAGGTAAGGTGTATATATTAAAAGGTTGTTTCTTCTACCGGTGACGCGGTCTCGTCGACTTTACCCTCCGTGCGATGGTCAATTTTAGACAAAACTCATCATTTATTTCAAAGAAATTAAATTCATCTAATTGTATCTAAGCAGGACAATGATGTATATATAAAATGATCCGATGGCGCATTTCCGTTTAGAAACCGTGACTCCAGGATCTCCAGAGGCTGTGTTATCATAGCCGACACAATGCTCAAGATGTTCGCTCTGGTGTAGCAAAACATCGCATTGACTTCCACACTGTTGGAAGACCAAATTTAGCTTGGTAGTTGGTACAGCCAGGCATTGCATCAGAATCAACCGCAGCGTGTAATTTTCCGTCCGACGCACAGTCTGCTGTGGAATAGATGGTACAGAGGCCATTTTTCATGACCCAAGACCCAGGGTTGTCGAACGTTGGTTTACTACAATTACCCCAATTGACACCACCATCCGTGAAAAAGCGGCAAGACTCGGAAGTCTTGGAGATCTGTGGCAGCTCTCCACCTTGTAGGTTGACACACGGCTCATTCGGCGACTGTTCAGCATAACCTTGAAGGTTGTACTAGAAAGGAGAGGGCAATGGTATTAGTGGACGATTACAAGAGCGAAGGAATCTTGGTGATTGTTGGGAGGACTTACATATTCCGTGGGGGTATCATCGCATCCACCTTTGTACTAATAGATGTTCACGTTAGCCAGTCTGCTTCGTGGGGCAGAGAAGAAACCAAATTCTATAAAGTGCATTGGCGATAGAACTTGATTATAAACTTACGATCGTGAGCTCCCAGGTGGCGGTGGGAGAAGGAGCTTGTGAAGTGGTGCTGGAGGTAGAAGTGCTGGTTTTGCTTGCTACCCAGCTGGCACATGAAAGACTTGGCTGGCAGGGCTGTCCGGGAACCATGCAGACAGAGGTTGTCGCTGTTGAGACGCATGAGCTGCCGCTAGATGTCCCCATTGGAATTGTTGTCGCCGGTGCCGAAGTTACTTGTGTGAGCGTGGGGAGATCGGTTGGGAAATCCGCGGAGGAGCTGCCATCACTAGTAGTTGTTGTTGAAGCCGAGGTGGTGGTAATCGTGGACATGGTAGTGGAATCAGGAGCATCCATGGCTATATTAAAGTCAATAGTCAGTATATACCTCGCAGAATAGCGCAGGAAAAGTTTCCGCAGTGTCGAATTTGTCGAATTGATAGTAAAACGACCATCATGTTACGGTTTCCCATAAAAAGAAAAGAAAAGAAAAGAAGTAAATGGGGACTTACATGACCAGTAATCGTCGAGCTCGCTATATAGAGATGCGGCTTCGGCGTCATAGGTCTCAACAACCAAATTTTGGAACGTCTCATTTGCATCCTCGATAAGTTCGATGACATTTGGCGTCGAGGTGCTGGTAGTTGATGTGATAGTTGTGGTAGAGTCGCGGTCCTCCACATCACAGCCGAGGATCACCTGGCTGGTAGAGAGCACTCGGGTTGCTGTGGTTGTTGTCACGGTCCCCGAAGTTGACACACCGTACGATGTAGTTGTAATTTGAATGGTGGCTGACTCAGTTTCACACGATGTCGGCTCTGATGAATAAGTGGGAATGTGGTCATTGCCAATCCTGCATACCGGTCAATCAACTACACAGCTCCAGTCGTTTTCGGCAGGCGGAACTTACGTGATCTTGGGCCAAGGTGGAAGAGTTCCTTGGATGGTGATACCAGTAGGGAACTTGACGCCAGGTGGCGGTCCACTAGGAAATACAGTTAGTCAGGCTGTTTGATAAAAGAAATGAAGACAATCATACGGAGGATAGATTCCTGGTGGCAGTGTGAACTTCCATCCGCCAATTTTCGGGCCACCGTCCCAAGAGATGCAAATCTGCCAGAAACATTAATATTTAATCCCCATTTTATTTTCATTGAAAACTTACCCAGAAGAACCAAGAAGTACAAGGAATAACAGGTTCGTCGTCATCATCCTTAGGATTGGGCACATCAGTAAAGACTGGAATAATAGTAACGTCTGGCCAAGTTGTATAAGTGACCAGGGGGGCATCAGTAGTGCTTGCAGGGCTTGTTATAGTTCCTGCTCCCGTAGTAGTAGTCTGCTGGGCACCTTCACTCGTCGAGGAAGGCGGACTTGGGCCTTGATCGGTAGAAGAAGGCGAGGTAGAACCCCCACTTGTCGAGGAAGCAGAGGTGGAATCTCCATTGGAGGAAGTGGGTACCGTCGAGCTTGCATCAGTAGAAGCAGGCGGGGTTGGGCCTGTATCGGTGGAGGAAGTTGAAGTCGAACTTGTGCTTGTAGAGGAGACCGAGACCGAATCTCCATTTGTGGAAGAAGGTGAAGTGGAACTTCCTCCTGCAGTAGAAGTTGGTGTTGGGCCTGCGTCTGTGGACGAAGATGAAGTTGAGTCACCAGTCGCTGAAGAAGGAGGTGTCGAGTCTCCGTTGGTAGAAGAAGGTGAAGTTGTCCCTGCGTTTGTAGAAGAGGGTGAGGTTGAATCACTATTCGTTGGAGTAGATGATGATCCATCTGAGGTAGATGAAGGGGGCAAGGCTCCACCATTTGTGGAAGAAGGCAAAGTTGAACCAGTGTCTGTTGATGAAGGAGGGACCGAACCTGCGTTTGTGGAAGAGGGTGAGGTTGAATCACTATTCGTTGGAGTAGATGAGGATCCATCTGAGGTGGATGAAGGGGGCAAGGCTCCACCACTTGTGGAAGAAGGCGAAGTTGAACCAGTGTCTGTTGGTGAAGGAGGGACCGAGCCTGCGTTTGTGGAAGAAGCAGAAGTTGTGCCTCCATTGGTAGCAGAGGACGAATTCGATCCTTCATTCGTAGAAGATGGAATGGAGCCATCTACATTCGTCGAGGAAGACGGGGCTGAGCTTGCATCTGTGGACGAAGGTGGAGCCGATCCACCACCCGTGGAAGAAAAGGAAGTCGAGCTTGCATTCAAAGTAGATGAAGGTGGAAAACTTCCCCCATTTGTGGAAGACGGCAAGTTTGAATTTAACGGTGTAGAAGAGAGCGGAGCTGAACCTCCATTCGTTAAAGAAGGCGGAACCGATCCTTCGCTAGTGGAAGAAGGCGAAGTCGAGAGTCCTGCTGAGATAGATGAAGGAGGTAGGCTTCCTCCATTCGTGGAAGCAGGTGGAGCAGAGCCTTGATTCGTAGAAGAAGTCGCAAGGGAACCGCTTCCACTAGTAGATGAAGGCGTTGTTGAGCCATTTCCATTTGTGATGGATGAAGGAGGGGAGCCAACTGTAGCAGTAGAAGAAGGGGATACCGAGCCTCCACTTGATGGTGAAGTGGGCGAACCTCCTCCATTCGTAGAGGATGAAGGAGATACTGTCCCATTAGTGGAAGAAGGTGACAAGCTCCCTCCATTTGTAGACGAACCGCCCACATTTGTGGAACCAGAAGATGAATGAGACGTAGAAGAAGACGAACCTCCTCCATTGACAGAAGAAGGGGAAGAAGATCCTCCACCACTTGTGGAAGACTGAAGAGTGGAACCTCCTCCCTTGGTCGTAGAAGAAGATGGAGGGGAGCCCCCTCCACTTCCGCTTGCGGAAGAGGACGCAGAAGTGTTTCCACCTTGAGTAGTAGATGCAGTTGGATGCGAACCTCCTGTACCTGTGGAGGGAGGCAATTGTGAGCTTCCTCCCTTGGTGCTGGTGGTGGTGGTAACAGGACGGGAACTTCCTCCCTTAGTTGTAGATGAGGTTGAATGCGAGCTTCCCGATTTTGTAGTGGAGGAAGGCGGGTGTGAGACTACCCCTTTCGAGGTGGAAGAAGGTCTATGAGAACTCCCTACTTTTGTAGTAGAGGACGAGTGATGGGACGATCCTCCCTTTGAGGTAGAATGCGGAGGGAGGTGTCCTCCGTCATGTTTAGTAGTTGATTGTGGGACCTTCTTAGTCGTAGAATGCTTGACAATGGGCGCACATGTGCCGTCCTTTCGGCATGTGGTCCCCTGTTTGCAACAACCATGGTAACCTAACAAGCGTAAGTACTAAAGTAGCTGGGTGATAGGAGCAACTCCTAGGAGAAATGGGAAGTCGTATTGTGATATATCTCTGGGGATGAACGGGGAGTGAATTTGCTTCTAGGAGTAACTTACAGCAGGTAGTGCCTAGTAAAAATCAGACCATTAGCATCATAATACCAGAAGGAGAAGACGTCTAACATACCACGAGGACAAATGTTTCTGTGACCATAAGACAGGGTGCAGCAAACCTCTCCCTCCCTAATAAGCTGATATCCGCAGAGGCCGGTGTACTTCGGGTTAGGAGAGACATAGTTTGCCAATACGGCTGGTAAGAAAACGCTCGAGAGGAGCAAAGTTCCGATCTTCATGGCGAAGACACGGATTAGCCCCAACTGGGCCTGGGAAAATAAATTTATTGAAACGAGTGTGGAAGAAGAAGGGCAATAACGAATGTAGACGTCTCAACCGAGGGCATTGGCAGACCAGTAACAGGAATCACGGAAATCATGTCCTCGGGCTTTATATGCTCCCGCCTTTTCCGTTGAACATCACAGAGAGGCTAGCTTTGGAAACAATCCATGCATTGACCCAGCCCTAATGCCCAGTCCGCGGTCCCTGCATCAATTTATCAGACCAATATGCAGGCACATCTATCCTCGTATGACCAAGTCTCGGCTAGCGTTGTTTTAGTGCTCTGCCGAGTCCACACTAGATCCTTCAAACGCTGATTTAATGTGTTGCACTCTCTCGGGCCTTAATGAGAGCTGTGGTTGCGAGACCACCATGCAGACTCGGTGGAGGGTCTAGCTGAAAATGTCACCAGCGAATTGGTCGGAAATAACGCTATCTCTGATCCTTTGGGGCTGAAGCGAAGCAATGGGTGGGGTGAAAAGGTCTGTTGCCCGTGCAAGTAAACATCTCTAAGGCTTGGAGTAGATCCTCCGGGGCTCTAATCCTTTGCTTGGGCCAGTCGCATTCCCTTCTTAATCACATTTAGTGGACTCGGCCTCATTTTCACAGAATCCGAAACCCCCGGCAGATGATGCGCAGGACGCTTGGCTCAGCCTTATGGAGACGGTGCCCCCGATCGACTAAATTCTGGCACGGGTGTCGATCCACGCCGTTTCACGTTTGATGAGAGCGAGCCCACTTAGAGACACAGGCGACGTAGCTAATTGGCTAGATCCATGAAGCCGCCTCGACACAGCGGAAATAGACGCGCCTGTCACCCAGCTCTGATCCCTTTGGGGGCGGAAAGCGACACGCCATATGCTTGATCAAAACGGGCGGTAGGAAGTCTAGAAGGCAGTCAGAATACGGGATTAATTGGGCATTAAAATCTGCAGCCGAGCGCTGAGCGCGGAACCCCTGGAGGCCAGTTCTATAAGTATGACTTGGCCCTGGTACACCAGTACCATGGCAAGTGATTTTTTGTTCATCACTCCGCCACGCTCGCTTACATTTCTTTTCAAAGGGTTTAGAAACTGTTGTTGCCATTGTAAACAACAAGATTTCCGTCACGACTCTCCCAAATTATAGACAGAGCAGGTCTCAATCTTTGTTCAGGATGCAGGTCACTCTGCTCCAAACACTTCTTTGGTCCCTTACCATCCAACAGAGTCTTGCGGCAATCCCATTTAGGAAGATTGGGTGCGATGGCTGGACCTATCAAGGGAAGACAATAGAGGAAATGTGGGATAATGCCATCGCCATGACTGCCCAGGCTCAGGCACAAATAGACGTCATCCCCACTAAAGCGCAGTTTTCTTCGTACAGTGATGCCCAGAAATTTGCTGGTGCTAACGCAAAATTCTTGTTTGGTGTCAACTTCATCAACCGAATTGGCCTATCTAGCGGCGGTCAGAGTGTTATGAACCAGGCCAAAAGTAAGCAACAGCTACATTGAAATCCTCGAGATTAGATTACTTTGCTAACATGTCTCACAGCTACGTATGCCGAGGTCCAACAGATTCTCCTGGGAACAAAATCCGATCTAGATTACAAGGAGGCGTTTCTGTTCTGCGGCGCGAATGGGCTGGTAAACACCCCCATCCCTGTGGGTGGTATCAATCATGGTAAGCACCCAATCAAGACATTGTTTGCTTTTTAACTTAGAGCTCACGCCCATGGGTAGAAAGTCCAGTGAAGATATGGCATGCCGAAATTGGGGAGGGCGATGATAAGGAATATCTCAAACTCAGCTTCCTTACCGGTAAGTTACATACGTACTTTTCTCCTAACAGCAAAGTGAGTCTGGAACTAACTAATTTCGTAGCGGGATACATGTGGGAGCCTTGTCAAGAAGATGTCAAGAACTATCGATACATTGGCAAAACTTTCCATGCGACGCACTTGGTAAAAGGCGAACCGAGAGAGTTCACTGGAATCATCTTATGCCCTAACCAGTGGGACAGCGTCCTGGGGGCAACCACCTTCGCAACCCTGGACCGGGGCTTCACCGCGGTGAAGAGAGCAGATAACAAGTACCCATATATTGGACACTACAACTCGATGTCGGGGACCATCGTCCATGAAATGGTGCACGTCATTGGTCGTCTCAGGAACCAGCCGGATGGCAAGTGTAAGTTTGAAAAACCAATCAAGATAATCATAGAGTAGGCATATGCTAATACGCGAGTAGACGAAGACGGAGCTGGTGGGTGGAAGGAATGTGTTCCATACGCAAAGAAAGACTCGTCTGCCGCCCTTATCAACCCGGACACTTATCGCCTCTTTGCTGAGATGAACATGTCTCCGGCAACTAAATGGGGGCCATACAATGCGCCTGTGACTACAACCACAACCCCAGCTGCAGATGCAAACGCATCTCAATAATGGAGCGAAGAAAAATCTTGTACGTGTACGAGTGGAGTTCCGGGAAACGGAGAAGACTAGGGTGGAACGTCGCCATGGCAAGGGCCGATTTCTTCTTCTTCTTCTTCTTTTATATATATATATATATACAATTGTTAAATGTTCATCAATCGTGTATTACAAGTAGTCTTTAACAGTTCACGTAAAATGACGAGTATTTAGATGGACTCGCGAGCACAGGTAGATTAATTGGCGTCAGAACCGGCTGGAACTGCCCCTTCATTTCAGGGATCAACGGCCCGTGTGGTCCCTGTAAATCGACCTAAATTTACTTAAGCACCACCACAACGCCCTCGCTACGTCTGCAGACTCTTTGAGAGGCTCTCATCAACGATGGTTCCAAGCCGTTCTTTTCCCCGTCTCTTCCACAAACGCCATGGCGAGCCCATTGGTATCGCTCCACGAGAGCCCGCGCCTCTAGACCCAACAAGACCATCTGTAGCCCAGCTGCCAGATCTCATTGTCCGCCACATGCTAACATTCGTACAAGCAGCACGCCCAAATGACATGCTGGTGATTGCATCATTGAGCTCATCCCTTTACCAACAAGTCCGCTACACCCAGCATCGCCACGTGCACGTAGACCTTGATAAGCCAAGGCACGTGCTTGATCGCCTGCAGCTCATCAAACGCCTGGGCCATCTGGCGACGATATGCACGCTTCAGGTGAGCGGCTCCGGCTACGATGACGGACAAAAGGAAAGCAATGACATTCTGGACTACCTCGCTGTCATGCTTCCCGCCATGACAGGCCTGTGCCACGTGCATTGGCTGGTTGCAACTCACAAGGGCCCATTCCATGCTCGGAGTGAAGGGACCGCCGTGCCTATTCCAGCGCCCATCCTGGTTGCACTCCCGGCCAAGTCGCGCCTGCATACGTCCGTCTTCTGCAATGCGGAACCGGAATCCCATCAACAGGCACGCATATTTTTGCATCGTGTGGAGGGAAACCACCGCCTCAACACCCTCTCCATCGTCATCAGCTTCATTAAAGAGCTGGAGTGCGTCGAGACAATGCGCTTCCTGAAAAGGGTGCTGCTCTCGTGCCCCAACCTCACCAGGATTCCGAAAATGGACGTCTGGTATCGCCGAGGACCCTGCGATGACTACGGGCCCCCCCTAGGCCAGGAAGCTCCATACCCAGGTCTGGGTTTCTCAGGCGGCGAGCGGCCACCGGCTCTTGAGGAACTGGGCATGCAGTATTATCCATGGGGCCTAGAGGGAAGGTCGCATCTCAGGGGGTATCCCAACAAGGGCTATGAATGGGATTATTGGGCCGACACATTCGATTGGTCGCGATTGGTTCGGTTGAACGATGCGCCAGAGTTCCTATTATCTGCAATTGCCCCCAAGTTAACCCGTCTTAGAGAGCTGGTGCTAGATGGGGATTTCGGGGCCGACCTGGATGTGCTTTCCACTCAGGTGCACCAGCACCTCAGACCATCTTTGAGATGAGTATCAACCCCGAGCCGCCATGGAGCATGTATAGTTCTATCAGTTTCGTTTGCGAAATGGACTACTGCGGCAAGGGCGCTAAGGAAATGGGTGATGGTTGGCTCAACATGTCATGTCCAGAGCTAAGTACAAGCATGAACGAGCGTCTAAATCGTTTAGCTCAACAGACAGGCAGAGAAGCCTCGGACCCCAAAAGCCTTGATGCAGAAGGATTACTTCTTCGGGCAGCTCTAGCTGGGCCACTCAGTGACCGTGAATGGGCAGATTGTGTGTACGGGCAAGGTTGGCGCTGCAACACGAGCATAGATATGGACATATCGCTACGGGGGTATGTTCTTGGTCGTTTCAAGAGCTTGTGGAAACGATAGTGTCATATACCAAATGGCATCATATAACTAGGCTAAATTCACGACACCTTTTACAAATCGTGCCTGTACACTCTATAGAAAACAGAATTACAATGTTCCGGTTTAGCTTTCTCGGTACTCAGGACCAGGACACCACATATGTTCAGCGGCCATCAACATCCCCTTCCACTAAAGATTTTACTAAATGGGATTTAGGGTAGCCTTCCAACCTCCAGTGGGGCCTTGGATTAGTCAACAATCAATCAGCAGCAACAGGTTGTGAAGTCAGGAGTCTATCACCGGAAAAGGCGGGATAGGAGTGGTCCTGATTCGCATCCCTTGGATTAATGAACCCAAGTATCGACTCCTGGACTGGTAGACCAAAAGAATCATCCGATAACTCGTGTAGGAGAGGCTTAACACGTATACTTGGCTTGTCACTAATCCTTGGTTCCTGATTTATTGGAACTAAATGGCATCTATTGGCCGTTCTAATTTTTAGTCGCGCGATTCATTCGTAGAATGAAATTGCAAACCAAAATCCAGACCACCTAAGCGCGCCACCGCTAACCTATCCCACAACGTCAACACCTGTCGGTCTTCTTAGCGTTGAATATTCTTGCACTATTGATTCCCAGCGTGTGCCACGTTGTAGAATAGCGATGCTCACTGCTCGCGCTCGACTCGTATGCAGATGGGCAACTATAAAGTTCGGCACTTCTCCCAAGTGAGATGCCCTGCATCCAAACAATCAGGGTCCAGAAATCAGCCAGTGTGCAGATAAACATGCGTACTCTTATCCTATGGACCAGTGCCTTAACACTACTTGCTAGTGCATCGCATCATGCCGAAAGGGGAAACTCGTACTCGCAATGCAACAATGCTGTGGTAGGTTTTATCAATGGCATCTCTCGCGCATGCTAACATTGTCCATTAGCTTCGGCATTGCCCCCAAGCCGAACGTGATTGCTCCTCAATCTTGAGGGCGACTATAACCCCATCCGAGAAGTTGGTTCTTGATTAAAATTCACATCATCACCTAGTAACAAGTCATTAGAACAATCACTACAACGATAACCACTAAGAAAACCACCACCACAAGCATTACTTCTAATGTCGCCACCATCACCCATACAAAGACCAAGACCGTACCAACAGCAACAAGCACAGTTACTGTACGTCTCAGTGCCGGCACTGACGATGTGCCCAATACTCAACCTGCTCCGAGAGGGCTGTCACCCAGGGTCACCAAGATCCCTGGCTACGCCAGCAAATATTGCAAGAATAGCAAAGAATATGCGGCCGCGTGCTCAGCCATTGGAGTCAAGCCAACCATGACCGCGTTGCCCGCGCGCACCATTACATACACCAAGAAAGTATCAAAAACGGTCACATCAACAGCAGTGGTCTCTGCCACCAAGACAGTGACAAAAACTGCTACTACAAGCGTAATGGTTACCACCACGGAGACTTTGTTTCCTACGGGTGGTTGCCAACATCAGATCGCCATCGGACAGGAATTTGGAAATATCGTGGTTGAGCGGTTGGGCGTAGGCGACACCAATTTCGGATATTCATCCGGCATGGGGAGGACCGTCACACTGTCGGACCACGATGGTTCATCGGGCTACCTGATTGCCAGTGCTACTGATGGTACTAACATTTTGGCCTTCGCCCACATATCGTCTCTCTCGAGCATTTATGATGTGGATGTTGATATCGTCGACTTCACATCCGACTACGCCAACTCGTCCTACCACACCCTCACATGCGCGAGTCCCGGGGGAGACATGTTCTCGAGTGATGTAACATGTACCTCTACGGCTCGACAATCAGGCGTGCGCAATCATTTCTACCTCTGCCAATGGCCCGAGGGCGTGAATCTCCCACCACTGGCTGTCGGTCCAGCCAACCATGAGTCAGAATATTGCAAACCTACCTACCTCCGAGGCCAAACTTGCGCACAGCGTTAAATAGGCCTGTCATTCGATTGATATCCACGGTCGAGATTTCTTGGCATGGGGATTATGTTAGACAGCACAAAAAAAAATCATTTTCTCTTGGTTCACCTCCCTCATAAAAGACCAACCGGAACACCCTGATACGAAGCTTGCCGTTTCCAAATACCATGTGCAAATGTTACACCCCTATCAAATGTTTTCCAATGGGTTCATTTATCGAAGCAATCCATCTCCATGAGTAGACAGGAAGGACCCTTCGGCGCTGAAATGAGCTTGCGACTAGCCTGGCTCCAGCTGACCAACACTAGAGACAGATATGGTCAAGCGGCGTCCCTAGCCTAGTCCTAAGCACCTGATCAGCACCAAGGACTTGGACCCCTCGAACGCTGAATTCAGAATCCATTTTATTCATCCGTTCTATGTGCATCTTTAAGCCTCATCTACATTTGATATTCATAAATTGAAGATACACTAGACAAGATGAGATTGCTTGATGCCTCTACGTTGACCTTTGTCAACAAGGATGAGAATGAGGTCCCCAGCTATGCTATTCTATCCCACACGTGGGGTCACGATGATGAAGAAGTTTCGTTCAGCGATATGCAGTCTTTCAGTATTGCCCATCTAGTCGAAAGCTGTGAGAATCATACCGTGTTGAGAAAACCTGGGTTTGCAAAGATCCGCAACTGCGCAAGCCTGGCCAAATCCCAAGGGCTGGACTTCATCTGGGTTGATACCTGCTGCATAGATCAAAGTTCAAGTGCCGAGATTTCCGAGGCAATTAATAGCATGTTCCGCTGGTACCGGAACGCTTCAGTTTGCTTTGCCCTCTTGAGCGACGTGGGTGCTCAAAAAGACGATGCATTGGCACAGGCAGTCCGATCCAGTCGCTGGTTTACACGTGGGTGGACACTGCAAGAGTTGATTGCTCCCAGCAAGGTTCACTTCTACTCTCGAGACTGGACTCTGCTTGGAACTAGAGATGCTCAGACCGAGTTTCAAAGAATCGTTAGCGAGACGACAGGGATTCCTGCGGACCTCTTGGATGGATCTCGCTCACTGGAGAGCTTTAGCATCGCGGCGCGGATGAAATGGGCATCCTGTAGAGAAACCAAGAGGCAAGAGGACATTGCATACTGCCTCATGGGGATATTCGACATTCATATGCCCATACTCTATGGTGAAGGGCTGAAATCTTTCATTCGCCTCCAGGAAGAAATCCTCAGGGGTTAGTGCATCCTGGCCTTTTCTTTTTCATTTGTTGCTGCATTATAGCGTTATTAACAGGTACACTTGACAGTAAACAACGATCATTCCTTGTTTGCTTGGGCCGCGACAAGCGCGAGTGCAACTCTCACTGGTCTTCTTGCGCCTGGCCCAGCGTGCTTTCGGAACTCGGGCAATTTCAGCCCACTCCCCCTGAACAGGCTCAACTCGACTCCTCCATCCGCCATTACGAACATTGGTCTCCAAACCTACATGAGGCTCATTCCCACTTCGATTCCAGGCGAATTCGATGCAATACTGGACTGCAATCCTCATGGCGGCTACATGTTGCCAGAAACACAAGCCGCTATCCGCCTCACAGCATTGGGAGGATTCCAGTATGCGCGTGGCATGAGTCATCGAATACTTGATCTCCCTAAACGTTTCGTGAACAATGTAGCCCGCGATGGACATTGCCTAGTCTATGTAAAACATAAACCCATTCAACTACTTCCAAAAGTTGAGGTTCTAGGGTTTGACAATCTACGATGGGAAGAACATGACGTGTACAGTTTCTTACCATGCCAATGGCCCAATTTGCTGGGTTCGTCGAATCAACTAGGTTTAGTCCGTGACCAGGGCATTGTCGCGGCCTATCGGTTTATGTTTCGGGCGGCAATTTCTGACTTTGAAAAATATGTCGACGTGTTGATTGGCTTGACAATAGATCGAGATGGTTCCTCATCGTGGAGCCCTTGGTGTGACCTGATCGAATCAGACGGTGCCATACCGTTAGCTACCATTGTGTCGAAGGCTCAAATAGAGGACCCCAACACTCTGGACAAAAGAGATTCGATACAATACAGCGTCAAGTCACGTTTGTGTGTTTCATTTATTCCCAGTCGGCGATATGAGGACAATACGCCATTCATCTCTCTCGAAGTCAGTAAAACGCAAGAATTATCAGCACAAGAGGCGGAACCAACGCCCGCATCCCCACCAGAGCTTGTGCATGAATGGACGCCATCAGTAGCGTTGGCAAGAGAACTGGAGTCTGAAGCAAGTTCAGAATTCTCAACACGGCCAGAGGGGGCGCTTTCCAGTGGCACCAGAGATCCCCTGATGCCCAAATACAATTCACTGGTGGAACCATTGGCCATAAAAGACTCGGCAGCTACTAGCCTAGTAAACATCCCGGGTTCCAAAATTCGAATTAACCGGGCTGATGACACATTTTCGTCTCAGCTGGAGCTGGAGCATATCCGACGCCATGTCTCGCAGCACATACTTAGTTTTGATATACTGAGGCCGGACAAGACCATTCCCGACAAATTCGAAGCTTACTTTTCCGACCTCCTCATCAAGGCTTGCATTACAAACAACCCAGATTCTGTAGAAGACCTCATGAACAGCTCGCTTAGTACAGCCGTGATTCACTCGTGGACGTCTGAAGTTCACCTCGACTTCCAGAATTTTGACGGACATAAAATTGTTCCTGGCTTCCGACCACTCCACTGGGCCGCGTTATTTGGACACCCGGAGGTTGCCAACGTTCTTATTAAACATGGAGAGGATCCACTTTTAGAAACAGCGACAGGACTCACAGCTATTCACATTGCCGTGGTTATGGAACATGTTGATGTTCTTGACAAGCTCTTGGCTTCCATCTGCACACCAAAACATTACAGACTTTTAACACTGCGCGGAGATTGCGACACGGTAGTCCACTTTGCCGCATCATATGTTAGGTCTGAAGCAGTTGCGCCTATTATGGAATCTTTGGCCGCAATGCTCGTGTCAGAGGTCAATGGAGACTGTCGATTCAGCAAACCAAACAAGATGGGAGAGAATATCCTCCATAGAGCTTCGGCCATGGATAATATCCATGCGGTCAAGTGGATCATTCAATGGGACAAGAAGCTGATACAGGACCAGGATAAACGAGGCATGACCCCGCTCTTTCATGCTGCGATAGTAGGATCAAGGGTCATCGTTCGGGAACTTCTCAATGCTGGTGCAAAGGTTAGCAGCACCGATGAACTGCACAGGACACCTCTTGATGTTGCATGTCAGCATGGCCATCATCAACTCGTCGACTTGCTTGTGCCAACACACGATACATTCGGCGAACAACCCGCCGTGTTAAATTTGTGGCACTTTGCCGCGCTCTCCCGCAATCCCAAAGTCTTGAGCGCTTTAAAGCCATACATGAATTTATTCGACGACACCAGAATGGGCGTTGGCTACACGCATATCGACGGGGGGCTGAGTGCTTTGCATATTGCCAGTGCCTGTGGGTCAGTTGAGTGCGTAAAAGCCCTCTGTGACCTGGGGTTCAATACCAAGGCCAAGACACAATACAGTATAGCATATAAACTTGTTGGGGGTTCAATGCGGCTAAAGGTCTTGAAGTCAAGAGAGGCAAAGACAGCCGAGGAATGGGCATGTTTCCATAAGCATGGTGAAATTGTTGAATTCCTGCGTTCAGTGGATATAACTCATGTTGGCGTGACGTAAAATAAAAAAAAAAGGACCCGGGAGCTCAACAAGGTGCTGCTCAATCTCGGCTGATCTAAATAAAACCTCTAAAAGATGCATTGTTAACCACTAGACTAACTGGTACTTCAAAGGGAGATCAAGAGAGGCTCATGTTGCGGAGAATCTAATGTTTTCAAGGTAAAGGATGAAAAGTCCAATGGGAATGCCAGGGCGCTAACCAATGCTAACCCAAGACTGGGGATGCTTTGGAAATGATGTATAACTACGGCGCCATCTTCTTGGCGAAGAGACATTGATTGATTGATTGATTGATTGATTGATTTGGATCCTACATCGGTTTTGGCCACGTGATCATCGCGGCTATGCCCGGTTAGGCAGGGCTCCACTGATAGCCAGAGGACCTTGGGTAATTCCCGGATTAACCCCACTTTACCCCTTCTGTTAAAGAAAGGGCTATTTATCGCAGAAAAATCCTTCCCTTTGCATTATAACCTTTATTTATATTGATTTAGTTATTTCTGTTGATAGTGGTTTTCCTTTTTGCTCTGTTTGTAATAGGTGTACTTAATATCTTTGCTTATTGTAAAGATATCCTATTATTTGTGTCTTTTATATGATATTCTCCCTTAGTAAAGGTTTATTTGTTAGTAGCTTATTTCTTTGGATAGTTATTAATTAGGCGCTAGTTTGGCTATGATGTATATCTTTGCTTATTTACCTAACTATTTGTTTATTTTAATCCTTCTAGGCCCTAGGGTCTATATAAATTTAATAAATTTGAGGGTTAATTTGACCTTATTATGTATATTAAGAAGTTTCTATGTGTTTTTGTATGCTCTAAGTACTTTCTACCTTAAATCCTGGTAAGATTTGTAGTATAAGAGTATATATCTAATAGTTTAATATGCCTTATTATATGTATAATAAGGGCTTTTGATCTTGGGGACTTTTTTTGAGTATAGGAAGTCCTATAGGCTGATCTTCTTGGTGTGTAGTTGTACTAGAAGTGCTGATTAAGGTTTAGTAAGGTCTTTGTGTAGAGTAAGAATCTTTAGTATTAGTCTTTATGTGTACTAGTATAATGCTTTTCCTTTTATATTAAGTTCCTAGTTAGCTTTCTATTGGAACCTTGCTTTTTTTTATGCTTATATTTTAATTGTTATTTATAGGGTATATAGGTCTAGGAGGGTTTTAGCCCGGGGGCTGGTTCCTTTCTTTTTTTATTTTATTGCTTTTTTTATTATTATATTTACTTTCTTATTATTATATATTCCTTAGTAGGCTAGTACCTATCTAATTTTTATATTATAATTATATTCTTAGATCTTGTTAATTACTTTGATTATATATAAGAGGATATATATATTTAATCTATACTTAGGTATTATAGAGGTATGGATAGTTGCTTGATTATTTATATAGATAATAAGTTTTTCTTTTTTGTTATTTTTATTTTATATTGATTATGCTATTTGTAGGGCTAGGATAATGCCTTAGAGCTTTGCTATATAGATAGTTAATATGTTTTTGTTTCCTATGTATTACTATGCTATAGCTCTATTTATAATATAAACTATAGCTATGCTTATTTCCCTATTTATATTATTGCTATCTATATAAATTTATATAGTATTTAGTATTCTTAGACTTTTATTATAACTTTTATATGCTAATTCTTTGTTATATTTAATAGTTATCTTTGGGCCTTGCTACTAGGGTGGCGCTATAAAAGGGAGTAGTAGTTTGAGGCTTGTGATATTTGGGCTATTTGGTTTTATCTGGATCTTTTTTTATATATGTTATTATGGGCTAAGTTTTTTTCTTTTCTATTTAATCTTATTATAGCTAATTCTTATAAAAGTTTTTATATTATATTTCTATATTTATTGCTTAATTGGTATAATATATGCCTTAATTTTAAGTATTGGTTTTGATATTGCTTAGTATGCCTTTATAATAATCTTTAGAGCCTATGCTTAAAGTTATTATAGAATATCCTTTGTGTAGATTAAATAAGAGCTTTTAGTTTGGAAGTTTAAGTTAGACTAGGCTAAGTATATATATATAATCTAGGGGATTATTACTTCCTTATAGATCTTTTATATCTCCCTTAGTCCTATTTCCTAAGTTAAGCTCCTAAGGTAACTTAGGGCTATAATAGTATGTATTGCCCTATGTTATATTTTATTAATATGGGGTGCTTAGTATAATATTGAATTTATAATTATTCTAAGGTATTTATATATATTCTTAGGCTTTATTTCTCCTTATAGCATTTTAATGGGCTTATCTTTCTTAAACTTCTCTCTTCTAGTAAAGTGAACTAGTTGGAACTTCTTTGTGTTAAATACTGATGTGTATTTAGCAGCCTAGCTTTCTACCTTACTAAGTAATACTTATAGCTTTCTATAGGTCTTCTTTGTTAAGTCCTTGTATATTAGGATAGCTATATTATTAATAAAACCTATTGCTATTGTTTTTTTAGTGATATTGTTGTATATATCTATTAGGTTTATATTGTAGAAGAGGTAGAGAATTAGTAAGTATAGTGATTTTTATAGGATGCTAATAGTTAGCTTAATATGTTTTAATTTATACCTATTAATTAAGATCTCTATATACCTTTTGCTAAGTGAACTAATTAGATATTTAATTATCTTTTTATTAATTTGCCTTTTGTAGAGGTTATAAAATAGTCTTATATATAATATATTATTAAAGGCTCCTAATATATCCAAAAGTAGGAGGCTAGTGATTAGTTCTCTTAGCTTATTTTATGCCTTATATATCTTGTCTATAATAAGGTAGATAGTATATTCTATAGATCTTAGTTTCTGGCCCCCTATGTGATTAGCTGGAAAGAGGTTAAACTCTTTGGTAATATAATTTAATTTCTGTGTAATAATTATATTTATTATCTTTCTTATTATATTTAGTAATATAATAGGCTTATATACTTTAGGATCTATATAATTATCTTTACTTATTTTATAAATAATTATTATAATAAATTCTTTATATAATTAGGGGTAGTATCCTAAGATTAGACTCTAGTTAAAGATCTTAGTTATATATAGGATAAGAAGTAGTATTAGATATTTAAATACTATATTCTTAATTCTATCTAGCCCTAGGGCTTTATCTATTGCTATCTATTTAATAGCTTCTTTTACTTTATTTTCTATTATTAGTAGAAGTTATATTTAGTTATTATAGATTATTCCCTTAATATCTTCTAGGTTAGCTTTTAGCGGTAGTAGGAAGAAGGTCTGACTAAAGAGCTTTGCTTTGCCTTCTAGTGTAGTTATGGTTTCTATAGTAGTTAGGTTGGTAAGGGCTGGTGTAATATTTAGGGCTTAGTTTTCTTTGTTTCTTGCCTATTTTGCCATCCTCTATAATAATTAAATAGACTCTATAGTTGCTTTGATCTCTGCTTTATATTTCTCCTTTATAGCTTTCTTAATTACCCTACCTTTCCTATTTCTAGCTTCCTTATATATTTCCTATAATGTTTTTATGTTAAGGTGGCTATAGATATACTAAAGGCTTTTAGCTTTTGCTAATACCTCTTTGTATATTTTATTCTATTCTAATCTAGACTTAGTTATAATTTATTTCTTAGGGGCGGCTTTTTCTATAGCTATTGATATTACCTTTGCTATTTTAGATATATACTGGTCTAGTGTAGTCTTTATTTTTAGTCTTTAGAGCTATAAAAGGTGCTTTATTATTACTTTAGTTAAGATTTCTTTATTAATATTTTTCTAGTTAACTTTTAGTTCCTTCTTAAGTGGTATAGTTAATAGATTAAGCTTTATTATAATAGGCAAGTGGTCTAAGTTATAGTAATATTCTCTATTTATTTTACTTTAGATTAATCTACTGAATAGACCAAAGCTTATTAGATATAAGTCTATTATTATTTTAGTATCTCTTTCTTTATAGGTTATAGAGCCTATTTTAGGGCATTAATAAGATTATAGGAATTAATAATATCTAAGAGCCTATTTGTATTTTAGTTAGCTCTTACTCCTTTGCTACCCTATATCAAGTAGTATAGATTAAAGTTGCCTAAGGCAATCTGCTCTAGTAATTCTATCTTTTCTATTACTTTATTTAGTATTAATAATATACTCTTTTTCTTTTTATAGATTAGGCTTAGATTATATATATTATATATTATAATTTCTTAGGTATTATTTTCTTCCTATAAAAGGGTGATTATTAATAAGTATAAGTCTCTATTATATTCTTTAAATTACTATTTTATATAATCTAGGTTCTTATTTATAAAGAAGTAGGTCTTAGTAAGGCTTTCTTCTATTATTACTAGGTAGTAGAGGTAGAAGGTAGCCTTAGCTAGATAGTATATAATTAAAAAGAATAGATTATTCTATAGTTCTTATATTATAAATATATTAATATTATAGGTAATTAGATTATATAAAAGCAATACTATTACTATTAATCTTAACTTTCTTATATTATACTATAGTATTTTTAGAGTTTTATTATTATATAGTATTTTTAGAGTTTTATTATTATATAGTATTATTATTTTTTATTATATATAGTATAGATACTATTAAGGATATATATTTATAGTATCTATAGTGTCTATAGTATGTTTAAATCTTTTTCCCCTAGGGGCTATCTATATTTGGATAGTATTATCCTTTGTAATTATTAGCTAGTTAAGGGACTATATAAGTTACTTTTCTCTATAATTAGTCTCTTCTGTTTCTTCTTTATAGCTAATCTTCCTTTTGTCTAGGTCTAGCTTAGTGGAAGTATTAGCTAATCTTATTATATAAGTGCTTATATATATTTCTAGGTATTAATCTCTATATATTACTACTATTGCCCTGCTTCTAGGTAGAAGGCTGGGTATGTATAGAAGTTTCCTTTGAGCTTAGATATCTCTTATTTTCTAATATTATATTAATTACTCTAAGCTTTATAATTACTTTAGTAGATAGTATATTTTTTTATGGTTACCTTGCTCTTGTCGAAGTATAACCAGGTAATATAGTATTATATATAATATCTATATATTTCTAGTGCCTTATACTAGGTTCCTATATAGCTATATTTATAGTATTTAAAGCACTGCCTAAGTTAGTATTATCTATTATATCTCTTATAGTTATAATAATTGCTTTACTAGATTAGTTCCTTACGGATAACTTAGTTAGTATCCTTAGCTTTAGTAAATTTAATAATAATAAATAATATAATTTTAGTAGGGAAGGCTTTAGTAAGCTATTTAATATATTTAATATTTATATTAGGGATAAATAGTTTATTATCTAGAAGGATAATGGTTTTATTCTCTAGAAACTTATTTATATTAATTATATTGGTTAGAATTCTATGGGCAAGGATACTAAAGGTTAGGATATATACTATAGTACTATTACTAACCCTATGTTCCTAGTTACCTATAAATTCCTTTAGGGTATTACTATCTTTAGTTATAGTTATTTTAATGCTTAGGTCTTTGCTTTTAAGTTAGTTAGCTAATACTATTTTAATGCTTTGGAGGTATTTATTTTTATTTTATTTAGTGGTATTATTAATAAGGGCTTTAAGACTATAAGGGTTCTTTAATCTTAGGTTTATAATTATACTAAGGTTTCTAATATTTACTATAATTTTATATAGGGTTTTATTTATATTGCTTTAGGTGGTTTATATAATATAAGTAGAGGCTATGGCTATACTACTGGCTACTGCTATAGTATATATTTACCCTCCTATTTAGTATATTATTTCTATATTCTATATTTCTTTAGTTATTTTTATAGTTACTTTTCCTATTTTAATTACTTCTTTTATTATAAAATTTATATTTTTAAGTATTTTAATAGTTATATCTACGATTTTAATAGTCTAGGCTTAAGTATTTTTTGCTATATACTATACTTACCTTAGCCCTACTTATATTTCTTTTTATATTGATTTTACTAATATATTTAGTATAGTAATATCTAGGAGAAATTAAATTTTAGTAAGTAAAGTAAATACTCCTATAATAAGATTTTATATATTTATAATTCTAATTATTACTTATAAGTTACTATTTATATATATTAATGCTTTCTTTAGATAGTTCTATAATTTAGTGGTATACTCTTAATATCTATTTGCCTAGGCTAGGTATAGGGGCTATTAAGTTATTATAGTGTCTCTTATGTGCAGGGTATATATAAAAGAGTTTTATAGTATTTTAGTTAGTACTTTTACTTAACTATTTGCTTGGTTTGTATATACTTTTTAAAAATTTTGTTCTTGCTGGAGGGAAGTTTTTTTTTAACTTGGCGAAGAGACATGCATCTCGTATGGTGACAACATACAAGCTCGTATTTGTCACACCATGTCCACGTGCAACCTGTGGGTATTGTAGGTATTGTATGCTGGTGCTAATCATATGCTCTAAACACAATGGGTCGATTACCACACTGGAGGCCTTTGGATTAACAACCTTTTCTTCCTTTTTTTTTCTTTAATTTTTATTTTTATTTTTAAAAAGAGGCATACATGTTAAGAGGTTGTGAATAGAAAGGATAGGGTAGGCTGTCTGATGAGCGACCTCGAGCCGAAAACCTTGAAGGGCTTGCTCAATCTGATGGTTTGAGGACACAGATCTCGAAGGCGAACATGAGTGGATCATTATGGCAAGCAACTAAGGATAAAAGTCTTGGCCGATTTCTGCAGCTAGTCAAACACGAACACGCAGAGCAGATGGGCGAGACTCACTACGTAGCACCATACAATGGCTCAGGTCAAGGAAAGAATATTCCAATTATGTAAACTGAGACTTGATTGTACCGCTTTATTGGACGGATCATGCATGAACGAGCAATTGCTTCGCCGAGAGTGAATAGACACGCTCGTCTCGCCTCCCTCTCCTGTCACAGGTTACAGGCAATATTCAAGTATTCAAGGCACGCAGCGGGTTTCTCCGGTGTAGACTGCATGGTAGCAATGACCAGGGTCCCCAGGCGGAAATTTAACCACCCCAGCGTACTCTTCCTTCGGTAACATGGGATAATTGTTCCGCTTGTGGGGGAGGCATCGTCGATCAGATGGTCCGGGGGATGATGTCACAGCAAATTGGTTTCCGCGGTTTCTAGTGGCGTTCTGGGCCGTTCTAGCAGCGCAAGCCATGGTGGCCGAACCGAGAGGCGCTGTGTAAGGGGGCTGTGTCGAGGCGACCGGCAGGCGCAGAAACGTCGTGCAAGCAAGCAAGACCGGCTGGCAAAACAACGCGCACGTAGGTACCCAAGCAGAAAGTGGACATGGAGACGGCCAGCAATGTCCATATTGGGAGCCTTCTCGGCCAGCATTTCGCGTGACTCGGGCACCAGATGCATGGAGACTCAGGGCAAAGAGGCCCCGGCCACGCAGGGAAATGGCCTGTCAAGGCGACAAGCCCAAACAAAGGCCTTGTATCCGGCAGTGTCTAAATAAAGCACATTGGGGCCGGCACGTCGGCAGCCCACCACGGTCTGGGCCATTGATCCGAGACAGCCACAGTGGGTTCTCCTCGTGTTGACGTGGTAGCGGTCGATAGTCCGGTTCATCCGTCGCCGCGTCGGATAGAACTGACGGCCTGACGGCCAACCGCTGTCTATGACTTCAGCTTCGGCTAAAACAGATCGAAGGAATGCAAGTGCCAATGGCGATCTACAGAAAATCACAAGTCAATGCGTAAGGATGGGGCCGGGCAGCTTCAATTTGGGCAAGGCAGGGAGGGGCGCGCTAAGCTGTGTGAGGGGCCTCCTCGTATTCCTCAGCCGACAGCATAGCTCAGCGGGCAAATGATGTCAAATTTGGGCCTCGACTTGATTTAACCGTATGAGAGGGTCGTCGCTTGGGGTCGTCGCTTGGGGTAGTCGCATCATTCTGTTCAATATATAAAGAAGCTGCACGACGTGCCGTTTACATTCAACCATCACTCGGCAGCCCTCATCATCTCCACCATCACATCTCTCTCATTCGATAATCAATACTCAATAAATCCTTCATCATGCAGATCAAGAACCTCCTCTTCGCTGCCGGCCTTGCCTCGGCCCTCCCTACCACCAACGAGATCGACACTCGTGCCAACCAGGCCCCCTTCCAGATCATGGCTCTCCGATCTGCCAGCCCCATCCACTTCTCCCATGTCAGCGCCTCCGAGGGCTTCCTCTACCTGAACATGGCCAAGTCTGGTGCCTCTTGCGACCGCAAGCAGAGCAACAGCGCTGCCACCTTCTCCCTCACCAAGGCTGGCGAGCTGTACCTCTACTCCACCGACAACCCTCCCCAGCAGATCTGGTCTGACCGCTCCGGCATGGGTAAGTTACCACGGTCCCACCTCTAATCCATCGATGGAGGAGGATGGGCAAATAGGATGTGACTTTTTTGGCTAACCAAACTTCAACTCCAGGTCAGGGTATCACCGGTTACATTACTGGTGCTCAGCCCGCTCCCAGGAACGCTAGCCTCAAGGGCTGGAAGATTGACAAGAGCGGCAACTTGAGCATCGATAATGCCGGTTTCCTTGCCTGCCCCGTCGCCAACAGCAAACAGTACCGAGTTTGGGTCAGCAACGGCGTTGCCAACCCCGGTGGCAGCAAGAACTGCCTTGGTTTCAATGCTCGTACAGTGGTGTCTTCCAATCCCAACAGCTGCACCTACACCTCTTCTTAAGTCTGTCAACAGATTACTAGAAGTGGCTAGGGGATGTCGTGTCAAACTAAAACTAAAATAATACCACTAATTCTCTTCGCGGCGGTCCTACACAAGTTAATAGGAACTGTCAACGGCCATAGAAAATATAATAGACACGCTGGATTCAAATAATTAGGCGATGATGCATTGTGCAATACCTTGAATAATGGACGAGTGATTTGATTCTTTCCTCGGCGTGATTTACAACTTTGCGTATCAAAGTATCGGCACGGAGCTTGCCAAGCCCTCTAATTGGTGTCTGATGCCGTACGGGCCAATATTCTTCAACAATGTCATATGATGGCGTTTATCTTGGACTAATCTTTTTGGTCTTGTTGGTATTCACACTGTCATTAGTTGTGTCAGCTATAAAGGCGATGCGCCCCAGGTGGCTCAGATGAACATGATCAAGGCTGCCTCCAAATCAGATGCAACAAAGCAATTTGTCCCAAGTGCTTTCGGTGTTGCATATCCCAAAGAGTAACTTCGCCCCGTCCGCACATATGACTTATCGCCTGGGCGTTGCTGACTTTGCCAAGAGCAATTAGAGAGCTTCATGTTTTGTGGTACTACTTTGAAGCCATCGAGGAGCTAAAAAATCCCAACCTCCAGTGGACTGTGTTCCAAAATGGTTGCTTTCTCCAAGTGGACAGCAAATGAGGCGATCTCTCACATACCGGCGGAGCTCAACTCCAAGTTTCCAGGTATTAAACCAGTTAAAGTCAGAGAGCTCATTGAGACATATTGGAAAGGGAAGTAGCTTTAAAACTTTGCAACGCTGCGCTTTGTGGGCAAAGTGTAATTCTGCCCCCATGTTACGAGACACTGAGTTACGAAAAGCCAAGATTTATTCAAATGTATGAAATATGTAATTTGGGAAGACCACCTTGATGTAATACTCAGCTCAGCTCGTGATAAAACTCATACTATCCCCAGATCTGATGTCGTTGATTGGAATAGGTAAATCGTAACAGCATGCTCTCCCGGATGGTTCAATATCAAAGGTGTGGCATGATAGACGGGATCAAGTGTGAAGGGCTGGAATGATATCTAGATATGTGAAATAACGAGAGACAAATGGGGTTATCCGACAACTCGGGAGATTTGGCGTTCTGTTTCGGTTCTTATTTTCACCAAGATGGGCGCGCTATGGTCACTTTTCCTCAATCTTGACATAGCACCCTTGAAAGTTGGAAACACCATGGCACCGGTACCTAAGTGAGGCAGCAAATCGTAATAGCACTCACCAGCCAAGATTATTGCGCCGTCGGGACCTCGGTCGTTTTATCTTGGATCCTGTTTTGCTTCCGTGCCATCGTTGCGTGCTTCTCTTTCTCCAACTTCCTCGTTACCTCTCTTCCCCTCCACGTCGATGATTTCTCTAATCACATCGGAACTTGCACGGTTCCCTTTCTTATCATTGACTGCTCCGCTGTTTTTGGCATCGGTAATATTTTGAGACTTGTCGACGCGTTCCTTCTTCTTCTGTCCCTTGGGGGTCCAATTTACAAATTCTCCTCCTTTGGTGTCATCACTACCGGTGGCCGGGTCACCCACACGGTCTTGGCTTTTGGCGCCAAATTGATCCACCCACTCTGTAAAAATCCGCAACACTGCCGCCTGGGCTTGTTCTCTAAATTTTGGCTCGTCTATTCCAAAGGAGGGAAGATTTGTTTTCAGAGTTTCCTCGACAATGGCTCCTCCCTTTCTCTCCATGAACTCGCGGAAGCTACTCATGTCCTCGGAGAGTCCTTGGTTGATGTACGGCGAGCTCGGGAGCTCGACTCCAGGGAACAGCATACTGAAGATGTCATACCACTGGTCCTTTTCGGATTTTCTATGGTTTGCTCGCATGTTCCGGAGCTCTTTTTGTTGCTTTGGCGTTATGCCATCCGGCTGTTCGCTTTGCGGACGCCTCTGGCATGACTGTGCTCGGAGATGTTCGCTAAGTTCCTCTTCGGTATTCAAGATGGACATGCAAACAACGCAATGGGACGGTTGCAGGTGGTTTCGGAAGAGATGTTGTCTCACATATGCGATGCGTTTAATGACATATCCAAAACATCCTCGGTGACGAATCGGATCCTTCTTGTAGAAGGGGCATGCCAAAAGCGGTGTCTGCTGATCATCGATTTTGGCCTTTTTGGTTCGAGTTCCAGGATTGTGATTATTGGGGTCCTTGTCGTTGGGTTCACTTTTTTCATCTCGTGGCCTCTTTTTTTCCCCATTGCTAGAGACCTTCTCGCTGCTCTCTTTTCTTGGTTGCGTCGTGACGTCCTTGGTTCCCGGTTCTTCCTCCGAGCTATCAGTGCCGGCACTGCTGTGCGTTGGCGTTGGCGATGGCATCATAATAGGGGAATGGATCAGATTAGAGGGTCCAGTTGAATGGTGAGGAAGTGGTGCATCGGTAGACGTGTAAAATTCCTCGGCATGTGGCGAAGCAGTACTTATTGTCTCATCGGTATTCCAGCCCCCTGGGCTTTCGATTTGAGCAAGGGATTCGGTTGTTGCCGCTGTGGATGGCGACGACATCTGAGAAAGCCCGGCAGATTCATCAGAGTCACATGCGGATGAATCCGCTGAAACGGTGGGTGATTGCACATTTTTATACCCAACTGTCAAGTCTGGTATAGGTGTGGATGATGGAATCTTCAGAGCCATATCAGGGGCTTTGAGGTCACATGTCTCCTGACTCACCGTAGAACCCGATGAAGAATCGAGAAGAACGCTAATTCCTTGGGTTGGAACATGGATACCAAGCCCCATGGCGCCACTGCGAGTGCTAGCAGTGTCTTGTTGCGTAAGAGACGGCACAGCATCCTTGGGTGGAACACTGTCTTTGTTGATCTGACTCATCTCATTGTTGATGACCCACGAAAACATAAAGTCCTCTGGTGGTTCACCTAGGTCCTTCTTTGCAGTGCTTTCTTCTATAAGTTCCGCATCCTCCCTGGAAACGACTGCCCAGTCGCCAACGCCTTGCACGCTGAGATTAGTGTTCTTTTCGTCTGGCCCAGGGTCGTGCATCTTGTTTGTAATAGGCGTTTCTAGGGGGGGGCCTTCTAACTGCTGGCTTTGGTTGAAAACTTTCAAAGCAAAACAAAAACGGCCGAGGCAGTAATCAGGCAGGTATTTGGCGTTTATCGGGCATAAGGGCATAAGGGCAGCGGGGATTGCCGCGAAAAGGCAGCCTCGTAGCCTCGTTGCCTCGTTGGGCGCCTTGACACACCGCGGATCGTGTCTTGATAAATGCAAATGCCGGCCTCCGGATTCCAAAGGCGGTGTGTCACGGGTTGCGCGGCAAAATATTCTTGTCAGTCGACGCGTTGGCTGTTTGGGTGGCGATTCAAATGTCACGTCAAGGCAAACGTTGGGAGTCAGGCTTCCGTGCCGTTTGGGGGGGCGGAGAAGCAACAGATGGCCACAAACTAGCCAATGGGGCCGTGATAGAACAATTGTGACAAGTCCCGCTCTGCTGGCAGTTTGTTGGCCAGTCGCCTCACACCACCATTGTTAGCCCCATGCTTGATGGTCACAATTGGGCGAGAATGGGAAGGGGACGGCCCAGAATCACGCCGTCTCACTGGAAAATTCCTTGTCACAATTGTGATTTTCCCCATTCTTACTGAAGCTTGTGCGCGACTCTCCCTCGTTACGTTGCCCATTCAAACGTGTACTCGACACAGTTGTGTGGACAGGACTGGCAGGGGGGGGACACTCTCCCCTCTCTAGAAGTCCTCCGTGATTCCACTCCTCCCGTTGCTTGGCAAAAAAAAGATTTCCATCACTCCCAAGTACCTCGTTTTTCGGGGGGTTTCATCACCATTTGCACCTTTGTTCCATCTCCTGGGACGCGCTGGGCTTCCTATTGTCCAGACTTGTCTAATACCTTGAGATCCACGTTCACAGCCACAGTTCTCAAGAACATTTCCCGAAATGGCGACAAAAATGGCCGCGACGCCACAGACCCCAACCTCCGAGCCGAGCCGGCCTCCACACGCTCCACACACTCCCGAAAGCATAATTGTCAAGGTTGGGAGTGTCTCGGACGAGAATCTGTAGGGTTCTACCTCTTTTTGGCTGTCTCGAATGAAACAGCGGCTAAGTGGTGATGATAAGGGATGCACCTCCATTGGCAGAGCCCCCAATCGAGCCCTCGGCCAGTTATGCTCTGGGCGTATTCGTCACGAGCCACTCCAGCAATGGCCCCGTAAACGAACGATTACTAGAGACCCCTACCCCAAGTGGTGGTTCCACCGGCGAATATCTCGCTTTCCACGCTTCAAAACAACGCGCTTCGGAACAAGAGGCTCGAACAGCGATGCGGAAATTTGATGCCCTCTTCCAAAATCAGTAACAGCAAACGGCGAATACATACACTAGGATCACAGGACAAAAAGTACAATGGTGGGATATAGACATAAAACATTTATATCTAATAGACTTGATCAAAACTAGTGTTTCCGGGGCCGTGGGTAGAATGCATGGATTTAAACTTCTCATATTACAAACTTCCTGGCTAGCCAAACTTGGGTTTCTGTTGGCACAATTGTACAAGGACTCGCTGGGGGATACGACCACAATTGAAGCTATGCTCAAATGCCAACATTAATTAATATAAAATAATATTGTCATGTTTCGGTAACGGACATGAATTAGCACTCACTCGTGTATATCCTGTCCAGTGCGAGGGCTTTGAGCCCTGGGAAGGATCCGGGGCTTTCCCACTGTACCAGATCTAGGTCGAGATACTGCGTTCCTGTAATAGAGAGGGACTCCAGGTTCGGAAAGGATGAAACCGCTTCCCAAACGCAACCTTGGTGGTGCTTGTTCGGGTACCGCATTTGCATCTTTCCATAATCTGGCGTGAGATGAGGCGGGTATTCACCGTCGTCCATTTCATTGCCGTCTAAGCCGACACCATTCGCGCGTGCCACGCCCAGAAAGATTAGGAACGGAAGGGATAATCTTGAGCGCTTTCCGAAGCAAAAATTCAAGTCAGTCTCCATTTTAACTCGTTGTAAGTGCCTAACAAGTTAACAACTAAGTTAACCACTCAAATTAACCAAACGACCACACCATTCTAGGCAGCCTAACTAGGTAGCACATGCTCCAGAGACATTGGACCATTCGTTCCTATGGGCCAACAGTTTGCAGGGGATAGAGAGCGCTGTCGGGTAAAACGGCTTGAATAAGACTTTGTAAAGTGGTGTCCTTTTATTTCCAAGGTGGGCCTGATGCCCGGTTTTCTCTACTTGAGTTGGTGAGATATTTTTAACGAATTCTGAATGAGTAAACGTGAGAAGGTCTCTCTCTCTCTACATTCAATGGTTCCACTCAGCATCCGTTGCATGCCCCAAGGGTCCTGACACGGCATAATCCGTCGTCACAAACGCCCTGTCAACCTCCACCAATCCTTCGGCACAATATTGCAGAGTTTCCGCTATGTCGTGCGAGCGATTCAGCGGCGTCTTCTCGTCCAGCAGTATGTCGTATTCCACCCAGACTCCATCGCCCGCATGGTACGCTACCACATTCTTGAACCCTGCCACAATTGGCGAAAAGCGATAGCCAAGGTACGTGAGCTTCCTCAGAGTCCGATCGTCGGCAGCTTCTCCGGAGAGGCGAACCACGTTGTTGAAGCAAGTGTGGCCCCAGTCAAAAATGATGAAGATGGAGAGGAGACCAGCACCCGCCGAGTCGAGCCACCAGATGCGGGCTTTGGAACCGATGAGGGGAAACAACAAAGAAAGAGAATTGAAGACGACGTCGGTTTTGCAATCTTGCACCAGGGCCTGCACCTGCGACGTTTTGATCGGGTAGCACCCTATTCCTATTCCACCTTTGAGGACGATTGTCGCCACCAGCGAGGCGATGGCAGCCGTGCTGAGAACCTGTGCCTCGTGCTCTGGCCCGGTAAGCCGCGACAAGGATTCCTGGAGGATCTGGAGAAATGATATGACCATGATGATGGAAAAGACCAGGATCCCGAGCGGTTCCAGCCGCCGCTTGCCCACCGGAAAGCGCCTGCGAAGTGCCTGCAGTCGCCACAGGACGAGCCGGTTCGTCGACCACACAATCAATGTGCACAAGAGGTCGAGGGCGGAATCCACAAGCGACGCGACCAGTGACAATGATCCCGTTGTGAAGACGGCAAAGGCCTTTCCGACCAACAAAAGGACGTTGGCGACGATGTTGACGTTGATGGCCAGACGGGCTTGGTGACTGGCCTTGCGCCGCTTCTCCTTTTCTTCATCGGGGAGCAGCTCTCCAATGTTCCCCTCCACGAGCTGTATTCCGCCGCGTCGCTCGAGATCGCCGTCGCGGTCCGGGTCCGGGTTCATGGACTCGAGGACGTCGTCGGCAATGGCCATGACGACGGCGTCGACCTCGAGCCAGTCGTTGAGGTGCTCATTCTGGGCCTTGTAGAATTGGCGAACTTTTTTGTTCTTGATTTGCTTGATTTCCCCGTCCGACATGCGGAATCGCTCGAGGCCCTCCCTGTCGATGCCGTGGAGGAGCGCATTCTTCAGCTCGATGCGGCGCGCGTCTTCAAGGGCCGTGAGGGCCACATCGTGGAACTTGAACGGGCGCGGCCTTCTGCGCCGGCGCTGCTGGATTGCATCCAAGTCTGTCTCGGTAAAACTGGCGCCGAGTTCGAGGTCGCGAGGGTTGTCCCGCTGGCGTCGTCTATCATGGGCGCTTTGCCCAGTGTGATGCTTGTGGGTACCACTGCTGAGTAGTCGCTTGCCAACCATTAGAACAGCAATAGAACAGCAATGCCTCAAAGAACTGGTGGGCTATGAAAGGGCTGCCGATACAATAGAGGCTATAGATGGATTTCGATTAATATTTCAACAACAAATGTAGCCCATGCTTGTTTGCCCTGCTCACTCATGGCTCCTGGAGCTCAGGCTATGACGTAGGAGGATCTCCATTCCCAGCTGCCCTCTCCGCTTCCAAGCTTGTGTAACCCTCTGTCTCTGTCTGACACGCATCGATCAGCGACTGGACGCCCCCGGAAATAACGGCGACCGGGCCTGCATGCAACACTCGATGAAAGAAATCACCACGGTGGTTGTGAAATATTTCTGATGCAACTTTTTTGTCCACTGTGGTTGCGCTTCTTTTTTTTTCTTCTTTCTTTTTTTCTTTTTTCTTCTTTTCTTTTCTTCCTTTCCAATCTCTTTTTTCTATACAACAGTATGCTCAATTATTAATTAGTAATAAATAACCTTCCATTGCCAAACATCTGGCCGTCATCACCCAATAACGCGCCCACTTCCTCACCCATCAATGATCATTGCGGACTGTCTCACATTCCATCAAATGTCAGTCCTCGGTTTCCGTGTGGCGTCTGGGCGTCCAGCCGCCTCAGCCTGTGCTACCCCTCACTGCGACGTGCTGCCAGGGACCGGCCGAAAGAATTCGTCATAGATGTATTCTGTCCCCGAACCAGGAGCCGCCATATGCAACGTCTCCGAGATTTGCACATGGTCCAGCAGACATGCCGACCGACCCGTAGTGGTCCACAAGACCTTGAATTTACAATCCCGCAGCACTTGGACCAGGTCCGCCAAGCTCTGCTCTGCGCTTTCGTCGTCCAGCCAGTGAAGGCTGTCAACTACGCAAAATGTCTTTTGGGGAATCAACGTGGCCAATTCCAAAACCATACTCATGGTGTCATCCCATGACTCGGTGGTGCCTTGTAGCAAGCGAAATCTGGCTTCCGACAAGTCAACACCGGTCTCGAACCGAGCTGGCAGAAGCTCCACCATTTGGCGTATCAAAGATGACGCAAGAGCTACAGCGCCTTGCATCTCGGGCGACTGGTTCGTATTTGGTCGAGTCTGGCGGGGCACGTCACAGAAATACGAAATCACGGGAATATCAGACTCTGCAATCAACTCCACAAACGTGCCCGCGAGAAAGCTAACGGGATTGTCGACACCATCCGCTTCAATAAACGGCCCTTCGATCCAGAGCATATTCGACGTCTCGTCAGATATCCAATCCATAAGTTGACAGAGAGTGTCTCGCGAAATTCGGACCGGGCTAAACGGATCGCATAGTAGGCGTACCCGTTCCCGGCCAAATGCATCCTCGAGATGGGTAGAGTTCAAGGCGATGTCGTAGGCGGTATATTCATGCATCTGAGATCCTCTTCGATGTTCAATCATTGATTGGGAGCTTTGAAGCAACCCAGGTCCTTCCTGGAGTAAAATCAATGCTATCGCACATCAGTCGGCATTGCGTAACAAGCCATGGAACCTACTCACTGCGCTGTGCTCTTAGTTCCCCTATCGCCTGCTGCTCGAGCATGTAGTTCATCTTGGCCAAAAGGCCATCCACTTTGTGTCGTAAATCATGCAGCTCGCTTTGAACTCTTGCATCTGCTCGCTGAACATTCCGATCTACTCTTTCCAACGTGACGCGGGAAAAGCGAATTTCAGCGTGAGAACTCTGGACGCCTATATGCCGAATATCATTAGTTTTCTCGTTTATAGTTCTAATGTCATCGTCGAATTCGGTACAGAGGTTCTCGTTGAAAGAGTCGAGCATCCTGATGAGGCGCTTCTTCATGAGATTGTCCATGACACGGTTCAGAAACGCAAAGATGAGAGTGTAGAGTTCGGCTACAGTTTGCTGGGCTTTGCTATTTGGAAACATGTCTATGGTTTCTTTGCACTCAATAATGTTGTGGCTAATCTTTTTCAGGCATTCAGATATACCCTCGGCGATGCGTTGGTGGTGAACACTGGCCTATAGTGATGTCAATGGCAGTCTCAAATGTTGGTGAATAAACCAACCTGGATAATTGCATTTAGGGAGCCTGTAAAGACTGAAATGTAATCATTTCCCTGAGGTAGTATCTTCAAGAGTGCGCCGTGTGAATCGAGGGTATTACAAAACTTGTGGAATAGTGACATTAATTTACCGCGTCCACTACTGCTCCGCTTGCGCTCCCAATTCAAGGTAATATCGCGCACCAAATTGGCAACGCCTTCGACAGTAGGATGAAACTTTTTCAGGTCGATTTGATCTTCTTTTGGGCAGCTCTCATAAAACTTCAGCCATTTATGGCGGAGCTGAGAAGCTTGGCCAGAAATCAACTGGTCGATCGCATCTCTGATAGATTTTAGAACAATGCGGTCCCGCCTTGACTTGTGTGCTGCGCTTACCCACTCGTAGCCGGATTGTCAGCTGGCTCAAAGAACTTCCTCCACGGATTATCGACGTCCTCCACTTCCAGTCCTTCTACATTCTCGCGAAGCATTTGACTCAGAGGGTACGCGGCACTGTCAGGCGACAGCCGTTGGGAGACCTCGAAACTGTATCTCCGTACAATATTCATGGCTTCGATCTTCTCAAGCTCGGTCATTGTTATGTAGTTGAAGGAGGGATTCGTAGTTTGGGCTGACCAGTTCCATTCGCCATAATGCAATGTAGTCGTGGCGCGTTGGTCAGATATCAGGCTTTGACGGCATACTCGGCACGTGTGACTACTTACTGCCAAGACATTGATTTTGAGATGGCTGACTCCAAAGTGCAATCAGCTGAACATGTTCGATTCCTTTGTTCGGTTAGACTATGTCCACCACGCTGCACATCCACAAATCATGTTCGGCAAGAGGACGCTGACAGCTGACCCCTCATCAAAGTGCAGCTTGACAGCCTTGCCATTTTACTACATATTCAAAGCCTCTGTGCACTATACCAATGATCCAAAAAATCCCTCTCACCTGTTGAAAAACTAATCCCTTTCACTTGCTCCCCGGGTTATTGATAAGTTCTTTTCCTTGAAGCAAAACCTACACCTTCGTCCGGCAATCCAATCCATATCATCATGGAACCCGAAAATATCACCAACGATTCATGCGATCATAATAACAATCTCCATGGCAGTAAGGAGACTCCTAGGATTAGGTACCTAGTTGAATATCGGGATAGCGAAGACGATTCGCTGCTCTGGCACGAGGATACACGCACGTATAAAGTGGAACACGAGACGGCCGAGGGCAGTGAAGAACCCATATTTGAGCTAGTCACCACCATCAAAGTACGAACGCTAAGAAAAGAAATGGTGAGCCATAAACCAGCCATGGCTCTGACAACAATAGCACCAACATACCGTCTTAAAATTTACTCCACTGCCTTAGTCAATGCAATTCAATCCGTGGTGCAATACTATCCTTCTCAGGACCTGACGGGCGATATTCTCACCGTCCATTGGCCTTATGCAGTTCTTGTTCATCACTATGACGAACTAGAAACATTCGGAAACGGATGCGCGATCAAGGATAAAAAAGACCTGTGTATTAGAGAGAGGGACGCCAAGCAACATATTGCTGAATTGCTCAAATTTCTCGATGAACATATAATGACAGAAGTTCGCGCTGAGCAAGAACGTAACAAAAGAGGGTATGAATCATTTGCGTTCCAGTGGGTTGCCTACAAGCCAGGAAAAACCGGCATGTCCAGGGTGAGAGGAAAATCAGAGCGTATCCCTGGAGTGGTTCACTCGATGATAGGAGGTAGCTTCACAGATCCACCTTCAAATTGGGAGATTAAATACTGGAAACTGGAATATGACGGGGTATGGCTTGGTCGGAGACTTCATACCACGCTTGAGGAAAAGTATGATGGCGAGGCACCAACCACAACCCATCTTATGGATTGCAAATATCTAGATCAAGAACCAACTAATGAGCTTCCGGAGTTTGTCATCAATCAAATCGAATATGGGAGAAAGTTCTGGGATCTTCTCAACCCTAAATATCAACACTGTAAGGGCAAAGCTGTGGACTTTCCCTACACCGAGGTATCACTCATAAACACACATAATCCCAATATACGGTATCCCTCTAACACAATACAAGGTTGACAGCCTCGTAATGGCAGATTTGAAAATGTTTTTGGAAGAAGATACGGGGAAGATGCCGGGCTTAATGGACCAGAGCGATCTTCGGAATTGGATCACCAATTGCAGATGTTCGGTCTGCACTCAGAGAAAGGCCACCTGCGACCAAGAATTGAGTTCCTTATTTCATGACTATAATTGGATTTCTCGGGAGGACGAGTCTGAATTGACTACACACCAATACTTGGTCTGCGACAATCATACCTCTGCATTTGTCTTCAACACACGAAAATGGGGTAAAAAGGGCCGCTTATTTTACTAAGCCATGATACTAAAGACATTCGTAGTTAATCTCCACGTTCGCGACTTTACGGATCCCAAGTTCGATGAAGGCATGATCAATAACTTGGTAATGCTCGATTCACGCAAGAAATTGCTCAAGGCCCTATCCAAGAGTTTCGCCCGCCTTGACCAGCATAACGAAGCAGTTGAAGAAAGCCTGTGGACTGCCGATTTTGTCAAAGGAAAAGGAAGCGGCCTAATCTTTTTACTCCATGGAAGGCCAGGAGTAGGGAAAACATGCACAGCCGGTATTGTTACAACTCACGATCAGAGGCCAATCATCCCTATCTAACCGAACCGAAAATTAGAATGCATTGCGGCTTTCACAAAAAGGCCTCTTATGATTGTCACTCCAAGTGATATTGGAACTACAGTTAAAGATGTCGAAAAAAACCTTGCACGCAAATTCAAAGTTGCTAGAGCTTGGGGTGCCGTCCTCCTCATTGACGAGGCAGACATCTTCATGGAAAAGCGGACGACGGCAGACCTGGAGCGAAACGCTCTAGTTGCAGGTCAGTGAACCAACGTTCTCTCATCAAGCATCCAAAGTCTAATTCTATCAGCCTTCCTTCGCGAACTCGAAAATTACGACGGAATCCTCTTCCTAACTACCAACAGAGTGGGCTCCTTTGACGATGCCTTCATATCCCGGGTTCACGTGCAACTGTACTACCCCGAGTTTACGGATGATCAGAGACAGCAGGTTTGGAAGACGTTTATCGACAAGCTTGCTCGCGAACGGGGACGTTCGACGAGGCTCAACCTTGACGCCAAGGAGTACATCCGAGGAGAAGAGATGCGCGCGATGAGGTGGAACGGCCGAGAGATTAGAAACGGTGAGCACAAGCACGAAGCCGCCGCCAGGGCTTTCCCCGCTGACAGAAGCGCATGGCAGCTTTCCAGACCGCAGTGGCATTGGCAGAGTACGACGCCGAAAAGGACGAGGAGGGCAAGATTCTCGTGACTGACACGCACTTCCGGTCAGTGCTGGAGCTCTCGAGGGATTTCAAGGACTACCTCAAGGAGCTGCACCGAGGAGACGAAGCAAAGAGGGCGGCAAGAGGCCACGAAAGACACGACTACTACGCGCCGCCAACAATGTAGGAGGAGCAAGGCATGAAACTGCCGCGCACCTTGGATCTCCCTTGTTTCGTTCTGTCTCTTGTTTCTTTCTGTCTCTTGTTTCGTTCTGTCTCTTGTTTCGTTCTGTCTCTTGTTTCGTTCTGTCTCTTGTTTCGTTCTGTCTCTTGTTTCGTTCTGTCTCTTGTTTCGTTCTGTCTCATCCCCAGTCCGCACCTTTTTTCCTTTCAACTCATTTTTGTCCACCAACGAAGGAGTAGCACGGGTGTCAGTTTAAAAATAAAAAATAAAAAACCAACAGAAAACCTCAGCATCCGTCGCCGTGTCTCTTCAACCTCGCCAAGTCCGACTTGGTCAAAAATAGTCTCGATTCAAGAGCGCTTACCATGATGAACTGCGCGGCTCCTGAGTCTACAATGTCGACTTTGGCGTCCGTCCGCGTCTATCTGACAACTTTGCCTGCCATCGCTGCCCTGTCGGCCCATATTGCAGACGGATTCGGTTCATGGCAGTTTGGGGCCCGCAAAGGCTATCTGTTCAGGCTTTGCTTCCGCTGCTTGATACATGGCTCTAATCTAGTACTTGGCATCTTCAGGTAGAAGCTTGCTCGCCGCGACGCCGAATAGTCACTCCAAAAGGACACATGAGTCGTTGGGCAATTTTATTCACGAGTGATTGCGGTTCTTTGTAAGAATAGTAACGAGTTTATTCTTCGAGCAGTCCAATTTCTGAAACGATTCATCATCTATATGATACAGTGTCAAAAAACGTCCCAATCCTAATCCCCTAGCCATAGCACTTCCAAAAAACACAAGTTGGTCCATCACTTCAACGCCTGCGGTCTTAATCATCGTATCTAGTCGTAACAATTCATCTTAGTACACACGGATCACATATTCTAGTCTAGGTTTGCGTGCCCAACCTCATTGCGTTCGCAAGTCTTTGTCTCGCGCTCTCTCGTCGAGGGTCCCGGTCCCGGTTGGAGCTCTGCGAGTACGAATCCCTTCCGGCGTGCTCGTAGTAGGCTTCGGGATCGCTAACTTTCTGAGGTCGAGGAGGTGGCGCGGGGGCTGCTTGGCCGGGCGGTTCTGGAGCATTGTTATGGTATACAGGCTCCCAATCTCCTCGACTTTCCTGGCGGCGGCTGGGTTCCGTGCGATGGGTGCTCTCGCGTCGGTACTGCTCTGGGGGTGTCATGGCATACCCGCTGCTCCGCTCCTCGCGACTCTCCCGAGGTTCTCGGGAGTCACGAACCGGCTTTCGAATAGAATCGTGTCTCGAGGGTGGTGGTTGAGGTGGCTGGGCCTGAGGCGCCGGTTGGGTTGGCTGGGCGGGTTGAATTGGTCGTGCAGACTGAGGGCGACTAATGTTTGGGTTAGGCACGTCCTCATCGTCAGAGGTTGCATCGTCCTCCGGCTCATCATCATCATCATAGACCCTCAGTTCGCTTCGCATCGCAAGGCCGGCGCAGATGGTCCTAGCCTCCTCGATTGCCTTCTTCTGCGCCTGGAGTACCTTGCGTCGCTCGCGAGTTTCCTTATTCTCGGCAGCGATGGCCTCGATGGTGGGGTCAGGCATGCGCAAAATCTCAATAGGATTAAAGAGGCGCAGCATACCCAATAGGAGGTGACGCTCAACAACCTGGGTGATGACGTTGCGGGTGAAGATGCGCGCGGTGAGATCATAGTAGATGAGCATCTTCTCCAAGACCTCCTCAGCTTCGGTGTAAGTGCCGCCATTCTCAGTGGCATCAGCACGCCACTTTCGCAGGCGCTCCTCATACTCGGGGTCAAATGGCTGTACTTCCAACTCCATGTCATCCGTCAGGCGGTTGAGTTCCTTGTCGGCACTCTCCATCAACTCCTGGATCTTGAGCTCCAAAAAGTGCATGCGAAGAGGGTCGCGCATGCGCATCGGCCAAGCGTAGTCAATGACGTCAGCCAGGAACTCGTTGCAGATGACACCAAGATTATCCTTGTACTCTTGTGCCAAAACAGGCCAGTTTCGAGAGTAATCCTGGAAGAGAATGTAGGGAGCTCGGGGGTTGGAGTCGAGAGGCAATTCGTTACCACGGATCTGTCGGAGAAGTGGCTCAACCTCGTGCTCGGCAAAGTCCTTCTTTGTTCTGTCTCCAACAATGCCAGCTTGGGGGAGGTTGGCAGCGGCCGCGGCCGACGTGGTAGCATTGTTCTGGAAAGTAACCTTGCGGCCTTGCTGGCGGAACCGGCGGGCAAAGCGTTCGCTCTCCTCGCGAACGCGAGCACGTAGCTTTTGAGAGGGCGTTCCCTTGGGGCTCGACTGCCTGGCAAAGAACTTTTCACCGAAAGGGTTCTTGTAGTTGCCGTTGACAGCGGGCGTGACGAGGTTATTGGAGGCTGTAAAAAGCTCGCCCATCTCAAACCTCATCTCCTCAACAGTGTCCTTGCCGGCTCCCATGGCCTTGAGCTGGGCTTCGCAACCTTCGAGCGCCTCTTGGATCTGGCGTCGCAACGTCTTGACATGCTTGCCAATGTGTCGCTGGAGTTGCATGCTCAGCTTATGGCGAAGAGCGGCGACACCCCACATCTGGGGTGGCAGATGAGCCCATTTGCCCCTGGTAAAGAACTCGGCCTCTCGTTGGGCTCGCTCCTCTAGAGTCTGCCAAATCTCGCCGGGGCCGGGGTTCAGCAGGACGAACCAGCCCAGCTTGAAGTGGTTCTCCTTGTCCTTGTTGGTAACAAGTTCGATGAACTTTTCTTCGAGGCCGATTCGTTCCGTCATGTCGGGCTTGGTCAAAACACCAATGGTTCGGGAACCGGTGGGGTCAAAGTGACGGGCCTTCTGGAGGATGGGAGCTTGGACATAGTCGTTGTTGCCTCCGATGACAGCCAAGATGATGGTTCTGGGGCTCTTCATGTATCGGTCAGAGAGCACCTCGATGGTCTGAATATCGGCCTCTGACTGATCGCGGTTGGCGACACGCACCAAGCCGGGAAGATCGACGAGGGTCAACAGAGGCATATCGGGGCCGCACTTCTCAACGACGAGGATATCACGGGCAGCAAAGCGCCCCGGAATGCTTCGAGGGGCAATCAGCTCGGTCGCATCGCGCATCATGGTCTCGAAGGGAGTGTCGCCAGTAACGTGGCCGCCATATTGCAAAAGTCGAGCCTGCTCATTGTAGGGACGGGTCTTGTCGGGGATGATGGACACCTTCAGCTTGGTCTCCTTTGCTCTTCGCATGCGGATTTCGGTCGCGAATCGGGTACAGGCGCCTGCATCTCGGGGGAAGGGCGTGCCGGTGAGGGCTTCGAGGACGGAACTTTTACCGGCCGACTGATCGCCGACGACGACGATCTGGGGGAGCTTGATGTTGTCAAGCTGGGCAAACTGCAACTTGTCTATGAGATCCAACAGGCCGCGCTGCTCGTTGGCAAGGCCCTGGGTATCCAGGGAAGATTCGATTGAGGGGGGCATTTCGCGACTGGGCCTGAGGTCAGCGACAGCTGCTTTGTGTGGAGGTTCTTCAACGAACAGAGAGCCCATGCTACTGTGTCAGAAGCAAGAGGTTTGGATGTGTGTGACGGAGCAGGACCAGGGGAGAAGTGAGGAAGGAAACAGCGAACCAGCGCTTATATACTTACATACTTACAGATACTCTTGTATTCACGGGTGGGTCATGATTTGTCAAAGATCCAAGATTTATCTGGTTGCCTCCGTTCCGTAGTCAAGGTTGCGTTGCGTGGCAGGGGGGGGGGAGCCATCGGGCTGCAGCCAGGCGGTGGGGAGGCAACTTTCTTGGCGCATAGTGTCATGACGGGTTGACGGCGCTACGGCGCTGCGCCACACGGTGGGGGATGGCAGTGCTGGGGTGCAAATTTGCTGCCAGGTGTGCATGGACTCGCCTCGTCTCGTCGAGACTGAGCTGAGACTGAGACTGGGAGCATTTGCACATGGGTTGAAATTTTTCAACTCATCAAAAAGATGCAGATCCAGCCCGTTCTTTGATAGACAGTGACGACCCAATCTCAACATCGGGCTCTGATTTTTTACGTCGACAGACCCAATGACGGGGAATGCCCTGCATGAACCGGCCACCTAGCGAAGCATGCCATTGTACCTATGTATGTATGCATGTACTCCGTACAGCACCTGCGGATCATGTATGTACCAGTCGGAGCCTCAAACCCCATCTTAGAGACATTTTTTACAAGCATGATTGACTTGCTCTAATAGCAAGGGTTGTCCCGTCTCCACCAAGGCCCATTGCCAGTTAAAGATGCCCTTGGAAGATCTGGGCATGTCAAGCCAAAGCTTATTCGACAACGGCGAAACAATGTGACGTAACTTGGCATTCACATGCGACAAGTGGCGAAATGAAGCCTCCCAAGCCAGCAAAGAAAATGCAAAGTACGTCTTGATTTTCGGCTTACAACATAGAAAGCCGCATCCGAATCAAGCGTGAGAGAAGGAAAAATGTCCATCGGCTTCGATATCAATCTCGTGCACGCGGAATGCCAACCGAGGCCGAGACCGAACCGCGAAATGCACAGCCACTACCCCAACGCCAAAGGCGTCAGGTGTGGCTTGTGCACGCGTACTCATCGTCCGCCAAGCTAAGACAATACAACGGGGGAAATATCTGGGTGCCTAATGCTAGAACCAATTTTAAAATATCTCATGGGATGAATAGGCAGAACTATTGGGATGTGCAGATATGGGCCTACGCGGCTCTTTGTCATGGATTTTAGACCGGACGCGCGTAATGGTGCTCGAATTCAGTCCGGGTTGTTCGGTTGGCCCATCTGGAAACGGCCGGCACAACTGTTTGCATGAGTGGCAAAACGTAGGTTCCCAACGAATCTCAAGGACATGCCACACCTAAAAATACCAACCTTTCATCAATAATATTAGCAAAAATACAGAAACATCCAGACTTTGCATTATTATTGACTTCCGATCATCATTGGCTTTCACAGTCCAATTTCACTTCGTGTATAGGGTAATTGACATCAATGGCGCCATCGAGGCTGAAACCAAGCATCATACTAAGGGGGTGGTGTTGTGTCCAATTTGGCACAGCTTTTTTATATTATAGTTTTATTTTGCTCTGTCCTTGGCGAATTGATAAAAATATCTTTCACCCGTAACCTTGGATTGTCAGCTAGCTGCTGATTGTTCTGGCTCGGTTTGGTTTTTCATTGTATCTAGCCTGCCCATTTGTACTATCAATCCGATGCAATGACGCCATCAAAATCATTTTTCTAAATTTGATAAAAATGCCACCCATGTTTTAAAATTGATCAAAGAGCCATCTGAGCCAGGAATGCTAGCCAAAATTTCTGTTGAATGAATAATGTCGCGTTCCACGGGGGATGTGGAAAGTATGTCCTTGTCCATGATTGTCATTTCGTATCGACCGAGTGCTGATATGGAAAGAAATTCACTGGAACTTGATTGTATTGGAGGCTTGATGTGAGGAGAGGGTTTATTGTACGCCTCCACCCAGCCATGCCGTTCGTGATTTGTAAAATGTAGCTGAGCTAGAAGATTGGCGTAGGCAGCTGATTTTACTTGTTTTGGCAATTTTTCTGTCATGCTTGAATCTGTAGCGATGTTTGAGTTTGAGGCATCATCGTAATTGTCGACTTGTTGCAATAAGCTGTATAGTAGTGCAATGTCACTGTTGTAATTAAGGAGTAGTTCTCGACATTTTCGTGATTCGCCTTCTATGACTTCGTATCCTCTAACAACGGGGTAGGCGGGCTCGGGCTCGTTCGTTAGCTTGAGATGGTAGGAGCATGATTGAGAAGAAAATGTCCATTCCGTTACACAAAACTGTTTTGTGCCATCCTGGAGGAATTGTGATGACAATGTAGTCGACGGATGAATCGACAGATTGGGTTTCACAGTTCCTTTGTCTCTGTTTTCTTTACCTTGGAATATATTAATACCATATCCAGCTAGCACCCAGCAATATAGCTGATGGATTATGGAATATTCTGGTTGGGACTGTAGTGCCTCAAGCCCCCCGAACCCCACCAGAAAACTCCACCGCAGGCCCTTTAATGACTCGCTGACTTGCCAGTATAGCGCAAGTCTCCCTTGCATTTCTATCGACAAATGTGGCGTGAAGGCGTTTAGAATGTAATAAGGAACCGCGGAATTGTAATGTTCTTGCGGATTGATGTGTATGTACTCTTCAACACGAATCAATAACTCTTCTACTGACAAAGAATAGTCAGGCTCCAGGGCAGCTGATAAAACCTGGTTCTGATCAATGAGACCCAAGAGAGCATATATTTTGTCGTGGAAGTCTGAGCAATGCCTTTCTGAGATACCTAGTAAGAGTTGAAGTAGTCTTTCGCCAGGGGATTTTGCGTCGTAAAAGCCGTTCTTGGCATCATTAAGAGCCTCAGCTGCCTCGCTGAGACCATGCCTGATCGTAGGCCAATGAGGCGAATGCCTCCAGCCGTACCAAAAGTATGCAATATCATTCCATGAGCAAATTGACGACCCGCAAATAATATCAATATGTTCGGAAAGCATCACCTCCTGTAAGATCCACATTCGCTTGAAGTAAGGACGTTCGAAAAGACCTGTAATTGACTGTTGTTCCTTTGAATTTGATCTGTGAGAGAAAATGGAACCATATTCGCGTCTTGTTGCCAAAAGGTTCATGGCAAGCGTTTAGTCGTTTGAATCGGGGCCGAGCCAAGCAATGGTTTGAGACGCGCGGCGGAAAATAGTACCCATGAGGTTGACTTGGTGAGTGCGTTCCTTTGCATCGGCTTGGTTGATGCATATAGCATCTATCCAAAACCATTCAATTTCCGTATCAATGACGTGAGTATTCAGCTGAATGGTTCGCAATTCATCGAGAGCAGCAGCAAGATTTTGCCGAACTTCAAAAGTCTCCTGGTTGACGCTGATGACATTGACTGGGGTCTCTGGTCCCCATACATAAGAAAGTCCAACGTATTTGGGACATTGATCAATATTATAGGTCTGAACAGCTAGTTGAATCGGTCCTGAGCCAGGAAGTATGCGCACAAGCCTAATATCTCGCGAGTGTGTGTCGATCGAGCCATGTTCAAACCCACGAGGTGACATGGTGAAGTGGAAAGCAACTCATCACCAACAAAAAGTCTTGTAGCTTTAAGGGGGGCTCCCTAGACTCGCGGTACGAAATCGCACAAATAAATAACCACTGCTCATCCGTACGAAAGCGCCCGAAAGATGCGCTAGGAATTTTCGCGGAAACCGGTCACGATGAGCATGTACCCATCGTCTGGTTTCAGAAGGTAGGTAACCTAACGATGGTTGATGTTCTGAGATTAATACGGCTCGGCATTACCAATTAATCCGATGCCCAGCGTTTTGGTGGCTTATACTTCGTACCTGGCGCACTCTTTTAGCCTTGCACTGTTGTGCTGTGAACCCAAACGAGACCAGGGGCTCTAAAACTTAAACTTACAGTTCTCAGCAACTACTTTACTTATACTTTACTTATCTCAATTAACATGAGATGAAAAGTATAATTTTGTACAACGACGCCTTACAAGGCTAACGAGCGGCAAGTGGGGCTGATCTCTCTGCTGGTTGTCAATGGATTTATTATTGAGTGTCACAAAAGATACGAACGCCAAGGTTCAGTGTCATTATGCCCAAAGGGCGACAAAAAGAGCGCACTTTTGTAAATTTAACCAGACCAAGACCGCAAACGCCTACGTATGCAATTATGCACCATGTGATGTCGTGTATTCCACGCTGTCTCGAAAGCGACAGACGAGAGCCTTCAAGGCCCGACTTGTTTCTTCCTCGTCTCATCATAAGGCCTCTTGATCGTTAACAGACTGCAATCGTGGCTGCAGCTCCTCGAGATTAGAGGCACCGTCCTCGGTGGGGTAAGCCCGGAAGACTTCTCTTCGCATCAGTCTCCTCGGCGCCCGTCTCCCAGTGAACAACTCAAACTGCGCAAAGCCCTGCTCAGGGAGTAGATCGAGACCATCCATGCTGACCCAACCTCGGGATGACTCTTTGCGGACCTGCGCGAGAAGTGGTGTACTCAATGTCTTGTAGCCCAAGTCAATGGCAACACCTCCAGTCCGGCTGCCCAGGTATGAGTCCGGAAGTGTGAAGTCGGGCGCGGGGGTATCTCCGATTCGATGTGTCGGAATACAAGATACAATTACTGTGGGCAGCCGGAAATCTTCACGCCAAGACTCATCCAGTGATTTGATGACATGAAACCGCGCTGGTTCTGTGCTGGTGCTGAGGAGCTTGAAGTCCTTCCTCTGGAGAAGTTGTGAAAAGTGCCTGACGAGCTTTTCTGCATTTTCGAGTGTTCGATTATGGATGACAATGTTTCTAATGCCAATTTGGAGCATAGCATAGACTGTGGCACGAGCCATACCACCAGCTCCAATAACCAGCCCGCAGGTTGTGGACATAACAGCGTTGGCCGGTGAGAGACCACGACGGATGCATGCCCGGATGCCAATCCAGTCCGTATTTTCTCCATAGAGGGCCTTGATAGGTCCCGCTCGATTTATCCCGTGAAAGAAACCTGCTCCTGTTGGAACTGATCCGTCAGGGTTGAGATGACGAATCGGAATTAGGGTATTCACAGCTCCGATTGCTCGCGCATGGCTGCTGAGGGAGTGTGTTAGTGTTATCATCTCGACCTTGAATGGCAGGCCGACCGAAGCACCCCCGAAATTGGGGTCTTCGATTAGGTGTTTAATGCCGCGTAGTGATGCGGAAGAGAATGGCCTGTATTGGTGCGGGATTCCACAAGCTTTGAGTGCAGTTGTGTGCATGGCGGGTGACAAACTGTAGTCCACGTTGGCACCTAGCACATATAGCTTCATTTGGTCGTAGATAAACGACGAGAACAAGGCCTCGGTCGCCCCTAATGCGGTGACACAGGGGGTGATTGGTGGTTTTGGATTTACTCGCTCAAGGGACTCTGGCCTGACCACACTCAGAATACGATTGAACGAGGCCGAGTTGCGACCTAGTGGGCCCGAATTGTATGCTATCAACGGGATCTTGGGACCCTCGAGGGCGGCAACGGCACATTTGATATGCGCAATGGTAAAGTTATCGTCGATGCTCGTTGCCGGACGAATGAGTCGAGCGATGTGACAGCCCAGTCGGTTGGCTTTAGCATACCACGAGACCCATGCAGAGGATTCCCACGGCGGCGGGTCCGTGACGATGAAGCAGTTACCAATAATCTTGGTTCGTTTTCGCGCCACCAAGATTCGAGAGATGTGAGGACTGTCTAGGCGAAGGTCTACCGTTATCATTTCGGGGGCAAGCCGAACAGCGTGGTGAAGAAGGTCAATGTATACCCTGATCACATCATCGCTCGCTGTATGGGGAAGAAAAATATGGAGGATTATGGGGAGGATAGTGGTTCTCCGAACCCTTGCGATACCCCTTGTAATGTCACCGATTAAGCGAACTGTTAGTTCTCCAGCAGGAAAGGCCGAACCAGGGTGCTTTTCTAGACATTCGGCTATATCGTGTGCCACAATTTGAATCACATCTCCTCCTGTGACGTGTTCTTCGACATCGATGGTCTCGTTTAGGACGTCGCTCAAGGGGATCGACACGGCATAAGTAAATCGGCGTTCCTCGGTCGGGACCTGGGCCAGAGGAAAGGCAGACTCGATGAATGGAATGGTACCGACAGGATATATTAATGACAGGAACTTGAGGAAGTGTCTTTCGACATGTTTCAATGCTAGATACGGCGCTGGGGACCTCTGCAACAGGGAAATGCCCGATGGCTCTGCCGAGGATTTGGCGGGTTTTTCAGTAATGTTGAAAAACTCAAAATTGGTGCATGTCCTGAAAATGGCGCTGCTGACGTTGAGAAGATTCCATATCTTGGTAACGTCACTGATCTTGAGGTGCTGTTGGATTGCATCTGCGTCACGTACGATATGGATGACGGGGTTAGTGGCAGAAAACTCTCGGAGCAGGCATTGGATGCGACTCTCCATCCAGGAACACACGAGAACACAGCCGGTGCCGTGACGCTCCATGGCGGTTTGGAGAACTTTGGCCTGCTGCTTATAGCATTCTGCAGATCCATGTTTGGCCTTGTACCCAGCACTCGATAGGCCCGTGGCGCGTTGGAAGGCGTTTTCCATGTCAATCACTTTCCGGTTCATGGCCGAGGATGCCATGATGGCGAGGGTGGACTTTCCAGCGCCTCGAATGCCTGCGAGTAGGATGGATGCATCTGGACTGAAGTCGGGGACTTCTCCACTTGACGGGGGGAACGTTGGGGAAGGTGTTCGGGTGTAGTCATCATGAGATTCATGGTGAGATGCTCCAGAGGGGCCCCGAGGGGACGTTGAGACAGGCTGGGGCTGGGCTTGGCTATTGCTGCTGATGCTACTGCTCCTGCTACTCATCTGGCTGTGCGGCTGAGAGTTGGAGTGGGAGCGCGAGTGCGGCTGCGGCTGCGGCCGCGGAGGAGGACATGCGAGAACATCCTCGTGGCCGCCGAGCATGGCGCCGAGGGATCGCTTGACGCCGGCCATGGGATGAAATGGGATCGAATTGCTTCATTAAGGAGTGCGACTCTGATGAGCCATGGCGACACGTTAGTCAGGACGCGGGCGTCTGGTGAAGGGGCGTCTGTGACTGGCGGCTGTGTCTGTTGGGTGGTCTAGGTGGTGCGACCTTGGGCGAGAAGCACGCGCTTTCGCGGATGGGCGGAAGCGAGGAGTAGTGAATTTCGCGCACGGGAGATAAAAGGACAAGAATGGTGTGTGCGCTGGTGTCAATGTGGGATGGCAGACAGACGGCGCAATAGGGCGAGGATGAGGTGGCCGGCGGGTGCAAAGAAGCAGAGCAAAAAGCATCGTGTCTGCCGTCGCGCCAGGCTGTTTGAGGCTATCCCCCACTACGGACGAAAAATGGCATGCGAGTGGAGCAAGTCTGGGGACCCCGCCCCATATGCCGGGTGCCGATTGGACGGGAGAGCATTTATCCGCCCCGCCCGATGGGAATAAGCCCGCGGCCATTGGCTGTTCCAGGCCGTGTCTGACTTCAACGTCTCCAATCGCCCATCTCTAATCCGCCGCTCAGCGCGCTCGATTGTCCCCAGGACCCCAGATTCCCCCCCCGCATCGGCATTCCCTTGCAAGTAATATTTTTCCCATCCCATTGCACTTGCATCCGCTGTCTGCTGTCCTATCGCTCGCTGATGGCCACGGCCTCGGCTCTCTTGCTCGTCCCTCTGCTGTCGCTGTGAGATGGCGCCAGCGTCGTACGAGTGTTCACCCGCGGCCATCTCGTCTTGAGCGCCATGCCGCTGCGTGCCTCGCGGCACAGCCAAGGTAGGTAGTTCGTCGTCGCGACTCTGCGGTCCGCCACACTCCATCAAAGGATGCCGCCTAGGAAGCGTGAGGCCAACGATGCGGACTCCCTCACTGCTGCTCCAACGTCCTCAGCGCCCGCCAAGCGGCAGAGGGTCTCACTGGCCTGCGACTCGTGTCGCACCGCCAGAGAGAAGTGCGATGGCGCCCGTCCTCACTGCGGAACCTGCACTGCGCAGAACAGGACATGCTCCTACACCCCTGCGTCGCGGAAGCGAGGTGTTCAGACGGGCTACCTGCGCACCATAGAACTGTCGCTGGCCTGGCTCTTTGAACAGGTTCCCGGCTGTGAGGGCGCTCTGCATCACCTTCTCACCCAGAATGACGGCGCTGACGGGGCCCGCATCTTGGCGACGAAAGACAAGGCCGGTCATCGGCTCTATCGGAGATGGAGCAAGAGCCGCGTTCACAAGGACATTGGGAGACTTCTCTCCGATGAAAAGACACCTCGGACAGACACATCCGCAGAGGACTCCGAGACCGAAGAAGGCATCAGCCCTGCCAATGCTTTCCTATTCAACGCCAAGAACTCACCCGACTTCCCCCATCAAGGGACTGCTGGACCTTTGCAGGACAACCTATCAACAAAATCTTACGCCATGGACCATCATATTCCTCCCCTCCCAACTTCTACCGGACCTACCAGACTTATACTGCCGTCCAATTGGGAACGTCTCGTTGACATATACTTCACATACACACATTGCTGGTTCCCCGTCATCGAGCGGGATGCCATCACCAACACCGCCATGAGATATCCCCCAGAAGGGCTCCAGCTTGATCCAAATCTCTCGACGGCTTTGCACGCTCAGCTGTGGGCTGTTCTGGCCGTGGCGTCGTTCCAAGATGCGGCATCCTCTCACCCCCAGGACGACAACCGCACCCCCCCGAATAGCCTTTACATGACATCTCGTCGTCTCATCCCCCCCGACGATGGTAACTTTGAAATACCTCATATCTGTGCTCTCCTTGTCCAGTCTCTAGTCCTCTTAGGCCAGCAGAAAACCATGGGGGCATGGTTGCTGATTGGAAAGGCATGGCGCCTAGCAATAAGCAACCGATCGAGCGGCACCGCCGCACACATGTTCCCAGCCAAGCCAAACGACGATGTTTCCTTCAACAACGCGGAAACACGAGTCCTGGCTGCCGCTTTCATGCTGGATGCCCTGGCTTCCCTGTCCCTTGGGCAGCCGGAAGTGACAACAGGCAGGTGTTCCGGACTGCCCTCCGACACCTTCGCTGGCCTCGTAGACTCGGACGAAGTCTGGACTCCTATTCCTGGGTTTGGTCCAACCTCCGGCGCAGACACAGCGTGGGCGCGGACACCCGCTCAACCACTACCCACTTTCCGGCAGCTGTACGCATTCTGTAGGCTCTGGGCCGCAAGCATGAATGCAAAAGCACTTGACGGTCCCGCCCAGGGGAGAATTACTCCCGAGGACTTGGTGAAGAGCCTGGACCCCCGATTCTCGTTTTGTAATTCCCTCATTTTTGGGGGATCTACCCCAGCGGTTCCCTCGGCTTTTCTGCTGCAGGGAATGTTTTTAACTGTCACCTTGGATCTGGTACCGGGGCATCGGCCATCCCTGTTTTCAAATCTGCTAGAGGTTGTTGAATCATGTCTCGAAAAGTTCGGATCTGCGGGGACTCCACCTCTCATGATTACACTCATGGATATTGTGCATCGGCATGGGCACAGCGAACGCATGCACGAGCACGACAAGAGCCGATGGGAAACGGTGATGGAAACTTTGCAAAACGTCTGGAGCCCGGAAGTCTCAAGGATGGAGGGCTCGGAAAGACATCAAAATCAAATTCCGAATGCCAGCAGGGTGGGTACTATGGCGGCCCAGCCTCTCGTGGGCCGTCGTTTTGTGGAAGAGATATCAACCGCAACTTACCACCACACCACGGCACACAGACCATCAAGTAACACAGGGGATCCGGAAGCACAAGAGCTTACCCGGCTGCCACAGCACCAGGAGCAACCGCCTCTGATGCCGGCCTATGAGCGACACAGGTATCCCACCAACTCGGACGCGAGTCCGGGGACATCACTATACACAGCTACTCCAAACATGGCATTCCAGTCACCGCCTCTGAACGGAGGGCATACCATACCCATTTTTCAGAATGCGGGGATGCCGGGGCAGTTGGTTGATTACGACGCGATTCTGGAAGAACTTGGATCCATAGAGTGTGCGGACAGTATAGACGTGGATCCCCAATTCATGACCAACTTGGGGTTCGCGCCAGGCTGTGACCTGGGAGAAATGTTTCAAGGCGATTTCGGTACATGAGAGATAATGCAAATCAAGTAATTATCAAACAAATTTGCTCGCTGCCAAAGAGCGGCCGACATTGTATTTGTGCAATAAATCAATAGTGTGACCATTCAGGCCGTCTCGGACCGCAACGTGCCCCATGTCCAGGTGACCAGATGAAGAGGAGGAGGGATATGCGAGCCGCGCGGCTCCACCTCGTTAGAAGTTGTCGACACACACCTTGATGGGATTAAACTATTGGAATCAGGGAACCGTGTGGAGAGGAGAAGCCGGGGGAGGTTGGAACCAGGAAATCTTGCTTCACCTCCACTTCTCCGCGCAGCTTACCTTGAGGCCATGTGCCCGAGGAGAGGCAGCGAAGGCGGTCCAGTCCAATCAATGGGCTGAAGTATCACCCCCGCGCGAGGGTTGTGAAATTTGAGACATGGGTGATCCCTAGCAGCGGGCAGATTCAATGCGGGGAATTAAGACAAGTTGGGCCTGAGTCAAGAAGATGTGGGTCCATGGGTAAGTCTTTATCCCGCCCCATGTCGGGAAGGGTCGAGGTGTGCGCAGAGTCGCCCCAAAGAGTGGCCTTCGTCAATCTCGGCATGGACTGATGACAATATCGATCAATCTCCTTTGACGGAAACACCTTCATCCCCCACACCCACCCCGCAAACCCCGGATTAGTCTCCAGCCTCAGAGATGGCCGTGGCCTGGGGATTAGATGTTCGGTTGTATGCACCATGACCGGTGACGGGGGGGGGTTCCATTTTCCAGCTTGGCGGCGAGCACAGACCGTTTGGGGATGGTCGGCGGCCAAAGGAGCCCCCGACTGGATAGGGAAAGGTTTGTGGTATGGGTCGAGCCCCAATGCGCCCAGCACTCTTGGTATAAAAGTTTGCTATCCCAGACGACGGTTGGGATTGAGCTGGCTGTCACAACACCATACCTCTCTTCTCTCTCTCTTCCCCCCTCTCTCTCTGGCCCTGCAGCTTCCTCTGCTCGCCTGATATCTGCGCAAACCCTCCCCTAACCCGCTTTGCGCACAGCAACAGCAACAACAAAAACACTTGTTGTCAAGCCGCGACAATGGGTATTCTCACCCTCAAGGAAGATCGGCCCACGCCGAAGGAGGTGTACAACTGGCGCGTCTACGCCTGTGCCGCCACCGCGTCAATGGCAGCATGCACCATCGGCTACGACTCTGCCTTTATCGGTACCACGTTGGCGCTGCCTTCGTTCATCGACGAGTTCGACTTTGACAAGAAGACCCCCAGCGAGCTCTCCCTGATCAAGCAGAACATTGTCTCCGTCTACCAGGCGGGTGCCTTCTTCGGATCCATCTTTGCCTATGGCTCTAGTTACTACTGGGGCCGCCGCTACTCTCTCGTCATCTTCTCCCTCATCTTCATCCTCGGTGCCGGCATGATGCTGGGCGCCAACTCCGAGCGCGGTCTTGGTCTCATCGTCGGCGGTCGTGTTCTTGCTGGCATTGGCATCGGTGGCTGCTCCAACATGGTGCCCATCTACATTTCCGAGCTTGCTCCCCCCGCTGTCCGTGGTCGCCTCGTCGGTTTGTACGAACTCGGATGGCAGGCCGGCGGTCTCGTCGGTTTCTGGATCAACTTCGGACTCACCGAGACCATGGCCCCCTCGCGCAAGCAGTGGCTCATCCCCTTTGCCGTCCAGCTCATCCCCGCTGGCCTGCTGCTGATTGGTGTTGGCTTCATCCCCGAGTCCCCTCGCTGGCTCTTCTCCAAGGGCAGGAACGAGGAGGGGACCAAGGTTCTCTGCTGGATGCGCAACCTTGAGCCCGACCACCTCTACATTGTCGAGGAGATTAGCTCCATCACCGAGGACATTGACCGCTTCAACAACGAGGTCGGCCCTGGTTTCTGGAAGCCCTTCCTCGCCCTCAAGGAGCGCAAGATTCAGTGGCGCTTCCTCCTCGGATCTCTCCTCTTTGTGTTCCAGAATGGTAAGCGACTTCGGAGGCCCCCATTTAATTCCTCACTTTTGGAAGAGGCCCATGAGACTAACTCGCATTATAGGCTCCGGTATCAACGCCATCAACTACTACAGTCCTACAGTCTTCAAGTCCCTGGGCATCACTGGTACCAACACCGGTTTCCTCACCACCGGCATCTTTGGTGTCGTCAAGACGGTGCTCACCTTTGTCTGGATCTTGGTCCTCATCGACCACGTAGGCCGCCGCAACCTCCTGATGATTGGTGCCGCCGGCGGTGCTTTCAGCATGTACTTTATCGGTGCCTACATCAGTATTGCCGGCGCGCAGACGGGTGAAAATGCCAAGCTGACCTCTGGTGGCATTGCAGCCATCTTCTTCTTCTACCTGTGGACTGCCTTCTACACCCCCTCGTGGAACGGCACCCCCTGGGTCCTCAACTCGGAGATGTTCGACCCCAACACCCGCTCCCTGGGCCAGGCCAACGCCGCCGCCAACAACTGGTTCTGGAACTTCATCATTGCCCGCTTCACCGAGGACATGTTTGACGCCTGGGGCTTCGGAGTGTACCTGTTCTTCGCCTCGCTGATGGTGCTGTCCATCTTCTTCGTCTTCTTCTGCGTGCCCGAGACCAAGGCCATTCCCCTCGAGGCCATGGACCGCCTGTTTGACATCAAGCCCGTGCGCAAGGCCCACTCGACCATCCTGGAGGAGCTCCGTCTCCACGACGATGAGTTTAGGAGCAACATCGACGGCGTGGACTTCAAGGAGGAAAAGCCCGGCGACGAGCAGCTGGAGACCAAGCTGCAGACCAAGCTTGGTGCTTGAAAAGGAAAAACGGGTTTTGCTAGCGGGGAAATGGAATCATGGAAATGAAAATAAAGCGGATAAACGTACGTAAATGGAGATTTATGAATAAGGTTTTCGATAAGATACATAATTGTGGTCTTTGGGTTACATAGCGTTTTGGGTAGCCGATGCACACTCTCCAAGAGTAAGAGGAGTGTGTAATGAGGCTCAAGAAGAATGCCAAAGACGAAAGTTGGAAATATTTTTTTTCCAAACAGCTTGCCTCGTTCCTGTCTCAGTCTCTCTCCCCTCTCCTCCATCTCCAAATTTCTCCAACCAAAAAAAAGGCATGTCGGCCCATTTTTTCTTTTCTTTTTCTTCTTCTTCCTCTTTTGAGCGCATTAGTGTCCACGTTGATGGCCCGTGACTCCACCGAGATGCGTTTTTGCCCCATGTTGCTGACGAAAAAGCGTGTGGTTGTTTAGAGGCTCACCATTGGCAGACCGTCTACATCTAATGGCAACGAGACAGGATTTGGCTGCCGCCCCCCCCCCCCCCGGCCCTTGTCTTTTGCCAAGAGCCTTGATGACGATGCTAAGGGGGGGGAAAGGGAAAGGGAAAGAGGATGCGCTCGAATTTGTTTTGCCAGCCTCGTAAATCACTAGCTTAATCTCTGTTGTTCGTTTTTCCCCCCCCCCTCCCTCAGCCTTTGGATTTACATTGTGCGTCCCCCCGTTGGCTTGGCTGAGCGGGAGTGGAGAGCTTCTAGCGCGCGGGCCTGGGGATTTTCTGGGCTTGGGGGGGGGGGGAGCTCGCCGCCCGCTAAGAAAGCCGTCCCGCGTGTTCTGGGTTCAGTGGAGAAGCATAAAGCACTGTCCCGCATGGCTTTGTTTTGATTCATCCTCTCTCTTCCCGGCTTTTTTTTTTTTTTTTGTTGCCTCCCCCACCCTCCCCCCGGTACGTCCGTGATCGGAGCTTCCCTGGTGTCATTCTCCTCCCCAAGTTTTTCTGCTTTTATGGGGACCAAGGGCCCCCATCCATTCATCCATCCATCCATCCAGTCAGGCCCCCCCCAAGATCCCTCCCCTCACTTTGTCTTGCTCGTGTGCCGTCGGAGTTTTGTCAAGTGCCACACACTCCAAGTGCCCGTGAGGCGGGAAAATTATGTCAAATAAGGCTTTAGCTTCGGACACACGCGCATACCCTTGGCCATATATGCATGGTCCATGCAACAGATCTAGCGGGTTAGTCTAGAAGGAGAAAAGGCGCCAAGGCGGGCGAATATTTTATAGTTTACTGCCAAGTAGTAACAGTAGTGCTGGTGGTGGGTGGTGCTGGTGGGTGGTGCTGCTAAGTCTTTTTCAAGTGTGCATGTTTGTGTGTGCCATTGAGGAGATGTTTAAACGCTTATTCGACTAATAAATACACACATACAACCAGATTGTATCATATATCCCCCTTGGTCTAATCCCATTACCCAGGATGACGTTGGTGTTAACCCAAAAATGAAACAGAAAAATCGCTTGTTGAATGATGCCAAGTCCTTCCCTCCCTCCTTCTCTCGTCAAAAATATATATCCGGTCGTCTTTTTTTTCTTCTCTTCCTTGTGTCATGATGGATAGATAGAACCTTTTTTGTCTTTTATTTTTATTTTTTTTCTTTCCTTGATTTTTTTTATTTATATTCTTCTTACAACTTGGCGTGCTCGTGCTGCTGAGCTCGCAGGGCCACCTTGTCGCTAATGGCCTTCTGGACCTTCTGGACGGGCAGTTCATCGACGGGGCGGCCGGTCCAGTACTTGTCCTGCTCCAGACCCTGCCAGATGAGGGCCTCGGTGCCGAGGATGACCTGCCAGCCCTTCTCCTCGGAGATGGCGCCCAGGCGGGTGAAGGGGGTGGGGTTGTAGCACATCTCGAGAATGGCGCCCTTGGTCTCCTTGTCGAGGAAAGCCTCGGTGACCTTGCGGGCGAGAACCTCTTCGGGAGTCTGGGGCTCAAAGTCGGGGACGCAGGCGACGATGGCGCCAGGGGCCTGCAGGCACTGGGCATGGGCGACGGTGCGGACGGGGATCAGCAAGTCGCCGTAGCCGCGGGTCTTGCAGTCGGCGATGACGGCGTCGACCTCGGCCTCGTCGCGGTTGACGAGGTAGATGGCCGTGGGCTTCATCCACTTCCACAGGGCGTAAATGGCCGAGCGGGCCGCGCCGCCGCCGCCAATGACCAGGGCCGGCTTGTTGTGGAAGACGGCGTCCGGGTCGGCGACGTTCTGGTAGAAGGACTCGCGGATACCGATTGTGTCGGTGTTTGCGCCGCAGAAGATGCGGCGGCCGTTCTCCTCGCGGAGGAAGAAGGTGTTGCAGGCGCCGACATCGCGGCACTCGTCGGTCAGCTCATCCAGGTAAGGGAGGATGGCGACCTTGTTGGGCATTGTGACGGAGGCACCTATTGAAGAGGAAAAAAAGAGAAGAGTCAGTCAATTGAAGTTCAATTGGAAGTCTGCAGCAACACCAGACTTACCGTAAAAGTCGCGGTGACGGGCAAGCTCCAGAAAGGCGGGAATGTCGGCAGAGTCCAGGCGCACCTGACCCCATCGCAGGCCGAGACCCTGGTAGATGACATCGTGGAAGAAGGGCGACAGCGAGTTGGTCAGCTTCTTGCCAAAGAGATAGCCATGGCGGTCAAGCTGGGAGACTTCGCTGGGCTGGAGCGAGTCGCCGGTGGGGTTGGTTTGTGATTGTTCTTGCACCGACATTTTTGTGTATGTGTGTGAGTGTGTGAGTGTGTGAGTGTATGTGTGGTGTATGTGTGGTATATGAGTGAATTATTGTGAGGGGAGGGTAGAGGAGAGAAGTGAGAGGAGGAATTGGGTGAGAATGAGAATGAGTTGTGTGAGTTGTGTGAGTTGTGTGAGTTGTGTGAGTCGTGAGTGTGAGGAAGAGAGAGGTGGAGAGTTGCAAAGAGTCTTTTTGTGTGTGTCCGTGTGTTGGTTGCTCCCCAAGGTTTGTTGTTGACTTGTATCTATTGTCCGGGAGAGAGAAACTAAAATATGAAAAGGGAAAGGAAACCGATTTTGTTTTGCTTTAGCCTAGCTTCTGTCGAAACCTTGCTTGTTTAGCGCGCTCTGTCACTTTTTTTATAATTTTTTTTAGGGGGTGCGTTGGTGGTTGTTATGTATGTAATCGGCGGCCACTCACAGAGGGGGAAAAGAAAATACCATCTGCTGCTCCCTTGGCTACCTACGCAACACACAAGCCAACGTTCATGCGAGATCGATCTCATCTCACTCACCCCGTGTCCCCCGTCCCTCCCCCTCGTCCCCCGCAAAAACGCAAGGACTCCCTTCAGCTTGCTTCCGGATGCTCCTATTCACCCGCCATCTGCGCTGCGCAGCCGGCACCTGCACCCTGGGGAAAAACAAACCCAGTCGGGGTGCCGGGTTCCAGGCCTCGCCCCCCCCTCCACTGGGTAAAGATTTATCCCCCACCAACCCAGCCAACCGCACAACCACACAAGCCTGCACTGCCCTGCCATGCAACCAACGGCTCCCAATCGTGATTCCTGATCGATCTCTCCTGGCCTGGATAAACTTGCATCGTCCTTGCCTCGGAACCGGCTCCCTTGCGCTTTTTAGTCAGCCAGCACACCCTCTGCTGACGTCTTGTGACCCCCAAAGGCCGTCATGACCGGCTAACACCCGCCCCAGCCTGTCACATATCGCCTCTCCGGGACTCCATCAGGGGACTATTGGAACCGCCTCGGCCACTGCTGATTCGTCCTTGATGCCTGTCATTATGCCCTTTCTCCTCTTTCCTACAGCCTGGTAAAAGAAACAATTGTGCTGTGTCCGTGTCCATATCATCCGTCTCGCTTGGGGACCCATCCAGTCTCCATTCGCTGTAGAAACATTCATCCTAAACTCCCGAGGGATTGTGTATCTGTATCAATTGCATTTCCCGCTCCTCCTCTTCAGTCATAACCCCTTCTCCATCAGTTGCAACCTCATTACTCTTTCATCCCCATCCCCATCTCCCAATCTTGAATCTCCCTGACTCGAGTCTCAGGCAATACCATCACACACATCCACACATACATACAACCACATTGCAAACACTCTCACACAGAGGCCTATCTACACACACATCCATTGTAGTAGCCCTCTTATCATCTCCCCCCTATTCATCCATCCATCCATCCACACATACCTATCAAACACACACATCACAATGGCTCACAGATCAAGCATCTGCACAATGTCCCTGGGACGCTGCTTTGCCGGCCACTCCCTCGCCCACAAGCTGGACATGGCCCAAAAGTACGGCTTCGAGGGCATCGAGGTCTTCTACGAGGACCTCGTCGACCTCACAAAGTCCATGCCCGGCGGCGCCACCCCTGAGAACCAGCTCACGGCCGCCCACACAGTCCGCCACCTGTGCGACGCCCGCAACTTGCCCATCATTGCCCTCCAGCCCTTTATGCACTTTGCCGGCCTCGTCGACCGCGACGAGCACAACCGCAGGCTGGAGGAGCTGAAGCTGTGGTTCCAGCTCTGCCACATCCTCGGCACCGACCTGATCCTCTTCCCCAGCAGCTTCCTCTCCCCCGACCAGGTCAGCGACGACATGGACCTGACCGTCGCCGACTTCACAGAGGCCGCCGACATGGGCCTCCAGGAGTCGCCCGTCATCCGCTTCGCCATGGAGGCCCTGTGCTGGGGCACCCGGATCGACACCTGGGAGATGAGCTGGGACATTGTCCAGCGAGTCGACCGCCCCAACTTTGGCGTGTGTCTCGACACCTACAACATCCTCGGCAGGATCTACGCCGACCCGGCCTCCTCCACGGGAAGAACCCCGGACTGCGAGGAGGTCACCAGGGACTCGGTCCAGAGGATCATCTCCGAGGTCGACGTCTCCAAGCTCTTCCTGCTCCAGATCGCCGACGGCGAGCGCCTCTCTGAGCCCCTGGACGAGAAGCACCCCTTCTACAACGCCGAGCAGCCCACCCGCATGAGCTGGTCGCGCAACGCCCGCCTCTTCTACGGCGAGCCCCAGTACGGCGGCTACCTGCCCGTCAAGCACCTCCTGCGCACCATTGTCCACGGCCTCGGCTTCGAGGGCTGGCTGAGCTTCGAGGTCTTCAACAGGAGACTGACAGAGGCCGACGAGGCAGTCCCCGAGGAGATGGCCAGGCGGGCGGCCGAGTCATTCGTCAAGATGACGGCCGACGTGGGCTTGCGAACCGAGGATATCATGCAGCCAAGACTGCATGCCATGCTGTAAACCGCTGCATGCCATGCTGTGTGTAAACAAAAGGGAAATATGTTTTGGGAAACGGAACAAAAATTGGTAGTAGTCTAGCGAGTTTTGGTACTTTTGTTTGTCTAGTATAGTTGTTTTATCCCCGTATATTTCTTGTCTTATTCTTCAAATCAATGTATCCCATAATGACGACAATGAAAGAATGAAATCATTATTTTTTTTAAACTAAAATAAATAAAACCCTATTTTACAATTTTTTCTTCTTTTTTTCATCTTCTTCTTTTACAACTTGGCCTTCCTTAGCTTCAGGTGCTTGACTGCGTACTCTACAGCGGCGGTGTAGCCGTACACTCCCAGGCCGGCGATGACGGCCTCGGCCTTGTCGGCCAGGTAGCTGTGGTGCCTAAAGGGCTCGCGGGCGTGGACATTTGAGACGTGGATTTCCACAAAGGGGATGTCGACGCCGGACAAGGCGTCCCGGATGGCGACGCTCGTGTGGGTGTAAGCCCCCGCGTTGATGACAATGGCGTCTGCGATGCCCCGGGCCGCCTGGATGCGGTCCACGATGGCGCCCTCCGAGTTGGACTGGAAGGACTCGAGCTTGGCCCCCAGCTCCTCGGCCTCGGTCTTGGCCTGGGACTCGACGTCGCCGAGTGTTGTCGAGCCGTAAATTTGCGGCTCTCTGGTGCCGAGGAGGTTGAGGTTGGGGCCGTTGATGAGGAGGATTTGGCGAGACATGGTGGGCGGACGGGGGTAGCTGAAGATTCGACAATCAATTGATGAATGATTGTTGATGATTGATGATTGATGATTTGGTAGTTGAATGTATTATGGATAGACTGGCTGACTGACTGATTGACAGGCTTGATGTCACTGCAATGAAGTCTTGATGGGATTCCTGAGCTCTGAGATTGAGTTTGCCTATCTTGCCCTTGTACTCTCCCATACCACATCCCCCTCCCCTCCCCATTGATATACCTCGAAACGGCGAGTTGCTTCTGCTTGACAGCACGTCTCGTGTAAACCTGCCATACTAAACCTTCATCCCCTGCTGGCCCCCGGGGAACATCTGGAAGCCCACGGAGGGTCGATGGGAGCACGCCCCACCGTTCCGGCTAAGGCTTTACCCAGCCCAGCCATGACGCCTCCCAACAGCTCGACGCCCAATCCCGAGCCGCCGAAAGCCCATCACGTTGCCAGATCTCAGATCTATGCACCGTGTCCTCCCACCCCCCCACCCCAGGCGCTGCCGGTCCCGGGCAGTGCGGAATGATGTCCCGTTGCACACGGTTTGAGGCGGCTATTCGCGACTCGATTCGCCTGAACCGCCCACCGCCCCGCGACGTCAAAGGCCCTGCCCGCCCCCCGCACACACCCCACGACACCTCTGCCCCGAGAAGACGACGACGCTTTCCTGGAAGAAAGCTCTACCATCTCTCTCCAGCCTGTGTTAAGTGCCGACAATGGACGACAAGGAGCTCTCCGAGGTCTACGCCTTCGCCCTGCAACTGGGCAAGGATGCCGGCGACATGCTCATGTCCGCTGCCCGCCGCCGCATCGACGGCGGCCAGAATCCCGGCTCCTCGAGCGTGGCCTACGTCGAGAAGGAGAACTCGGTGGACATTGTGACCAAGACCGATAACGGTGCGTAACTTGCTATCCCCTTGCCTGGCAGACCTGGTCTTGTTGGCCTGCTCGGCGTTTTTGGGGAAAAAAGAAAAAGTGTGCTTGGCGTATTGACACTCCGTGCTCCACCTCCAGATGTCGAGCACTTCATCCGCACGTCGGTCGAGAAAAAATATCCCCATCATGGGTGAGGGGCACCACCACACCACCACCACCCACTTGCCATGATGCCCCCCCAGCTAACCACAACCGCCATGTGTATAGCTTCCTAGGTGAAGAGTCATACTCGGCCGGCGCCTCGCGCACCTACCTCGTCGACGATCGGCCAACATGGGTCGTTGACCCCCTCGACGGCACCGTCAACTTCACCCACCTGTTCCCCATGTTCTGCGTGTCCATCGCCTTCGTCGTCAAGAGCATCCCCGTCATCGGCATCATCAACGCCCCCTTCCTCAACCAGGTCTTCTCGTCGTGCACCGGCAAGGGCGCCTGGCTCAACGAGACGCAGCCGCTGCCGCTGATTCGCAACCCGACGCCGCCCATGCCCGCAAATGCCCCCAGCGGCTGTACCTTTTCGTGCGAGTGGGGGAAGGATCGCCGAGATATCCCCGATGGAAACATGACACGGAAGATCGAGTCTTTTGTCAACATGGCCGCTGAGCGCAGCGGCCGTGGCGGGAAGGGTGGCATGGTCCACGGCGTGCGCAGCTTGGGGAGGTATGGATACTGGGCCCCGGAATGATGTCGTAAACTGTAGCTGACAATGGCTTTCCTTAGTGCAACTCTGGATCTGGCATACACTGCCATGGGATCCTTTGATATCTGGTGGGAAGGTGGCTGCTGGGAATGGGATGTTGCCGCTGGTATTGCCATTCTCGAAGAGGCCGGAGGTCTAGTCACCACCGCAAACCCGCCTAAAAACTTGGAGACGGCAGAAATTCCCAGAGCTCACCTTGGAAGCCGTCTATATCTAGCCATTCGGTAAGTCTTTCTTCACATAACGCCATTGTATGCAGCACTCCGCTGACATTCAATCCACAGTCCCGCCGGCGCTTCAGAAACAGAGACTGGTCGCCAGTCCCAGGAGAGAACTGTTCGTGAGGTCTGGAAGCGAGTTCGAGAGCTGGACTACAAGCGGCCAGGCGTTTAGATGTCTGTACTAGATGTAAAATATCAAAGTCAATTACAGCACTCACTATGATGACAGGCTCATCTAGGTGATGCTTTGTTTTTGTTTTTAGCAAGCGTAACATGATTCTTAAAAACTCCAAGGGAGCTTGCCATCGTGCTTCCAACCTACAAATTTTCCACTTCCTCCATCCTTACGATGAACTCTTCTTGAAGTCGCTGGAGGTACGCAGGCAGTGCCTCCTCGCTCCCATAATCCCTCGCCTGTTTCAATGCCTCCTGGAGATTTAGTATAAGTTTGCGGCGCGCCAACAACTTGGATGACTCTGAGCTTTGTTTGCTCTCCTCTCTCTTGCGTCTCAAGTCTATAGCCACTTCTTCCGCCTTTTCGATGAATGTTTGTGGCAACCCGATGGCTCGAGCCAGGTTGATACCATAGTGTTCCTCTCCACTCAGCGCCCCAGACGTGGCTTTGTACAACATGGTGATTTGAGGCAGCCCATCTTCCGTCGTAGAGCTATCAGCCGCAAGGTGCAAGTTCAGTACCCCTGGTCTATCTGAAAGAACTTGCGTCAGGTCGGTAAAATGGGTCGCAAACCATACTGAAGCCTTGCTTTCCACCAGCGCTTCAGATATTGCTATCGCAATAGCCAGACCATCCCTTGTGCTCGTTGCCCGACCCAGTTCATCAATAACAGCAAGGCTCTTGTCATCAATGTTTCGAAGTATAAAGGCCATTTCGCGCATTTCGACGGAAAATGTAGATAGATTGCTTTCAATATTATCCTCGAGAGATACCCGCGCAAAAACGTTGTGGATGATTGAAAAGGCGGCATATTCAGCGGGAACGAATGATCCGATTTGAGCCATAATTTGTAGTAGTGCGACTGCGCGGATGTAGGTGCTCTTCCCGCTCATATTGCACCCAGTCACGATATGAAAGCAATGCTGCTCCGTTGCATAGTAATCATTTGGAACAAAAGTACCAGTCATGACCTACCACATTGATTAGCTTCCCATCACAAGATACTTGAGTAAGCATACCTTGTCGAGAACAGGGTGTCGGGCCGCCTTTAAAGCCAGTGTGCTGCCAATGTCTGGTCTAACATAGTCCCTCGTTGTAGCCAATTGTCCAAAAGACGAAATCATGTCAACCAGTGCGACTGACTCGCAAACCCGAAAAAGATGCGGTACCTCTTGTCTAAGGTCCTTTACCAGGCCTTGGATGACGGCATCGCTCCTGATTACGACTTCATTCGAGGTATCCGAAAGTCGAAGATTTAGCTTGACGAGGTTCAATGTTTGGCATTCAATCTTGTCCTTCTTCCGGACAGCATTGATAAGGATAGGCGGGAGAGGGCGGTTTTCGTAATCGATTGCCTTGAGTCGCAGCCAATATTTTCGGCCATTATCATACTTGAGAGACACATCTATACCGTGATCTCCTGCACGACATTAGCCAAATTTCCCCACATGGCATCACCCCCGCACCATTAAGTTCGGAAACATGTTTATGAATTTCCTCTGTCAATTCCTTGTAAGTTTGACGTGCAACATCCAGCATGCCGCTAATGCCAGCCTTGACTGCGAATGTTCTTTGGTTTCGCAAGTCTAGCGAAGATTTGACAAACGTGACATCGGCCTCTATGGTCTTTCGGATCTTTTCCAGCGTACGGTTTCGGATCTCTGGCCGACAGAGTGTACGGATCTTGACGAGCAGAGCGCTTCTGGCAGGCTGTAGCGCTGCATAAAGCTTAGGAATCGCTTCAAGAAAGCTCTTCACCATTAGGACATGATTGATCTGCTCCTCGACTTGTTGAACATCGGCTGATGAGGGAATGATGATGAGCTGCCCAAGTCAGTCTTGACACAGGCCAATCAGTCCATCGAGTTACCTTGGTTAAAATCTTTTCCACGTCATGAAACAGTTTCAAGGCTGGCCACGTCAGATTAGGTGTAAGAATGTCGAAATTCATCATACCTTTCCGAACTTCGCGAAATATCTCCTCGTTTGTGGTTAATTCCTCCAGAGCATCATATCGAGGGATGATGAACGATTCAGGGTGTGTCGGAGGCTGAATAATATTACTGCGAAGCATTCTAGATCCCATAGGGGTACACGTGTGGTTCAAAAGCCCAAACAAAGACTCTTTGGATTTGGGATTGCGTAGATTTTGCATTATCTCGAGGGACTGGATAGCTGATATATCAATCATCATGGTGTCTTCACTAGGTCTGTATCGAATCCGAAGAGAATGTGGAGAGAAATTGATCGAGAAATGATGCTGAATATATTTCATTGCCTAAGTTTCATGAGTGATAACACTCACCCCGCGCTTGGTCATAACTGCACTTACAGCGGCAAACGAACTGACAGCGTAATACTTGCCCTGGGTTGCCACTTTTAGCGGTTCGGTGTCGTCCCTGAATGCCAGTTCTTGAATGAAGTCTAAGCCGTCTGCTTCAGACCAAGCTGATCGGTCCAAACCATCGATGTGGGCCTCGGGAACAAGTTCCTGGACAAGGGAGAATAGAGTGCTTGGGGCATGTGGGAGACAGGCAGTTGACATGAAAAGGATACGGGATGGGGTCGCCATCTGGATCTTGTGGATGGTCTTTACGTAGGATTGGTTATCACATATTTGACTGAGGACGACTTCGCCGATTGAGACGTCGACAAAGGCAACGCCGACTGCTGGAGAAACAGCGCGAGCTTCGCTGACAGCGCACACCACGCTGTGCGAGTCAGTAAGACCCAAAATGGAAGATGTTGTAGCAGTGCGCGACTTGCGCCCCGAAGCAGTGTTCGGCCGAGTTCCGGGACGAACTGTAGGTGGCCGGGACGTGGTTGGCAACGGAGTGTAGGCGGACCTTGCGCTGATTGCCGTTTGAGACTTGCCGCCGCAGCCACTTGGCAAAGAGGGATGATCGATTCGCGGCTGGCGGCCATCACTCGTGAAATAGCTCGATGAAACTCGGCTCGGAGCCCTCGAAGATGACAGTCGCGAGGAAGATGGGTGAGACATTGTCCTGGTCCTCGGCCACAGTGGGGTTTAGAGTAGTACTGTCATGTCAGTGCGGGTAAGTGCAAGTGTATAGCAGAATAGGCTCCCGTATGGCTTGAACATCAAGAAGCCAAATTTCAGCGTCGATTACTGGGATTTCCGGTGAAGGGGATCAATATACGAAGCTGGCACAGCCGAAAACACAACCGGGATTTTTGTTTTCTCAAATCACATCGCAAGGATGCCTGGATGCCTGTCTTGAAGGTGCTGGGAGTGGCAGGAGGAAGGCTCGCGCTACCGAGGCTTAGCCGGGCGGAGTGGAAATTCCTCGCCAAACTTCCCCGCGACGCCGCCGACGCCTGACACCGGTCAACTGGCAAATCCACACATCGTTGAGCGCCAAACGCGTTGATCGCGTCCAAAGCCCGCCATGTTCGGCATCCTCGAGGCCGTCTCGGTCCCTCATTCGGGCATCTTCAACTCTTACGAGGAACTCTTCAAGGAGCTGAATGACCGCATGGAAAAGGATGGCTACAAGATTGTCAAGGCCCGCTCCCATCGCGGCAAGGTGGGTGGTGCCGACATCCCAGGGAATGACATCGTCCGGTGTGATCTCGTCTGCGATCGAGGCGGCAGGCCGTATCGGTGCATGGCTACAAAGCACAAGACGACAACAAAGAAGACAGACTGCCCGTGGAAGGCCAAGGCGGTGCACCGCAAGACCATGGGCGGATGGGTATTGACCATCACCTGCGACCAACACAACCACGAGCCAGGCACCCCCGAGCCCCCGACCCCCGAGCCCGCCAGCGAAGACGAGAATAATACCGTGGAGGATCTGGAAGGTGAGAAGGGTCAGCATTTTTATGCTTTTCGTGTCTAATGAATGTAGATGATGCGCCGCTGCCCGATGCTGAAACTTCGGCCGCAATTCAGGTTGCCGGCGTCTCAAATGCCGTGCTCCGCCTAACGGGCGACACGTTTCATCAGTTCAAGGGCGAGTACCGTAAAATGTCACAACCAGATCGCTTGGGAGTCCTGTCGCAGCTGCAGCTCAGGATCGCTGCCATTTATGCCGTCCAGAATGAAGACATGCAGCGACAGAAAAGACAGGAGGCGCAAGACAAGCGGCATCGTCAAATTGAGGACGGCAAGCGACAGCCCTCCGCCTCCAACAAACAACGGGCCCGCCAACGCAGGCAGGCTGAGCAGAATCAGCAACAGCTACAGGCTCAGCAACAACAGCAACAACCAGGGCAACAACCACAACAGCCATCACAGCAACAACAGCAGCAGCAACAACAGCAGCAGCAACAGCAACAACCACAACAGCAGCAATCAGTGCAGCAACAGTCGCTGTCACAGCCTGACGCCCAAGTTCAAGCCCAAGCTCAAGCTCAAGCGCAGGCCCAAGCTCAGGCTCAGGCTCAGGCTCAGGCTCAAGCCATGATGCAGACACAGCTGTATCTACCACAGTCTCCCCAAACCCCAATACCCGTTCCCGGTATGGACATGCCCACATTCCAGCACTACCCCGGGCCGCCAAAGCGCATCCGCGGGCGCTCATCACAGGGAACACAGCAGGCTGGATGAAGGGATCATAGGCGTCTTAATGAAACTGACGCCCATTGAGTTTTTTTCTTCTTTGATAACGATAAGCAAATGTAGGAAGGGTCCTTTGTTTGTGCTTTTTTTGGTTCCCTATCCATCGCAAACGTCACCGCCAAACTTTGTCTACTTTTAACAACTTCCCCCCCCCCCACCATTGCGCGGACTCATGCACTGAGAGGTGCTCTTCCCAAAGTTTACTTGGAAAGATATGGTCGCTGAATAACCCCATCTTCTGTCTTCCAATGCTGGAGAGCATACCAGGAGAAGAATTTTGAAATCACAAACCCACGCACTTTTGATACCAGAGACAAGCACTCTCAAGTTTAGCCCCACCGAAAGGGCCCAGAGTAGAGTAGATGTATTTTATAGGGCTATTTCTGGAGAGAAACAGTAGCCCAAATGAGTAAAAAGTCTGACCCCTTCTTTGGGTGTTGGCCAGTGTGACAGTTGGGCTTTACCCATCAGGACGTAGACATGCTTGACCAGCCTGAGAACGCATCGCTTCAGCAGTTGGCAAGATATCATTCGTGGAATTTACCTTACCGCTTGTCTATTTTTCCTCAATACGTCAAGAATTTTCCTAGCCCCTAGTAGTACACTAGTTTATCATACAGCAGTTTCAATCGCCACTTCAGACACAATGCCCTATCGACCATGTTTCCACTTGAGAGCGCATTATTTCTCAAGTTGTTTGGGATACCATACTCTTTGGTTTTTATTCACTTTCTTTATATTGAGCTCAACTCGGCCATGGAAATCTCGTCATAATAAAGTGAACAACTCCCCGCTTCCAAGTGGTAGGTTGGCAACGTCTCCTTCCCTTAAGGACCATTAACTGCTTATTCAAACTGTATTCAATCTCAAAATTAGAATCTATGGGCCCCTCTGCAAGCGTGAGTTGAAATTCAAATAGCTTCAGTTGTCCTCTGGTGGGGCATTGATGAATCTAATAATACAGTGGCCGTTGACAGCTTTCTTTATCAAAGTTTGATGAAGCCACCAAGAAACAACTTTATTAGCCATGCCGCAAAACACTTTCATGTTTTCCCACTTCTGTTAACACTATGCTTAAAATGATTTAAAGTAGAAATACCCCAAGTTGATTATTTCTCAAAGAATGCGCCTCTATTAATAGGGCCATTAAAGCCATACTTTGGCCAGAGCCAATATCCGCTGTCTTATCCTCATGCTCCTCCAAATAATTAAGTGTACCATTCTGCAGCTAGTGCTGTTGTGGGCTGGCCTGATTATGTAAAGTTTAGTCGACAACAGGCGCCCCTGCGGCGATCATGATCCGACATCATAGCTCCACCATACACATCTCCCAGCGCAACGTCAACTGTCATTCAAAGATGGCAACAATTGGTCTTGCTGTCAAAGTTCAAATACGAGAATATCAATAGTATTCGCAGATGCGGTAACGCTTTGATACTATATCTGGTCTCGCAAAGTATCATAAATCAAGATTCGTCAACACTCGGGCGAGTAGTAAATTAAGCTACCATCCAATGTGATCAAACCCCCTTTGAACAGACGTCTCCTAGAGGGATATAACTTTTTTTTTCCACACCCTTCTCGCTAGAGTAAGAGTTCCCGATGTATTGTCGTAGGCTCGTGTCCAACTGACGCGTCTGCAGGAATAGGAGGAGTTTCTCCTTTACCGATTACAACCTCACATCCCGATACCGACATCATGGTTGATCAATACATGACCAATTTGATCCAGCTTTTTGGCGGTCATCTCACTAAGACTCCCTTGAGGAAAACCGTCACCCAGTGCGGAACCGCAGGCCGTGATCATCGCCCAAGCCGTCCCCCACATCTCGCGCAGAATGCCGGGTCACGGAGAAGCCATCTTGATGGCGCAGGTCAAACCCTGTACCAACAGTCTCTTGGCAACCGGGTCTGGCTACAAGATTGATCGGATATGGAATACCGAAACGGACGCTTCCAATTTCACACTCGGCAGCCACAGTGGGCGGGTGCTTTACGTGGACTAGTCACCGGATGGAGAGTCGTGCAACCGGAAGCATGGACAAGTAACTCCGCCTCTCAAGCCCGGAGACCGGGAAGACCGTAGGGGGGTCCACTGACGGGACACTCGAAGTGGATGACCAAAACTGCATGGGAGCGCTATCAATTGTGGAGGGACGGAACCTGTAGGATCGCGAGTGCGCGCGAGGATACTACTCTACAGGTGTGGTTAGGCAATGACGAACAAACACTGCTTGTCATTTTCGGCAACAAGAGCAGTTTCATCTGCTTCTGCTGGGGTGTTACAGGGTTCATCTACAGCGCAAGCCACGACAAACTACGGTGCGAGCATAGAACGCCGAGAAGGTGGCACTTGTTTTATGCACATGTTATCATTCCACGCTCACTGCGTCAATGACTTGGGTCCAACTGTGGACTTTGTCCTGCGGATTAGACTTGATAGTCACACTCCCATTCCGGATACGAAGAAACAAGGCGGAGGAGAGGTTTAGGCGAGAGAGAGAGAAAAAAGCAGGGAGGTTCCAGACCAGGTTTTGCAACGCCTTGTCTCAGTCAATGACGGCCTCGCCATGTACGTCTTGGGTTTTGAGTCAAAGAGGTAAGCCGGTTGCACATTTTCTCGGCTATGAGAAGCAAATCAACCTGGTTACATTTTCACCCGATGCTAGCCTCATGGCCAGTATTGACTTGGATAACCACACCAAACTTTGCAACCCAAAGTACGTAGCAAAGGTTCTTCTTGGTGCTGTTTCGTCTTTTGCTAGCAACCGACTCGGGAGCGGGAGGGATTCGTCTGCGCTCTCCATAAACACGTCACTCCCAATTCACAGTAGGTATTCCAGACCAATTCAAGGCCGTCGGTTACGGAATTCAAGAACCGGGTACTAAAGGTCGGATGGATATCATCAGTCATCAGGATAAAGGCTGCGCAGTAGCGGGCATCGAATGTGGAAAGAAACACAAGCGGAGGCAAGTACAGGAACGTGTGACTTTGGCAGAGCTCAACTTCAGGTTTGGTGGAGGAACCGGATTTCTCAGAAATGCCTCTCGGTCAGAAGCCGAATAAGTGTACAAGCACGATGCTCACAACAAATTTAACTCGCGTGGTACTTTGGTACACCTGTTTGATGGACCTTGAGGATTTATCAAATCATAACGGATACATTCCGAATATGTGATGTGGTGATTTTTTGCAACGAAGAGAAGAGAGCTACTACGGGTCACACCCAGCTCTGATTGATGCTGCGTACTTTCACCATGTCATTATTTCAGCGATGGGCTACACGAGAAAAGCCGGTGATGAGAAGGCGAAGCCAAAAATGTCTCTTTGCGTACATAATAATGTGAAAGATGACAGGGTCGATTCTCAAGGCCAATATTGGAAAACAATTACCTATTTCGTCCACGGCTGGAAACCGGTTCCGCTCATGTTTCAACTGCTGCACATAATTCTGCACAAGCGACAAGGCGTGCTCTCTTCCTGGCTAGCAGCAGCAGCGACAAAACCGGCTAACCTAACAGGCGGCTCGGGCTCGTGGCACCACACAGGTGCCTGCAACTACACACGTCGTCGACGCGGGCAATAGATCAGAGGTGCCATGGAGGCTCAAATGACCTCTGGAGGACGGGCAACTGCTGAGGCCATGGTGAGCCATGGGAGCCACGTACGCGATCCCCCCGCGAGCCGGTGGTGGCCGGCTGATTGGCCGGCTGCCAAAGCTGGAGATGGTGCCGTAGCCAAGCTTGAGTTGCATCAGGGCATGCATGACCGGTCCTGGCCGCCGTCGGTCGGGCATGTCAAGCGCGGGTGCTGCCTTGCTCTCGAACGCCGGTTCCTTGATGCCGATCTATCTAGAGCTGCAACCGCAGTACTGGCCGGTACCGTGTACATGTCACTTCGCCTCATTGCGGTGCATCCCTCGCAGGTGGGCGGCTGGGGGGTTGGTTTCGACGTGGTCATGTGGGCTTGCTCATAGGTTCGCTTGCAAGCTTGCAACGGGGGGATTCCTGTATGGCGTTTCGGGGGCTTCGGTTGGTGGCACTCTGCTATACCGGTGGGATAGATGTGCAAGTCACTGGCCGGACAGCAACCAACGGGCAGCCGCGAGAAACAGAACAGAGCAGGACGGCTCGAGATAGCTTCTGGATCACTGGTGGTGTTATGGGGTACCATTACAGGAGCCATCGAACCATTGGGCTCGGCCCGTGTTCTAGCTGCCATTGTAGAAGTCCTAGCAGCTTTGTCTACGGCATTCTTCCATGGACAAGGTCAGCTCGCCCCATCCGCTGTGAGCCTCGGCAGCCTGGTGAAAAAGAAAGAAAAATTGAAAAACCCCCTGGCTTTCTTTCTCTGTTCCTTCTTTTTTCCTCTGTTACGGGTCAGACGGACAGCGTTGCTTGAGGAGGGCGACCCTGAGCCAAGGCAAGCTAACCGCATCGCTTGCCTACGCATACGCACACGCACCGCATACAATAGCCTCGTCACACTGCGCCAATGAGGTCGAGCGACAACCCATCCCGTGTAAGACTTCTTGCTGCCATGGCCATCCCACAGTAGTGTCGGGTCTTCTCGGGCCTAGTCCACCGGAGACCGGCAGTTAGTCAGGTCGCCAGCCTGTGCGCGAGTGCGAGGGCCGGCAACTAAGACAAATGCGACATGAAAGAAAAAAAAGCACGAGGCAAAGAACAGGGTCTGACAAGGGGGGGTGGCGGACCAGCAGCAAGGAAAGGAAATCGACACTGTACTGTACATGAAAAGAAGAGGAGGCTGCATGAGAAGGCGGAGCAAACGCCTTACAGCCTTTCCTGGAGCCACGAGGTAACTCCACCGATCGTGACTGGTGGTCTTTTTTTATAATAGCCCGGGCGGTTGCGTGCTTGTACCAAGTAGAGCGTTTTTGCGGCAACTAGTTGAAAGGCTTACCCTAGACTATTCAATGTATCTATTTGCATGCCGCAAGAGAGGCAAGAAGAGTTGAGGGAGTCAGTACAGTCAGCACAGTCAGTAAAACAGTAAAAGTGCAAATAGATGGCTGACTTGGCGTCAGCAGGATTTAGACAGTAATACCATAACAACGGGGAGACAGGAGCTGCTTGATTACTATTTTTTCTCTCTCGTGCAAGCACACACTAGTATAGCAACACAAACAAGCGACACTTTCATCATCATGGCCATCACCACAGTCACAACATCGTACGGGGTGTGGAACACCGAAATTTACGAAATTTCGACCCCGTTTACATCTGAAAATGTCGAGTGGGATGAAGAGATTGATGGGTGGCTGACTCCCAAGGCCGGCGTAAACATCAAGTTGACCTTCACCCCGAACAACCACAACCAGGTCCGCCTGGTGCAGTTCAAGCGCCCGGGCATCTCGCCCATGTGGGAGGTCGACCGCTCGCTCACATACAAGGTGCCGTGGTATGGCTTTGACAACGACGACCGCCCGCTCCCCGTCGGCAACGTCGGGGACATGGTGAGCCTCACACCGTTGGTCGGGTCCCCCAGGGTCGGCGAGGGCGGCCGCGCTGCTGGCTCGCCCGCGTTCCTCGTCGACAACGTGCGGGAGCCCGTCAAGCCTGGCAGGACCAGCTCGGCCATCTTCACCACATTCGCCTACGATCTGGCTACATCGTCCTGGCTGGGCGGCGTCAAGTGGGGTTATACGGTGACGTCGCCAGAGGACAAAACGTCGTTTCCCACCATATGGGTCGATCATTTGATGGAGCGCCCTCACACATCGCCTCACGAACACCGTGGGGAGGAACAGGCCGCGATAAAGCGTCGGCACGATAACAGATACCTGGACCCCATTCCGAATTGAGAAATAGGCCGTGGAGGGCAGCGCAAATTGGGATGGGGTGGATAGGCGGAGAGGGGCAGGGTTGAGCATGTTTCTACGTGGATGTATGTATGCAATGTGTGTACGGATATGAATGTATATGTATGTGTATGCAGGATGTGTCTGCACACGAGCGATTATCCATCTTCAAAGGAGACAGACAAGGGCAGAGCCAGAACGGTCCATTTGTGGATCAACCTGTATAGTCGGCCAGAGAGAGAAATGCCATGCGGAGAGGCAGGCGGGCATGCGGGCGGGCAGGGCAAGGGGAGGAGGGAGGGAGGGAGGGAGGGGTGGAGAGCGAGAGAGAAAGCGCTTAGTCGAGTCAAAATAAAATAAAATAAAATAAAAAATGTACGGAGCAGTCGTTTACGAAAATGGGGGAGAAACTGGGTTCAACCCAGTCCTGGGACAACAAACACACTTTGGTTTTGTTTGGTTAGGTGGCAGGCCTCGAATCCTAGCCCAGTGCGCCCGACGATGGGTTACGCGCGGTCCAGAACGGGGCCGGCAGGTGGGCGAATGGGTTGGCGGGAACGCATAGGGTTCCTTTGTTGGTCATGAGGAGGTTCCCAATTTTTTATTTTTAAACTCGTTTCGAGGCTAGTTGGGTAATGGATACTATGTGTATGTAAGTAGGTGCGCACGCACACATATAGGCGGCGGCAGTAGCAGTAGCAGTAGCAGTAGCAGTAGCAGTAGCAGTAGCAGTAGCAGTAGCAGTAGCAGTAGCAGTAACAGTAGCAGTAACAGTAGCAGTAACAGTAGCAGCAGCACAACCGCAACCAACCAGCCCAAGTTTCGGGGCGTAGGGATGGGGGGTGGTGGCATCTGGGAGAAGAGCCCGCCGGTTATGTCCTCTTTGGGCGGCTACATAGATTGGTACTTCGTATACTAGCTATACTATGCACGATTGTCTCGTCATCCCCCCCCGGTGAGAGGGTCCCCTTTTTTTACTGTGCGCGTGTGTGTTAATGCGGGGTTGGGCGATACAATGGATTGGCCGGAAAGCAACCGGGTTTCCATCTCATTTGCTGCGGGCGGCGTACCGCGCAGCTTGGCACATGGCCTGGAGTTGAATCTCGATTTGACGGGGGGACAAGGGCAAGGCCAAACCTGCGGGGTTTAAGGTATCTGCACTGCATTTGGAGAAACCGAGGATAATTGCCGTATCTATCAAGAGGGCAATGCGGATGGATGGATGGATGGCGCGGGATGGCCGAGGCAGTACTTTTTGGGATGACACAGAAAGAAAGGCCAATGCTACGTTGTGAAGAAGAAAATGGTCAAAAAAAGAAAAAGGAGACATTGATGGTTTGCAGATGAGATGATGAGATGCATAGCTTATGTTTGCCGACCCAAGGGCTCAAGGGGAAGTGCGTGGACGAGTGCATGAGGAGATGCACAAATGTTGCTGATCAATGTGCTGATCCGCGAGCCTCCTTCTGACTTTCACACCAAGTCCCAGCGTCTCGGCATGCCTGGATGCAGATCAAGGTTAAGGGGGTTTACCACGGGTTGCCTGCCTCTTTGAGTGCCACCGGAGCTATGACCGCGGTGCCAGTGCCAGTGCCAGTGCCAGTGTGTTGCAGAGGGCCGTTTTTTCCCCCTTCGTTTCATTGTCACATTGTCACATCGTCATACATGGCTGGACATACACACGATACCAAGGCCGCCGCCCGCCACCACCACCACTGCAACTGTAATCCCACGGCGGCCGGCGCGCCGTGACAAAACCGGGGGTTTAACCGGGGTGGCGGGCCTGAACTCTGGTCCGAACAGGCCGTCGGGATAATTTTACCCACAACGAAGCAGCAAGGGTTTATGTCTTTGCCAATGGCCCGAGTGACCAAATAGTTGGGATGTGAGAGAGCTGCGGGGTGCAGCCGAGACTGTTCATGAGGAGAAGCTCAACCCCTCCCCTCCCCTCCCCTTCACTGGGGCACGTATGGGAAGCGTAGTAGCAGCAGCTTCCTTAGTAGGGATAGGGACCTGAAGATCTGACCCCCCTCCCGGTCTGATGAGCGCTTCGCAGCAGAAGGGGAGTGAACGGGGGAAAGAGAAAGCTTCTAGATTTGGGCTCTCTTGAGGGGCGGGTAGCGTGGTGTTGCCACAGCTGAAGGTACCTATCAATTGATTGTCTCAGATCGGAACAGCGCGCAGCCAGAGCCAGCCACCGGGTGGGAAGAGCTACATAACCGGGTCGGCCTGAAGCCGGGAATTTCGTGACCTTGCATCACTCACAAGTCAGAATCATAAGAGTCAATGACTGACTGTTTCTCCGGGTACCTTGTTTTGTCAGGGGTCTCCAGAGATAGCAAAAAGAAACGAGCAAAGGCGCGCGCGAAATCCCGATTCCTTTTGCGTCAACGAGGCTTGCAGAAGCCAGAAGGTGGCATGGCATCACTAGGAAACAAGAAGGGACATGGGGAGACTACCCTGGGTCCCCACACTTCAATCCCATGGTCCATGCGGATCGAATCCCAGTAAGACAGAATGCATAGAGGCGGGCATAGATGGCTTAATTAGCAGGGGAAATGCCAAGCGGCTGCGTGCATGTACATAGTACAGGAAGAAAAAACCAAGCAGTGTTGTTACTGGTAGTTGTTGTTGTCGTTGCTGTATACAGAGTACTTGACATAGGTATCTGATCCCGGAAGGACGTGGCGAGGCGGTCAAAAAGTGGCGATATGATCAAGGCCACACGTCCCAAAAATTGGTCTGAAAGCTGGTTTGACGAATGATGTGAGCGGCATCACCTTGTTTATGGGGTCTCGCGTAAGAGTAAAGGTATCAAGATAAACATTCAACTGCTGTTTCCTTGGCTCGGTAGTCCGGATAAGCAAGTATCAGACGGAAGGTCTGGTTGAGGCCCCCTTGACAATCATGATGCTCAGCAAATAAAAACCCCCCCAAAAAACCCCCAAAAAATAACAAGCAATGCAAGCGTCATCACACACACTTTCACACAGCCCATTGACGACCGACTGGAATGCGCGCCGCCAGCGCCGCCTCGAGTGATGGGTCACTTTTTGTTCTGCCCGTTGCCAGTGGCAAGTTGAGGCTTGGAGGAGGGTCAATTCGCTGTACTTTTCTATCCAACAATGCCACCACCACTTATCCGGACTGGGCACGCACGCCCATGGACGATTGGGGAGGGGGGCGTGGTTGGTGGGTGGGTGCTGTGCGCGGGCGGCGGCGTTGCTGTGCGTCGTGTGTTTTGGGATCGTCACAGAGCCGAAATCTCTCATGGAAAATGCAAGATGGGACGGAGGGAGGGGGAGAGGGAGGATGACGCAGGGGGGGCCGCAGTGTCTGTCGTCCTATCTACCGTCAATTGAGGACCGCGTGACGGCATCTCTTGGATCTGGTGAATCGGTGGCATACAGCAGGAAACTGTGCATGCCGAGCGACAGGTGCCCAGATGTCTATCTGACCGGGGTATGTGAGGGATGAGTGAATTGGGGGACCGCTGTGTGGGTTTTTTTTGGGAGGGAGCCAAAGCCAAGCAATTTTTTCTCCCTTGGATTTTTTACTTTAGGCGCAGCAGCATGTAAACCATTGTTCACTTGGGGAGTGTTTGGTGTCGATGAGACGGTGTTGATTTCTTGGGGGTGAGGGATGCAAAATTGTATTGTTTTCCCGTCTATTTCTCTGATATCATGGAAGAGTGTGGAACGGACGGTGAATCTGGCCCGATATCTCCAGGGTTGCATTTCTTTTGCTAAGAGCCCACCATAAGCGCATCATACACTCATCATCCATCTCATCTCCACTCATGACTGACCACTGCACTCTCGCCTCCAAACACCCGGGTACCCTCCCTTCCCGCTTCCGAGATGTGTCTCTGTATCTCTCTTGTGCGTGTGTGTGTTCGTATGCGGGTGGGTGTATTGGATGCATGTGTCCGTCCCCTGGTCTCTTCATCCACCCATCCATCCATCATTCATGCCTTTGTTGTCTTCATGTCAAGGTACCTGGCGGGCAAATGACTCTGTAGCTGGGCTGCATCTCTGTTTTTTTTTTTTTTTTTTTTTTTCTTTCTTTTTTTCTTCGCGCCCTACATACCCTCGCTGTCAGGGATTCCCGCATCACCGCCCCCCCCTGGCCCCTCTTTATCCCCCCCCCCAAATCCAACCCAACCCGGACCTCCGTGCCCGAAACCGCGAGTCCCACAGCCCAAGCGCCCCCCCCCCACACCACAGTGATTGTCCAAC
>JAHVYB010000015.1:179303-372757 GCA_020623695.1 Calonectria henricotiae
CACACCCCCCTCCCTCTCCACGCCCCTCCCCCCACCTCTGCTCGCCCCGCCGCCTCTCCCTCCCCCCCTCTCCCCGCCCCCCCCCCCCTCCCTCTCCTCTCCCCCTCCCTGCCCGCTCTTGTTTCTCTTTGTTTTTTTTGTGGGTTGGTGTTTGGGGTGGTGTGGTTTTTTTTTGTTTTTTTTTTTGTTTTCTTTTCTTGTTTTTTTTTTTTTTTTTTTTTTGTTACTTGCTTGCTTCGCGCCCTACATACCCTCGCTGACAGGGATTCCCGCATCACGGCCCCCCGCTGGCCCGTCTTTAGCCTCAGCGCTAAATCCAACCCAACCTGGAGCTCCGGGCCCGAAACTGCGAGTCCCAACGCCCAAGGGCCCGCCGCGCAACCCAAAGGTATTGTCCAACCAGAATTATTAGAAAAAAAGGAAGAATAATAAGAAAAAGAAGAAGAAGCAAAGAGACCCACGCACGCCTCGTGCTGTGCGCGCATCGGCCCTGTCTCCGGCCTGACCTGGACCATCGTAGCTTGGCCCCATCGTGAGAGAAAAAAAAAAGTTACATCGACCTATGGAGTCAATGCAAAAGTACAGTGTTGCAATGTACTGTACTCCTCTTTCTCGTCCCCTCTCTCTCAATTGATGCCCGTCCCGTCCCGCGTTGGCCTTTGTAGTATCTGACATCGTGACCCATGTCTCGTTTTTCCCTCGCTGCCGCCATGCTTTTTTTATTTTATTTTTATACGTCGCTTCCCCTCCATGAAGCTTTCTGCCCCTCCCCCTCTTCTTGCTTCTGGTTCTGTAGCCACGGACCAAACGCTCCAGCTCCTGGTTTGAAATCTTGGTTTCAAAGACGTCACGACTTTTATCCCTCGCCTCTTCCCGCTGCCGTTTGGGCATTCTCGTTGATTATTTGACCAAAGCCCATCTGCATCTGCACTGTCGAATCCTCTCGCTCTTGGCTTACACGCAAGGCCAAGACAACCAGATAAAGCCGACTCGCTCTTCTCCCCCGGAACCTTGATCGGGTTCATCATCGTCGAACAGACGCGCATTACGTCAGTGTCCTCTCTTTCGCTCCCGGGGCGCAATTCCTTTGTTCCCCGGCATCCCTACTCCCTACCGTTTCTCCCCTTCATCCCTGTCTGTTGTCTCTCTCTCGCCTCGCAATCACGCCCTCCGCGTGGTGAGAAAAAACGGGCGCCAATCCTGAGCCGTGGGCCGTACGAGCTGTCCAAGCTCGTAGCTTGTCGGGCAGCTTGTCGAACCACCTGACCTTAAAACTGGCGGCACCGCTCCAGTGGATCGGACGTCTGCCCGGCCATCTTCGGAGATTGAGAGGAAAGGGTAAATCACCACATAGAGGAAGCAGAAGCTTCTCTCGTGTTTCGACCCTTTTTTTCTATCTTTGCCTCATCTTTAATTCCCTCCCTCTGGCTTTTGTGCATCAATCATCCCTCATCTGTTTTATTTTATTTTTCCTTTTTATTATTTTCACGCGCGCCCCCCCCCACCTCAGCCCGCTTTCTTGCTCGCAATTCCCTACCTATTAGAGTGAGCTAACAGGCCTGTCTCAGTGTCGGTGGCAAGTGTTAGTGTGAGTGGTGCGCGTTGCATTGCTACTGCTGCGCCTGCACGCCCAGACTAGCGAAGCTTCCCTGCTCGCTGACCAAATCTGCGACAACGAGGCGTTCCGGTTTGCGACAAGCAACTAGGAAAAAAAACTAAACGCCCTTCAACGCCAATTTTTTTTTTGCTTTTATAGCTTTCAACACAAACAAGCTCTGAATCGACCATCCCCCTTCACACATGAACTCGTCATACGGGAGCCTTCAGTTATACCCATCTTCCAAGACCGAACCCTGCGCGCAGAGCCACTTACATACGTCACTCCTACTCCCTATACATCTTCGTCAAACCACTCTCTAGCCCAAAATGACCGTCTTTGTGTGCTCTCTGTAAGTTACCCCCGACCTCTTCCCCTCTGTGGCATTCTGTTTGCTGTGCGCATCCCGCCTGTGGCAGACGTCTCTCTCGCCTGGCCTCGCTTCGCTTTCCCTCCCCCCACCCTTCGCTAATGCGCCCACAGCTTCCTCCCCAAGACCATTCACTTCAACCTCCCCGGCACTCCCCCACAAGGCGCTGAACCTGGACGACGCCGGCCGAAGACCACAATTCCCAAGGTGACCAAGACGCCCAAGCAGCCAGTCCGCCAGCCCAGTCTCTTCTCAAATCGAGACGACCTCACCCCGCCGCACACCCCTGTCGACGAGCCCGACTCACCAGACCTCTACTCCAACGAAGATGGCTTCCGCATACAATTCCCCGGCGCCTTCAACTCAACCAACGAGGAGGAGCTCCGTGATTGGGGCAGCCGCGCAAACCAGCCCAAGTCGCGCGCCAATTCGCCACCGCCCGCAGCCATAGCAGAGAATACCCGGACGCTGCAGAAGGCCCGCGAGCTGGGTCGCCAGGGAATCATTCAGCCCAAGCCTCTTGTTAGGAGCGAGAGCCACGACCGTGTCTTTGCATCGGCGAACTGGAGGGTGGTGAGTGCCGACCAGGGCAATGGCGGCCTGCGCAATGCCGCGGCGGCCGCAGCACGCGAGGGCAAGCTGGAGGACTACACTTGGGTGGGAACATTGGGAATGCCGACGGACGCCCTCGAGAACACGCAGCAGAAGCAGGACATTGAGGACACACTGGCGACTGAGCATGATATGCTGACCGTCTTCTGCTCCGACAAGGACTTTGACGGCCACTACGCCCACTTCTGCAAGCACATCCTCTGGCCCGTATTCCACTACCAGATCCCCGACAACCCCAAGAGCAAGGCGTACGAGGACCACTCGTGGAAGTATTACGTCAACGTAAACCAGGCCTTTGCCGACAAAATCGTCCAGAACTGGAAGCGCGGCGACGTCATCTGGATCCACGACTACCACTTGCTGCTGGTCCCCGGCATGATCCGAAAGAAGCTTCCCGATGCCAAGATCGGCTTCTTCCTCCACGTCGCGTTCCCCTCCTCCGAGGTTTTCCGCTGTCTCGCCGTGCGAAAGGAGCTCCTTGAGGGCATTTTGGGTGCCAACCTGGTCGGTTTCCAGATCCACGAGTACACACGCCACTTTTTGCAGACCTGTAGCCGCATCCTCACCGCCGAGGCGACCCCTGATGGCTTGCAGCTGGAGGACCGCTTCGTTGATGTCATCCACCTGCCCATTGGCATCGACCCCGTCAGCCTGCGCGAACACCTGGCAGATGACGATGTTTCAAAGTGGCTTCAGATCATGCAAGATCGCTACAAGGGTAAGAAGCTTATTGTCGCCCGAGACAAATTGGACCATGTCCGTGGTGTGCGACAAAAGCTATTGTCGTACGAGCTGTTCCTCAACAAGAACCCTCAGTGGCGCGAAAACACCGTCTTGATCCAGGTCGCCCTGTCGTCCAGCGAGAAGAGCGACCTCGAGGCTACCGTCTCCGACATTGTCACCCGTGTCAACTCATCCTGGGCCAACCTTGCGTACCAGCCGGTCGTGTATCTCAAGCAGGATATTGACTATGCCCAATATTTGGCTCTGCTCACGATCGCCGATGCCCTCATGATCACCAGTCAGCGCGAGGGCATGAACCTGACCTCCCACGAGTACCTTTTTTGCCAGGATGGCAACCTCTTCCCTGAGAAGAAACACGGCTCCCTTATCCTGTCCGAGTTTACCGGTACTTCCTCCCTGTTCAACAAGAATGAGCTGTCAGTGAACCCCTGGGATTACCGCCAATGTGCCAACGCCATAAAGCAGGCCCTGGAAATGGGCGAGGAGGAGAAAGAGGATCGCTGGACGAAACTGCATGCCCGAGTGACGAGCCATACCGGATCCCATTGGTTTTCTGAGTTCCTCACCCGCCTCGACGTCGTCCATGAGGAGCAGCACAAGCGAGATCAGACTTCAGTCCCCCGTTTGTCCATTCAGGCACTATCCGATAAGTACCTGAAGGCCAAGCGTCGATTGTTCATTGTCGACTACGAAGGCACCCTCGTTAGCTGGGGCCCTGTCAACCAGATCATCCCCAGCAGCCCTCAGCGTACCCTGGACGTGCTAAATGACTTGCTTCTCGACGAGCGCAACACCGTCTACGTCATGTCCGGCCGCCGCCCCGAGGAGCTGGACCGGGTCTTTCGCCGGGTGCCCAACCTCGGCCTCATTGCGGAGAACGGCTGCTTTGTCCGGGAAACTGGCGCCGACAAGTGGGTCGAGATGGCGGACCTGGAGCACGTCAAAGACTGGAAAGAGTCTGTCAAGCCCATCATGACATATTACCTGGAGCGAACCCCCGGAGCCGAGATTGAGGAGCGCCGATGCAGCCTGATTTTCCACTACAAGAGCGCCGAAGACTACGAAACCGCGGCACGACAGGCCTCGGACTGCGCGAGCCACGTCAACGACGCCTGCGAAGCCCAGCGAGTGCATGCCATTCCACTGGACGGCTGCATTGTCGTCGAGGCCATCGACTGGACCAAGAAGGGCGCCGCCCGTAAGGTGTTTGAGAACCTCAAGGGGCACCTGAACCCCGACGAATCGCATGTCGACCCTGTCGACTTTATGATGGTTATCGGCGATGGACGCGAGGATGAAAAGGTATTTAAGTGGGCCAACAAGCTTCAGGACGACGGCAATGTCCAAAATGTCGTCACAGTCAGCCTCGGTAACCGGAACACAGAGGCGACGGCTACATTGACGCAGGGCGTCAGTGGTGAGTACCATTGTTTCGACTACATCAGCGGCATATTGCTAACTCAGATCCAGGTGTTTTGTCCTGCCTCCAGCGATTGGCTTCTATTGCCTAACTGGAAACGTATGCTGGCCTTTTGGCATTCTATATCATGGCCTACGTTTATGCTGCGGGTGCTGGGCCCGCAGGCGTAGGATCCGGCACAGGGATGGGAATTCCCAAGGGAGCCAAACCCTCGTTTATGAAACCTCCCCCGAGAGAGACACGCCCGAACATATAGTGTCTGATCTACCGACTACACCACTCTCAACATTACCACCCGGGCCGAAATCGCCCGACTTTACCCTTCTCCTCTGCAAACCGGTCACTAGGAAACCGTTCTTACGAATACCTTTGTATTCTCCCCGACTCTCTCCACTTTCTTACTCTTCTTCTTTTTTTTTTTTTTTTGGAATATTGGGCGCGTTTAACATTCATTTTACTGTGTTATTGACGAACTGGGACATTTTTTTTTTCTCTTTCCTATCACTTTTGTCACTTTTTATGTTTTTCGAGGAATGAAAAACGGCAGAAAAAGACAGCTTTCCATGATGGAGGGCCGAAGCCCACGCGAAACAAAGGGATGGTCATATTGTTAGGTTGCTTTTTTTCATAGTGTTTTTTTAGCAGTGCATTTCTTATGGTAGCGATACAGACACAGACACAATGATATGAGACTAAAAAAAGACGAGGCATGAAGCACAGTATTGCTCGGAAAAGACCTCTTTATAGACGATTAATTGACTTTTTAAGGATTCATGTTATGTTTGCCTGGGTTATGTGTGTGTGTGTGTGTGTGTATGTGTGTATGTGTGTTTTTGACCGTTGTATGTAAAGTGCATCCACTCAAACCGAGGCTCCGGATCCTTTGACGGCCTTGTCTCTCAGATGTGAAACCCAATGCTTTGTGTGCTCTTCACAAACAGACTCTGCCGTGCCACTTGTAACTTCCTTGTCGTTAAGAACAGGCTTTAATTGGTGTCTTGTTTAGCTTTTCCATTTAGACTAGCTACTTTCCTGTTCCAGTTAGACCTTCTTCACCCAAGCAAGTTGCTGGGCTAATTGTTGACAAGCCGCCTTGTAAGCAGCGCGAGCTATGGCCAAATTATTTTATTTTTTATTATTCCTGTCCGTTCAATATCCGTAGCTTCCGAAAACTACCACTACCCAGAAAAGAAAAGGCCGCCGCCGTCCCGTCGTTTGACTTGTCCATGTTTGGTGCACCTGGACCCTTAATAGACATGTTCACGTAAAGCAAGCCATTTTCTCCCACCCGCCACCCCCGCTTTTCCGACTGGGGTGCGCATTCAGCACTTGATCACGTAATACGGGTACACGTAAAGCTCTCACTTGCAGCAGGAAGAAGGTTGATCCTCACTGTTTGGCCTTTTCGCATTGCCATTGGCAAGCTCGCTAAATATATCGCGTGCAATCTAGTCTAGATGTCGTTTATCTCATGCATGTCGTATTTTTAGCCCATGGCTGGTTTGCAGCGCAAGCCACCATGCCACTGCTTCTCGCCTTGACCCAATAGAGGGAAAGAGAGAGAATAGATGGACAGAATTGCCTCACTCTCAGAGTAGTCTGTCACATTCTATGGTGTATTTCCCGTGACGAGATGGAGTGGATTTCGTATAGAAACACCGGTTTAAAATGAAAACGAGGCTGTGAATATCGACCTCGGCTCGCACCTATTATTCCACATCCACATCCACACATATCCACATTCCCCCATCCAGGCCTGTCTGCTTGTCTGAGATTGTGAAACCGGGGTCCTCGGGACTGCCGTGCACGCAGAGACAAGTTGGCCGGAGATTCGGGAGGACAAGGCACCTCCTCCCGTGGGATAGCACAAGGGCCAGTCAGAGGGCTTACCGAGGGGTGATAAGACACAAGCCCAATGGGAAGCGGCGGATATCCGGCTCGTCAGGTCTTAGCTTTCAAGGCTGGGGTGCTGCCCTTGGACGGGCCTGTACGTTGTTAGGTTTCCCACGTGCCGGACCGCTCGCTTTAGAAACCTCGCGGTGGCGCGACGCAGGACCATCCCGACCCCGCGGGCAGGGGACAGCCCAGCGACATCGGCGAGGCGGGGTTTGCGACCGTTTGGGCAGCGAGCGCTTATGGGAGAGGCCGCACGCAAGATTGAGGACGCGAGACAATTGCTGAGTCAAGGCTGTTTAGCTGCCATTAAACCTTAAAATTGCGCCGGGATTGTTTGGTTACTTATACTCGACGACCTCGCAGAGCAGTGGTGGGTGCTGTCCAGTCTTTGTTATCCGTCCTCGCAACCTGCTCTATTTTCTTCCCTTGCTTCAGTCGTAGTTGTTACCCCGCAGAGACAGAGAAGAAGAACCACAGACGACGTCACCATGGCTGCTTTCCCTCCCCCCGCTACAGATGCCATTGACTGGTCCCACATTGGCTTTGCGCTCCAGGATGGTATGTAAAGGGCAAATCCAACGGCGGCGTATCAAACCATGGCCGTCTTTTGTTAATTGTTATTTTTGATCCTTGCCTAACGCATGTGCCCTCTCTAGTCAACGGCCACATCGAGACCACTTACACAAAGTCCACCGGCGAATGGAGCCCCCTCCGCTTCGTCAAGGACCCCTTCGTCAAGGTCCACGGCCTCTCGCCCGCCCTCAACTACGGCCAGCAGGCCTTTGAGGGCCTCAAGGCCTTCCGCACTCCCAACGATGAGGCCATCACCATCTTCCGCCCCGAGCGCAACGGCCAGCGCCTGCAGCACTCGGCCTCGGTCGCGTCCATGCCCCCGCTGCCCGTCGACCTGTTCCTCGACTCGTGCCGCGCCGCCGTAGCCCTCAACGCCGAGTTCGTGCCCCCCCACGACAGCGGCGCCGCCCTCTACATGCGGCCCCTGATGTACGGCTCCAGCGGCCACCTGCCCCTGACCCAGTGCGAGGAGTACACCTATTGCCTCTTCGTCGTGCCCTCGGGCTCCTACCACGGCGCCGCCCCCGTCAAGGCCCTCATCCTCGACGAGTTCGACCGCGCCGCCCCCAATGGCACCGGAAACGCCAAGCTGGGCGGCAACTACGCCCCCGTGCTGCGCTGGAGCGACAAGGCCAAGGCCGAGGGCTACGGCATCACCCTGCACCTCGACAGCGTCCGCCACGAGGAGATTGACGAGTTCAGCACCAGCGGCTTCATCGGCGTCACCGTCAACGGCGACGACATCACCATGGCCGTCCCCGACTCCAACTGCGTCATTGACAGCGTCACCAGCCGCAGTGTCCAGGAGCTAGCCGTCCACCTAGGCTGGAAGCTCGAGAAGCGCTCCATCCAGTACACCGAGCTGGACAACTTTACCGAGGTCATGGCCGCCGGAACCGCCGCCGCCCTGGTCCCCATCCGCTCCATCACCCGCCGTGTCGACGGAGCCGAAAAGGTCAACAAGTACATCCCCGACGAGCAGGCCGAGGCCGGTCCCCTCTTCACCAAGCTCATCACCACCCTCCAGGGCATCCAGCGCGGCAAGCTCGATGACCCCTTTGGCTGGCGCACCGTTGTCAGCGAGGCTGACAAGAAGCTCGCCACCCTCGAGTAAAAAGTGTGCTTCTTTTGCAAGGGGAATAACGAGCGAAGGACGGGAGTGGGTCGTCGTTGCAGGTATTGAATGATAATGAAAGCGACTTTTAATGAAACAAGAAGGAAAGCAGTCAGAACATTAGAGAACAACGAGTTGGATGAGGAAAATAGCTTTGTAGCAACGTACCAGCGGGTACAGGGAATTGACAATTGTTTTTGGTTACTAGACTAGACTGTTGAGAAAAGATGGACCTCGTGTTGAATCAAAGAAATTCTGCCTTGAACGGTATAAAATCAATCATGTCGGGGAAGGGAATGATGGCAGAATAAGCTCCTTGAATGCAACGGGCCTTCTCCTTGTCGTTGAGCTTGGCAAAGTCTGGAATCTCCGAGCTCAGCTGCTTGTCGAGCACCTTGAGGCACGCTTCGACCAGGCCGGTGGTGGGCGCCGTGGGAGGACGAGGATCGTCTTGGGCCGGATGTTCTTGTGCACCAGCTCCGCCGAGTGCATCGTCATGACGGCCATGGAAATGTCTCCCGCGAGACGAAGCTGGTAGTCCAGCGGATGTCCCCCGCCGAATCCAATTCCCATGTGGGCTGTGATGGGAGAGTTTGGAGTGTCTCCGCTTGCAGGTCCCCTGGAAGTTCAAAGATGAGCTCTGGCTCCGGGGCCATTCGGCAACGCAAACACCTCGGGACTCCTGGATGAGAAGATCTGTCGCCGAACTTGTGGGAGAGCTCATTTGCGATTTGTCGCACGTCTTTTTCGTCGGGGGTTGGGTTTCCTTGCTGGTCGACCAGGACTGGCATGTCTTTTTTTTGCCGCCCCGGTTGCCTCCTTGTTAATTGCGGAGGCAAGGCACAATGCTTTGGTGTACTGCACCGAAAGGTAGCCAGTGTCTTCATTCAATATAACCTTGTCCTCATCAAGAGCAGTCTTTTGCTCTAGTGACGACCTGGCCTTGTCCATCAACATGATTAGGCTCAATAGGCTCTGCTCGTGACGTTTCAACAACTCTACGGCATTCCTGGCCCTTTGTTCCGCAACAAGCGCAAACCCCACTTTTTTCGATGTAGTTTTCGGGGTTCGTCTTCGATAGGATGACCTGGGCCTTTTTTATTTTTATTTTTATTTTTAGATTGAGCTCTAGGCTCTTGAGCTTATCGGCCAGAGCCTACTTGATGCTCTGGTCTAGGCCCGGCAAAAGATATGGTCCATTGGACTGCTGTATGTAGGTTTTGAAGCGGCTACCTTTGAGACGATTGGCAACGCCAAAAAACTCTGCCCAAGAGTCCTTGCTGCGCACTGCTTTGGACGACCTGCGTTAGAAAACATACGGAATAAAGGAATAATTGGAATTAAAAATTTACGAGTAATGATGAGTATTTTTTTCTCTTGGCTTATTTATATTTCTGATGAGTTTGACAAACAATTTCTCACCATAAATGCGTATCTCATCACAAATGCTTCCGCTCACCGTTTATTTACTCGTGGCGCCCAGGTAACTAATGAAGTAAATCTTGTTGGGCTATACGGATTATGGAACTTGGGAATCGCCTCGTAGGGCTGATTGGCCGTGATGCACCCATTCTCAGCTACGGCTCGTTCTAATGCATGTGTATGCATGGATGAGTTAGGCCTCTGGCAATGCGACATGGCAGTTTGGATTAACAATGTAAATAGCTGTTTAAGAGCATCACGATACGCAAGTTGCTACCCCTATTTTAGGAACTTTCCTTTCCACGACTAGGCTTGAGCGGAGGGGCTCTAGGCTTAACAGGGCAAGAGTTTTTCAGATATGTGACTTTAGACCCGCAACCCAACACTACAACCTGCCTAAGCTATTTCACCGCGCAAGAAAATTAATTCAAATATGAATTATTTAAATCAATAAGCGTAAACCATAGATGTATCAAGAATAGGCTGCGATGGCGGCGTCAAAGTCGTCGTCGATACCCTGAATGATGACATTGGCAGCATCCTGAAGCGATACAGGTATCTTGGCAACCACAGCGGCAGCGAACGCATCAGTGGCTGTCTTCTGGCCCTTGAGACTAGTCAAAATGATTGAGCCTACTCCTAGAGCAGTAACTTTGGACCTGGCATTAACAATCGTGTTGAGTGTGCTCTCGACAATGACGGCGAGGCCGCTGGTCGCAGTCGCAACTTGGACAGCCTCGGCATCGGACAGTGCAGCAGATGCCGTAGCAACATCAGTGCCGTCATTGGTGTCTCCGAGAAGAGCGTTCGCCTTTGTGACAATGGTCAGCGCGCTAAAGAGGCCTCCGTCCCAAACAGCCACAGTCGAGTTGAGGTCAAGGGCGCTGTCGCCGATTGTCTCCATAGCAGCGACGATGGTGTCGCCGGAGGCGATGGCCGTGGCGAAGAGGCTAGTTACGGCAATTATCTTGGAGAAGTGCATTGTGAGTCGAGGTATACGAGCAGTTATAGAGGAGTTGTCAAGGGCTTTGACAGTGTGAGTTGCTGAGCAGTGCCTTGGTTGCTTGGGCTGGATATTGAAACATCACTTTGTAGACGACAATTTACATGCCCTTTAAATAATCGAAACAAAAAAATATACTCACATATGGATTTTCTTCATTCGGCTCTTGAGTCTTCGGGACTCTATATTCCGTGTTCTATGAGGCCGGGACTGCATCTTCTAAGTCGACTGCCTCCGCAATTATACTCCATCCGGCACCCTCCCCGAATGCAAGTCTAGATCACGCTGACGCCTCAGGATGACAGTTACTATACACATTCTGCAATAGGAACGGTGCACATACACTTCATACCTTGGAATGGAGTTGAAGATATCACGTCGTAGCCCAGAAGGGCTGACTGGATAGGAGGGGAACCTGGACGGCGGTGACAGGGGGCCCGACAGGGGGTTTGCGAGAGGAATCCGGGGAAGCTGAGCCGCGGCTACACTCGTGCAAACGAGGACTCGAGATTACATGTGGGATTCGACAGCGTTGCAACAGGCACAGGAATAGTAATAGAGCGTGCAAGTCCCAACCATGGTCTTGTGTGCCTTCCCGTCCCGACTCGTTACTATTGTTCGCCAACAACCCCGTGGCCGTGTTGGTAGCCAACTAAGGTTATGCTCCAGTTAAATCCCCGTCCATGTGTTGTCTCAGCAAAAAATATCCCTCTCCCCTCCAGGACCATGCAGTCCTCAGACCAGGCCCGGTGTCCCTCTTCCGCGGCCGTACCTCACAGTGCTCATCCACTCGAGCGGGTCACTGCATGACCTTGTGCGCTCTCACAGACGCAACGCAAACACTTGTGCCTCTCCGCCGGCGACGCGCACTCGCTGGCGTCACCGCCGCGCCGGTTGAGCTTCGGGGACGGGGGGAGGGGAGGGCGTGGAAGCACAAAACAAAAAGGCAACAAAGAGAGAGAGAGAGAGAAAGAAAAAAAAAAACGGAGAGTGTGTAACGCCGGCATTTCCTGGCGGCGGGACGAAGCAGACAATGGAGCAAGACTGGGTCTTTTATAGACCGCCTTGGGACGAGCAATGGGTTCGACCTGAGCCCTTTTTTTCGTGTGAGGATGCCAGAAAAATAAATAAGCTTGACGCTACCTTGATGAGAAGCCCTTTTCTATGCGGACGGCGTTTCAAGACCAAAGACGAGACAGAATCCATTAATACGGCAAGAAACCCACTGCATGTCGGTGTCCGGTTGCAGAGTCTCTCCTAAACGTAGGAGGCAGTCCTGCCTGACTCAAACAGCCCCCAGCATCCGCCCTTCATCCACGGCCGAACAAGACCTTCTCCGACGACGACGCCGACGACGCCATGTGTACATACTCGTTCCAGCAAATGGTCTGCTCGTGCGCCAAGGGCGCCGAGTGCCCGCAAATGGCGCGCGGGCGGGCGGTCCTGGGCAGCGAGGTCTTCCACTACATGAACATGTACTTCGCCATCGACGACCTGGGCGCGGCGTGCGACTACCAGCGGCGGCTGCACGGGCGCAACGCCCCGCCGACCATGAGCTGCCCGCGGTACGCCTTTGACGACAAGCGCGTCATCAAGGGCAGCTTCAAGAAGAGCGACCTGGCCTGCGTAAAGTGCGCCGAGACCTGCGCGCCGCCGAGCATGAGCTGGCAGGCCCCCGGGCCCTACCGCGGGGGCATCAGGGTTATAGCCGAAGGCTCGGAGCGGGAGAGGGCCAGGGATGGGGAGGGCAAAGGGGCCATGTGAAAGAGGAGAGGGTGTGGGAAGGTGGCGGGGAAAGAGAAGAAAAAAAAGGAGAGTGATACTGTGTACGAGAGGTCAAAGTAGCAAGAGATCTGGGAAGCTCCTTTGAGCACTACCTTTAATTAGTCGCTCTCGCTCATGTCTCCAGGCGAGAGATGCCTCTTCCGGCCCCACTCGGAGATCAGGTGGGGCCATGTCCGGCTTGGTTCCGGAGGGATCTTGCCAGTGGAGAAGTTGCTAGTTTCGTTGGTATCATGTACGTTAGTATTATCATGTTTGATTCAAGGGGAGTTGGCAAAGGTCACGAAAATAAATCATTGGGGTTCGTAGGACAAGTTGAGTGCTTGTGATTTGACCATGGATAAGTTCGTTGCATGCATGTGTATTGCGCTATCTTCTACTCAACGTCTACCTGGCTACTGGCATCTTGGTGGTTTTTGTTACTCGTTCTCTTCGGTTTGTAAACCATGGCCGTTTCGAATACCGCGGGAAGTTTTCGAGCCCTAAGCACCACAAGTTAGCGAATGCATCTAATCCCTCGCATCTGTCATACGTACACCACCCTGGCAATCAACCTCCTCCTCTTGAGAATGGCCACTGGGGGCATCTGCATTAGCCTCAGGGAACAATATCTGGTCCGAGTCGAGGAATGAAATGTCCTCGTGGCGGCGGTACCGCTTGATTTGCTCCTCCCACGCTGGCACCTGGTCCTCGAGATCGAGGACGTATGTCAAAATGGCCGCCCAAACCGGTATTTGGATATAAGACGCGTTCTCGATTGTGAATAGAATGCATTCAAAGTAATGACTGAATTTATCCGGGCCAAGCTGAGCAATCTGCACGAGGCGCGAGAGAAGCCGAACCCATTTGTGAATGAGACTCCTGTCGAAACTCATCTGCATGTAACGAAACTCGACCGTGGTTTTGCTGTCCTCCAGGCTGCCATCGTGTTTCCAATTAGTGACTTCACCATTGCGATCTCGGAGAGAAATGGCGAAACCTGGACGTTTAAACTCTTGATGCGTCAGTAGGTGTGCGCTAAACCCTTGCAGTGATTCCTGTGACCAGATTAGCTCGAGAAGCTTCCTGAAATGATCCGGTTTATAGTTGTTCCAAGCTGCAGAGTCAAATTTACCGACGAAAGAGGTATGGGCTGTCAGTAGCGGGTTTTCGGGACAATCGTCATTCTGCTTGGCGACAGCGTCGTGGGCAATGAGAGAATATTGATGGATGAAGCGGGCACTGCGCTGTCCCAGTCTCGAGGGCGAGACGAGTTCTTTGAAGAGGGCATGCTCGAGGACTACGACGAGAGTGGTAATTTTCTGGGCCAACAGAAGTGACATGCCGTCCAAGACACCAACGTGGACATGGAGGCCGCAAGACATGTCTGCAGTAATTTCAGCCTCCATTGTGCGAAGGGCCCCGAGGACCATGCTCATTTTAGGCAAGCCCTGGTCTAATTCGTCCATGCCAAAGACGGGCGTGGAAATCTCAACCCCGCCCCATTCTCTATGCCGTCTCCCAGGCGGTTTACGTTTGTCCAGAACCTCATTTTTGAAGAGGAAGTAATTTCGAGGGCTGGGCATCGAGGAGAGCCCTCCACGCGACAAGACCTCAACGGGCGCGGGGTACGCGGGGGCTTCATGGTTGCAGTACGGACAGACGGTGTGATCGCTGTGGGTGCACGCGTTCGCGGTGGGCAAGCCCGTGAGACCTGCCAGCTGCTTTGCGACATTTCTCCGCGCCGAGTTGGTCTGCCAGAGCTTGCGATTCGGCGGGGTTGGCGACTTGAACTCCAACTCTATGCCAAAGGTTGGCTCGGAAACCTCGGCGTCGACGGTGTGTGTGTTTGCCAGCTCCATGATGGCAAATGCGGATTTCTCGAATTTCACATAGTAAAGTAGGGAGGGGGGCTCTGCAAGGAATCTGCGTATTTATAATAATTCAACAGGTCCTCTTTCAAAACTGGTGTTTTTTTTGGTTCTTGTTTTTTGCATCACTGAGCTGTTCACCAAATTGGGCCTTGTTCGATTCGATGCCTTGTTCAGCGAACATGGCAGAGTGGGATTTCTGTATTAAGTGACCCGATAACCATCTCTAGCTCGCCGTCGCATTCAATACAGAACATGCATGCACTACCTCGAGAAATAGTGTATGTCGGTTCGGGCCAGTTCCATTGACAATTGAACCAAACGGCCGTTGTTTACGGGCAACGGCAGGGAAGTCTAACTTAGCATCGACTATCTGACCAGCAACCCCAACCCGTCCACCGCCAAAAATTATGTTCACCCCCCCCCCCTCTCTTTCACATGAACGACGCCAGAAGAGCCAGGCGAGAGGCTATTCATCTGTTCGGGAACAGATCGACCCGTCTAACCTCGACACGACTAAACGGCTCGGCCGGTTGGGTGGTTGTCAATTTCCCCATCCGTATATTCCCCTTCCCCTTCACGCCACCACCACTCAAAAGAATGCCTCCAAGCGGATGAGGGATTGTGACATTGCCAGAAGGGCCCAAAAGGTAGAACCGAGACGGAACCGAGTTCGCGAGTCGTGGGCGGGTTTCATCTGGCAGCTTTCAAGGTGAGTATTGGCATCCTGCGTCATGGTGTCGTACGAGGAGCGCCCCCGCATTGACATTTTGTGAGGGACTCACCCGCCCACGGACCTGGCACGGATCAGTAGATGCGATCTACGGGCATCAGCCCTTCAGCTCTCGCCGAGACACAGTTCCTGCAGGCCCGGGGGGGAGGGGGGCTGCATCATGGGCTCCCTTCAACCCGCCCTCATCAAGATCTGGGACTGGCCAGGGATGCCAGCGACATGGTCAAACACACCGGCCGAGCTGGCTCATCTACTGTACATGCCCAGGAGGATATTTGGGGTGGGACAAGGATCGGAGCTGCGTCTTCCCAACAGTGTGGCCAAGGGAAAAGTCTTTTTCGCGTATAGATCGGCGTGGCACGTAACATTTCGTTGGCTGACTTTGTTGATGCAGGAAACGGCCCAAATCTGCGAGTGAAGAGGTGTGGTTGATGCTGGTCATGGTGTAGATGCGGCCCAAGAACTCATTATCCATTTTTTCCCCTTCAATTGTCATTCTGCACAATATGGAGCAGCATGAGCTGTTATTTCGCATTGGACAGCCTCGATAATGGACGATGGATTCCTGTCACGGACCCCATAGCGTCTCCGTCTTCATCCTAACTGTGGTTTGGACGCCAGACCCAGCGCCCTCATGGCAGTTTTGCCCAACGCTAACGGTTCTGCGGGGACCCGGTCTCGCTGGCTACCCCCGGATTGTTCAAGCCGTCCAGTTTTTTCTTTTCTTTTCTTTTCTTTTTCTTCTCTTCTTCCTCTTCTCCTGCTCTCACTGTCAGTCAGATGGAGTAGAGTGTACGGCGCAGAAATGGGTGGCGCTCGCTGGGTGGTAAGCGACTGCCCGCTAGCACGCCGACTGGTCGGAATCCACTCCCTGCACAGGGTCGACCATTTGACAGGCGTCACAGAAAACGGTGTAATGAAGGGTACACGGGGGGAGACGGAAGATGAAAGTGACTACGGGGTGGGCTTTGTATTGGGGTGAACGTGATGACTTTGCGACTTGAGGGTTTGAGACAAGAAATGCAGACATTACGCCAGCTTTGATTCACCGAGCATCTTCTTCTGCATTTCTCTTGCTAGATCACCAGGGGACCTTCGGGGCGAAAAGCAAAAAGCAGTCATCGCTGGACGTCGCCATCTTATTTACTTCTGAAACCTGGTTCCGCTCTGCGACACCATCAACCCATGGCAAATGTTCCATCAGCACGAGGCCATTGAAAATCCATTGCCGAGTCATAGGCCCAGCCACGGCACTAAGACGCTAGCTCGAACCCTATTCCGGCAGACCCTTTTCAACCTTTCCGCACTTCTGGCTCTCCCTCCCCTCTCTCGCCTTCGTGATCCGGCTGTTACGGGTGGGTTTCCGATGGCCGCTAGTGGGCTCTCCGGCCTATCGCGGGCTCGGCGAGATGCAGCCCGTGTTTACTCTCATTCGCCTGCCAACATGATCGACGATTCTCGTCTAGTTGGCTGTGTTAATCCCCTGCCTTGGCGAAACCTGCCATGTAGTCCAATCCGGGGTACGAGTCAGCATCTCTTGCTCGAGTGCCGTCAGATGGCATGGCCTTTTTTTTTTTTTTTGTTTCCCAGCAAGTCCCTCGCCTCATCTGGATGCAGGCATGGATGCGAATCACATCCCCATGTCCATAACCCAACCGGCTCACTGGGCTGCGGATCTACTAGTCTCAGCTGCGCCTAGTGAATGACGGGTTGGAGTGGCAAGGAGAGGCCCTATAAACGAGTCGTTGCTTCTCGGGGGTTTCCCCCAAAGTGTCGAGGGTACGTATTCAACTCATCGATGCTGGGGCTGATCTGGGGTCTGAATCTGCTAGTAGCTTACAGCTGTCTGCCTCCGACGCTTGGCCGATGGAAAATCCTGGCCAAGGTGAGGGTGTGTTGACCAAAGACCGTGCAACAGCAGCACACCGAATGGAGGAGACTTGTTGTGCGCATAATCCTGGGACAAACCCATATCAAGGTCCCTGGATCCTTCCTGTTTTCGTCTCCATACTCCTTCAATTCGTTCGTATTCGTCTTTGAAGGCCCTCACCCCCGGGGGTAGCCCTTCTTTCACCTTGCAGTTCATCAAGTAACCCACGACGACCCTTCCACCCCCGGAGCCATGAGGGCCGAAAGCTTTGGTTCGGGGACGGAATGGTACTCTCAGGTCGCTCTCTACATCATTGTCGTGTTTTTGTCAATTTCCATGTACAATGTCATCGAGCTCACCTTTGTCATCTGGAGCACCTTCAAGAGGCACTCCGGCCTCTACTTCTGGTCCTTTCTGGGCGCCTCATGGGGCATCCCCGTCTACGCTGGGGGGTTCCTCGTCAAGTACTTTGCTCCGGCATCACTCGGATATCTGGCTGCCACCTTCATTTCGTTTGGCTGGGTGGCAATGGTGTCGGGCCAGTCGCTGGTTCTGTGGTCGCGGCTTCATTTACTGTTGCGAAATCGAAATCGGCTAAGAATGATCCTGTGGATAATCCTCGTTGATGGTTTCCTCTGTCACGGCGCCATTATTCCCATGATTTACGGGTCGTTTTCCAACCACCCCGAGATGTGGAAGCAGCCCTACAATGTCATGGAAAAGATACAGGTGTCGATTTTCTTTGTTCAAGAAATCGTTATTTCATGTTTCTATATTTTTGAAACAGTAAAGCTTATGAAGCTGGAGAGAACAGTTGGGAACGGCCAGGCCAGTCGCCGTCTAATGAACCACCTTATCTTTGTCAACATAGTCATCATTCTCCTCGACATGACCATTCTCGGGCTCGAGTACGCCGACATGTACCAGTACCAAACCTCTTACAAGGCATTAGTTTACAGCACCAAACTAAAGCTCGAGTTCACCATCCTGAACCGCCTGGTGGAGATGACGACTGGGAACCGAGACGCCAGCTCGGACCCGAGAAGCCGAACCCAGCCGACGGTCAAGACGGCAATCGGCCTCGACACTTTCCACAGCGGGCATGTCACGAAACCCTCCGGTGACGTTGCATATCAGGCCTATGCCATGGGTGGCGAGGAAGGCGGTTCCTCGGGTAACCAGCAATTTCCTCCTCGGGCCCCTTGCGACGCCGGTGTAATGATGACAACAGAAATCATGGTCCGCCGAGAGGTTCGAGACGACGCCAGCAGCGAGGAGAGGAACTCGTCGGTAGAATCCACGATTGGATCAAGCAAGGCGTACAGTCGGGAGGTAACATCGAAGTCGTCGTCAGAGATACACCTGGCGACGCGCGGTTACTAGAACGGATACAGGCGTAGTTTCTTTTCTGGCGGATACCATCCATAGTGACGACGTTATACCCAGTAGCTTGAATATATTTAAATCGATGAATTCCATTCCAAATCGGGCATCTTGGCGCTTAGGTTGTCGTCCATGTGCTTGCCAATGCCTGTGAAGGAGTCAGTCTGGCGCTTCGCCAAGCAGACCGTTCGGGAGCCAAGCGATGGCCGATGATTGTTTAAGGTTCGAATGGCCATTTCAGCCACGTTGGGGAAATTTGCCCCAGACGGAAGCAATGTAGATCCATCAGGGGTGGTGTGAAGCTCTCGACAATCCGCCACCAAGCGGATTTACTTGGGCGAAACCGCAGACGAGCCGGCGAGTGGCTTGAAACCAGTGTTAAGCGCCATGCATTAGTGCTTGCTGCGTGTAACAAGACGGCCAGCCACTTCCAACGGCCCTCGGTTGCGTCGCTGGTTGGCTACCGAGCACGGTTTCATCATTCAATGCAATTGGTAAACGAGAAAATTTTTTATTGCCGGATTTCACAAGAGACATCTGAGTTCGAAAATGTGTGGCGTGAAATGAGAGAGAGAGAGAGAGAGAGACGCATGTTAATTTCCGAACTTGCCCATTCCCTTGACCAACTATATATCGCACCATTGTAAATTAATTCACTCCATGAATGCAACTCTACATGCAGTCTATGTATTCGGTTGATGGCTCGCAAGAATAATTTCATCACTAGTAAAACTATAATACAAGCAATTTAGGTAGTTTAAGCTCTCAATTATGCTTGATTGGCAAAAAGGGCGCATCGTCTCACCTTTGCGTAGCCAATTTACCAACACTTGCCCTTCTGAAGACCGAGGCGACAGGCATTAGCGGAGAAACACAAGGGCCGCCAGTCGCCAAAGAGCGGTAAATGCAACCCTGAGCCCCGCTGGCCCAATAAAGCATCCATCATCCCACGGAATCGTCTTGATTGAGGGCCAAGGCCGCGCATGATACAGAGGAAATCCGCCAGGAGACGGACAACCAAAGGCTCGTCATGTCGTTTCCTCCCGTGCCCCATGTCTCGCTGCATCGAGATATACGACGCATCCCTGTCCCGTCATCCAATTGAAGGCTGCTCATCCGACACGAGTTGACAGACGACAGGGGACCAGATCGCAGGGTCGCCAGTTCCACCGTGGTGCGAGCATGGCTTATAAGACGCACCAGAGTCCCTCGCGGGGCAAGTCTCTCGCGCCCGCAACACCGAATCTCTGTGTTACAGTCATGGCTATTTCGGGGCTCGTTGGCCTGTTGGCAATTGCCTTGCAGTTGTGGTCTGTCCAGGCCGCAGTCGAGTTGGACGTCAATGTCACGGCAGTGACGGTAAAGGTCGAATCCGACTGGGCCACGCCGTACTATTCAGCAAAGAAGCCGCTACTAATTGGCAATGACGGCGACGCAGCCACGGGCGGATTCCACGTTTACAGCCTCGACTCGGACAAGCTTCCCGAAGTGACCTCGAAGCTCACAGGGCGCACCAAGCTTGTCACCACCGTTTACGGTGTCGGAAAGAAGGATATAGTCGCCACAATCGCCGCCCCGGACTCCGTCATTCGTCTCTTTGAAGCCCCCGCCATCAACCACATCAAGGATGCAGACTTTAAATTGCTGGGAGACTGGTCATCGCTTTGCTCATGGAAGAGCCCGTCTGGCAACAATTACCTGTACTTTTTCGGCAAGGGCAAGGCTGTGCAATTGCTTGTGCGCGAAACCAGGCGGTCGGTCGAGCTTCTAAAGGTGAAGCGCCAATGAGATCCCGCAACAGTATCAAAAACGCTGACTGGAGCAGGTTCAAACTTTTAGCACCAAATTCGAGGCCAGCGGATGCGCTGTATCCCGGTCGCAGTCGCGCATGTTCCTGTCAGTGGATGACGACAAAAATGTCTACGCATTCGCCCTGGCAGAGAGCACCAAGACACCTGAAATCACCACGCTGGGCGAGACTGGAGACGATGTGACTGGGTTGGCAGTCTACGTCGCTCACGAGAATGGTACCGAATACCTCTTTATCGCCCAAGAGGACAAGGTTGCTGTTTATGACGCGTCCTTCAAACCCTTGGCCACCCTAAACTTGACTGGATTGGAAGACCTTGAGATTCAGGGCCTCGATATTTACCAAGCATCGACCTCTAGCTACCCCCAGGGCGTCCTGACCTATGCATACGAGTCGGATGACGCGGTGGGATTTGGCGTCACTTCCCTGGAGAATGTCCTTGACAAGATTGGCATCAAGGCGAACACGGCGTACAGCCCGCGAAAGGAAAAGACTACTTCAAAGACCCCCATCAGCAAGCGCTGCAATGAAAGTGGCTACGCCAACAATACTGGCGCATCGTGCGAGTGCTTCGCCGGCTTCGATGGTTCCCAATGCGAAGCCTACACCTGCACTGACGACTGCTCTGGTCACGGAACTTGCGCCGGACCTGAAATTTGCACATGCGAAAAGGGCTGGGGAGGGTTACACTGCTCTTTTCTGCTTGTAGAGCCTACCTACGAGACTGACTCGCTCACTGGCGATGGTGACGACCCTGCTATCTGGATCTCGCCCGTCTCTCGCGAGGATTCTCGAATTGTCATTACAATGAAATCCGGAGATTCTGCCGGCCTGGGTGTCTATGACCTGACCGGAAAACTGGTACAGGAATTCTCTGCCGGCGAGCCCAACAATGTCGACATCATCTATGGTTTCAAGGCTGGCAACCGCACTGTTGATCTGGCCTTTGCGGCTTGTCGTAAAGACGACACTCTCTGGTAAGTGCAATGGTTCCCCGGGTTGCAACAGAAATATGCTAACAAACTCAGTCTCTTTGAAATTCTGTCCAATGGAACTCTGGCCAAAATTGCGGGTGGCTCCCACCCCGTCGTCGACGACTTTAGCGTCTACGGCTCATGCCCCTATCGCTCCCCGACCACTGGAAAGCAGTACCTCTTCGTCAATGAGAAATCCGCCCGCTATCTTCAGTATGAGCTGACTTCCACCGCAAACGGCACCCTCGAAACCACACTGGTGAGAGACTTCCAGGGGGGCAGTGGTGGACAGGTCGAGGGGTGCGTCACGGACGAGGTAAACGGCTGGATCTTCATCGGTGAGGAACCGTCCGCGCTCTGGAGATATGGAGCAGAGCCTGACTCTAGAGATCCGGGCGTTCTCGTCGCAAAGGTTGGCGACGGCCAGCTTCATGGCGATGTCGAAGGTGTCACCCTCGTTCCCGGATCAAAGGCCGACGAAGGCTTCATCCTGGTGTCGTGCCAGGGCGTCAGCGCCTACAACGTCTACCGCCGCGGGGCTCCTCACGAGTTTGTCGCCACCTTCACCATTACGGAGTCTTCGGATGGCAAGATGGACGCCGTGAGCAACACTGACGGAGTCGCGGCTGTGGGCGTGGCCCTGAACGATGATTTCCCCTATGGGCTACTTGTCACGCACGATGACGCCAACCAGCTGCCAAATGGGTCTACCAGCGCCAAGGCCAGCTTCAAAATCATTAGTCTCAAGGACATTTTGGGCTCCGAATACTTGGGCATTGATGGGCTACTGGATGAAATCGACCGAGACTGGGATCCTCGTGCTTGACGATGGTTGCTATAAGCCGCACTTTTGGGGTGATGATCCGTTGTAAACATTTTACCTCTATTTAGTCATGATTGATTCTGTTAGATGACTACTATAGAAAACGTTTACTGATCGCACGCGTCCTCACTTTCTAAATGTCCACCATCATCGTCTTGGATTCCTTCCTTACCCTAGACACAGACTCCTAATCATACCCACCTTGTTCAATCACATGCAATTGCACTTGAAGGATGTTGTTTTATCGATCCTGCTTCTGTCATGGACTCGTCTCAATTTCCCCGCATCCGTTTGGTGGCTCGCGATTGTTTTCTATCCCAACATGGTAGTCCGTGACTCCGAAAGACTCCCGACGAGTCATCAATCCACGTGAACAGCACCAAGAACCGGCGCTCAAATAGCTTGTCATCCATTTCTCATATGAAATTAGTTCTTTGATAGACATCACATGCGCCATGCTCAAATTTGATGTCAAAAGCGACCCGATGTGACCGTCAAACACCTTTGCCCCTTTCGGTGTTGAATAGAGCCTCAATAAATCCCCCCAAAGGTTGGGCCCACCTGTCACCAACTGTCCAAGCGCCGACATCTTCACCTTGGCAGCGCATCCGTGGCAGTAGATTAAATCTAGTTCTTGCTAGAAGACGCCATGATTACGTCTTGAAACCAGAATGCAGTCTGGTGTCTTGGTTTCCGCACTCCGGTTGCCAAAGCTGACCTGAAGAGGCGCTTCGACTTGGAGATTGCTCCGCCGACGGACGAGACGGAGCATTCTTTCGAGCCGTCTCCCGCGCCTTGGCTGTTCCTAGTTGCTCTTTCAATAACCAAGCCAATAGGCTCCGCTTGTTTCATCCACTACTCTCATCACACACATTCCGATTTGCCCCTATACCTGCTAAAGTGTCATATGCCACACCGAATTCAGTGTTCATAGCTTTTCTTTCATGGCTTTTTTGCAAGACTTGGCTTGCAAGAGATTTCCTCTGGCATCTTTCTTTGGGCGGGGTTTTTTGTGTTTTGGACTGGTTGCCCATCTCGTCTCAGTTTATTGACAGGCTTATTGATGCCAGCGGGGTCAATAGAGTCAATAGTCATCCATCTCAACAGACGATACATCACCAACCGCCTTTTGTCGAAAGACTATTGACCATGGCTCCTATAAAGCAAGCCGCCGATCTTCTCTGGATTCAAACTTATTCTCCAGACTTGTCTCGACATCTCAATCATAACCACAAAACCTCTCTCAACACCGAGAAGCCATCTCATCCAACCCGCCTAACACGACAAACTACATCATGAAGTTCACCCTTGCCACCATTGCCCTTGTGGCAACTACCGCCCTCGCTGCTCCGGCCGCAGAGGCTGAGCCCTGGTGCGAGCGCATTGGCCAGTCTTGCTGGAAGGACAAGCGCGAGGCTGCTCCCGAAGCCGAGCCCGTCCCTTGGTGTGAGCGCATCGGCCAGTCCTGCTGGAAGGTGAAGCGCGCCGCCGAAGCCTTCAGCGAGGCCATCAACTCCTCCGGCGGCCTCGCAACCCGCGACGCCGCCTCCGACCTCAGCAACCTTGCCGGCGGCGCTGCCTTCAAGGCCAAGCGCTCCGTCAACGAGCTCGCCGGCCACCTCGCCTTCACCGCCGACAGCCCTGAGGAGTACTACAGGGCGCTCGGCCTGGCCGAACACTTCCACCCCGACAGCGACGAGAAAGAGAAGCGCGACGCCCTCCCTAACCCGTGGTGCGAGAGGATCGGCCAGTCGTGCTGGAAGCGAGACGCCGAGGCCGACAACGAGGCCGTCGCCAAGGACAAGCGATGGTGCGAGCGCATCGGCCAGTCTTGCTGGAAGGCCAAACGAGCCGCCAAGGCTGTGCTGGATGTCATTGGGTACGAAGATAACGATGGCGTCGAGAAGCGATCCTTTGATCCCGACTTCTTCTCCAAGCGCGAGGCTCAGCCGTGGTGCGAGCGCATCGGCCAGTCCTGCTGGAAGGAGAAGCGTGATGCTCACCCCGAGCCCTGGTGCGAGCGTATCGGCCAGTCTTGCTGGAAGGCTCGCCGAGATTTGACCAACATGCGCACCGTTGCCAGAAGCATCGTTGAGGCATAGGAATGAGTTAGTCAATCCACTCACTCTCCTCTCCGTACATACCTGCGCAAACGCATCCTCTCAGGCTTCCTATTTTTAAAACAACACAAATGGTCTCATGACTTCCATCGGGCCGCAATATTCGCTACTTCTTCTTCTCAATCTCTTGAAATGTGTCTCATATTGGATATAACCCAGCGCGCAAAGGCTTGACATACCTTTCTTCACTTCTTTGCAGCTGCGAGGTGCTGCCCCCCCTTTTTTTTCTGGATAACGGCGGGAGACAAAAACGTCGCCTGCTCTTTTGATAAGCATATTGGTTGTAAAGGACCAAGATGCAAACGCGTGGCTTGGGCAAATAGTAGTTATTGGAGTAAATATGAGCGGAAAGGCATTGCCTTTAATATTTTGAATTGCCATTGTCGTGAATCCCAATGTCTATCCAAAGCCATTCCCAATGCACCCTTTTCTATCATTTTCCTCTTTTTGGTTTCGCCTAGCTTCGCCTTGACCGTAGTAATACTACTATACAAATATTTCGACAAGTATCATGCGTTAGTGTTAGTGGTGATTATTAACCTTGTATATATTGGCTCTTTGAGGTAGCCGTCATCATCTTTTTCGAGTGTCTTTGCCCTTCTTCTTCCCCTTCTTCTTGTCTTTCGGTAGCTCCAGCTTTGTTCCCTTGAGTTGCTCCGTCATGATCCGGAGCATGTGATCGTCGATAGTATGCATCGGGTTACCCGATGCATTGCGCTCTATTTCCTGCTCTATCTGCGTGTCCAAATCATCCAAACCACCATCCAGTACCGACTTGCCTGCTGGCGTCCCTTGCCGTGTTGTAGAGGCACCAGATGCATTGTTACTGGGCTTCTCCGTAAAGTCCGCATCATCGGCCTGAATTTCTTTCTCTGCCACGCGTGCAGCAGCGACATCTTCTCGATCTTCTGCCTGCTCGAGCGCGCGACCGACCGTTCTTTGATCGGAATTGCCACTGGGTCCACCCAAGACTCGGTCCAAAGCAGCGTTTGCGGCGTCGACACCTTCGCTAGTCGAGTCGACCTTGTCAACCAGGGCTTGCTGTACTGATACCTTGTTGAAGTGGTCCGTGGTGAATTCGCCTTCCTGAATGACGACGTCGTCGAGCATCTGTTTCTGTGATGCCTTGCGCAGGATATTTGCTTCAATGGTATGTTCACTGATAAGGCGGTAAATGTGCACATCACGAGTTTGTCCGATTCGATGGCATCGATCCTGACATTGTTTATCCATTGCGGGATTCCAGTCTTGGTCATAAAAGATAACCGTGTCAGCACCGGTGAGGTTGATTCCGAGACCGCCAGATCTCGTCGATAAGATGAAACACAAGATTCGAGTGTCATGGTTGAACCGGTCAGTCAGAATCTGGCGCTGCTCGACCTTGGTAGCTCCATCTAAGCGAAGGTACTTGTGCCCATGAATATTGAGGAATCTTTCGAGAACATCCAACACCTTTGTCATCTGCGTAAAGATCAGGGCGCGATGACCGCCTGCCTGCAGCTTTCGCAATAGCTTATCTAGAGCCTGGAGTTTACCGCAGTCATATTGCAGGAGTCGCTTGTCAGGGAACTGGATGCTCAGCCGCATCCGCGCCTCGTGCCAAGGGTCCAAAGGTGCCTCTTTGGGTAAGAAAGGTGCCCAGCGGACGGGTGCTGACAATTGTAGATCCTTGTCAGTAAATGCCTCCACGCCTTTGCGACCTAGAATAATTTGGTCAAGATCCCGAGTAACAACAGCTGGAGTAACGCATGAAAACTTTTCAATGGTAGTCTTATAGCCATCGGCACGTTGATCAATGGTGGGTATCATGGACTGAATGATTGGTGATTCCTCTTCAAACCAAGACATGATGTTCCGAGGCACCTTCGGTCGCGGCTTGTGCGGGCGTTTGTCGGTGCCGATGGTGAGAAACTCCACAACGTTCTTGCCATAAATGGGTTTCTGCTGTCGACGTAGGGCGTTGAGGTAGACGCAGTGCTGTAGCTCCTCAAAACGTCCCCAGCGGGATCCGCCTTCGAGATAGGCGATGCTTGACTCGACCGTAGCTGGGTCCAAGTTCATGCGAGACTTTTGAGCGCGCGCCTTTTGGGCTTCGCGGAGATCCATCAACGCTCTGTGAGAACTCAATTGAGCAATTCGATCAGTTTTGGCCGAAGATAGATGTTCGTACTTGGTCGGAATAAGATTGAGGAACCCCAAATCGACAGTACTCATTGGTTTCACTGCGAGTAGCTTGCGAATCTTTTGTTCAGAGACATCATACTCTGAAGCGACAGATTGTGCCATGCGGAAGGATGTCATGATCGGACGGTCAACGAAGAGGTCGGGATGGTTGCAGACCTTTCGCAATTGCATCAAACAATTGATGATGGACAGGTAGTTCCTGGAAGCAAGGGTAGCCTTGGTATCCGTTCGGGACAGGAACCCGTCGTAAAGCTCACGTTGGCGTTTTGACAGTCGACAGAATTCTACATGCTCATACTTGGCTGGCATCTGCTTCTCGACATCTGCCTTTAGTCGTCGAAGCAAATATGGTCTGAGAACTTTGTGGAGCTTGGAAATGATGGCCCTGGCCTCGTCATCCATCTGTTCTCGACCGCTTTCTAGAATTTGCGACTCAGGCTTGTGGAACCAATCGTGAAACTCTTGCAAGTCGGCGAATCCACCTACACCATTTTGGGCTGGCATCAAGAAGAACAGTAATGACCAAAGCTCCGTCAGGTTATTTTGAAGGGGAGTTCCTGTAAGGAGCAGCCGAGATTGCGTGTTGAAGCCGAGCAGGGTTTGCCATCGTTGAGACTTGAAGTTTTTGATGTTGTGTGCCTCATCTAAAATCATGTAATGCCAACGTCGTCGCTTGAATACCTGCTGGTCTTGAATAACGAGCTGGTACGATGTAATGCACACGTTCCATACGTCATCATTATTCCAACCCTGCCGCTTTCTCTTTCGTTCTTCTTGAGAACCATAGTAAGACAGGATCTTGAAACCGGGACACCATTTTTTGAACTCCATCTCCCAGTTGAGCATGACACTGGTGGGGACGATGACCAAGTGGGGCCCCCAGACTTCATGCTGGCAAGCCAAGTGGGCCAGTAGGGCAATTGTCTGGATAGTCTTGCCAAGACCCATTTCATCCGCTAGGATGCCGTTGGTGCTATTGGCATAGAGACCAGCCAGCCAGTCGAGTCCATCGCGCTGGTATTCTCGCAATGTACCACGAAGGAGAAATGGTACCTCCGTCTTGTGTCTTGATGGCGACTGTGGCGAGCCAGATCTACTGGGTTGTGGTTTGGGTTTGTCAATGACCATACCGGTATCGGAGGCGACATCAAAGTCGGATGGTTTAGTGTCTGAGCTGGGCGGAGGTGAAAGGCTATCGTTTGAACTTGGCGGGTTGGTGATCGGATCCGTCTCCCCTACTTGAGGTTTCTCGGTTGATCCAGGTGATGGGTCCTCGTCTGCTTCATTTCGGTGGTTATCAACATCCGCCATTACGACATCTGTATCAGCAACAGCTTCGTCTTTAACTTCTGAAGCGATAACCCCAGGGTTTGGTGTAGTTTCAGGATCTTGAGCAGGCAATGACGAGACCAACTTCGCTTCATCCTCGACGCCGCTTTGTGTGCTATTGACCTGCTCCCCGGTAGACGTAGGCTCCTCCTCCTTGGTTGGTGTGGGGCTGGGGTGGTTATTCGTAGCCAGGTCACCATTGATAGATTCGGGATGCTGTACGAGAGAAACCTCATCATCCTCGGTAGGCTCCGCAGGATCTACCGTGATTTCTCGCGCATCGGCATCTTCCATTTCAACATCTTCCTTCGACGTTTCAGGGGCCTCACCAGCGGCATCCTCATTCATCTTCTTGAGCTCTGACTTTCCAAAGAACAGACCCAACAATCCACCGGCATCATTGCCGTCGTCTTCCTCAGATTCGTCGTCAGAAGCTGCGTCGCTGTCGTCATCACTTTCATCCATGTCGGTTGAACCCATGTCATCATCCATGTCAACTGATTCATCGCTTGATTCGGCAGCCCCGGTGGCAGTGGCCTCGACCGCCTCGGTATCCTCTCGGCTGGGGCCATCGATGGGTGTCTCGACATCCTCCGTTGATTTTTCCAGTTCGGGTATGTTTGCGTACTTGGCGCGTAGCTGCTCTTGTGTGAGATTTTCATCTGCAGGATCCATCTCGTCCTCTTCATCTTCAGCTTCTTCATCGTCTGACATATTGTCGCTGTCCTCCTCGTTTTGGTCCTCCCCATCGTCGTCACCATCATCCTCGTTGGATGCCAAACCCAAATCATCGTCATCGTCGGCCAAACTCGCATCATCGGTCAGGTCGTCGAAGCCATCGTCTTCGTCCGAGGGTTGCTCTGAGTCCAACCCAGCCCGACGGGCCTGGAGCTTCTGCTCGGAGAGATGGACTGCCTCATTAAGAGCAGCCTTGACTCTCTTTTGCTCCTCTTGCTCCCACTCTTCAAGGCGCCGACGGTTAACTTCAGTTCGAACATTCTCCCAGGTTCCAAATATAGTTCTGACAACGATGCGATATCGGGCCAGCCACACTTCTCTTGCCTCAGCCTCAATCTGCTCAGCCGATTTTGGTTGGCGCCGGATCCATTCATCACGGCATGCTTCAGCCATTTTTTTGGCAGTAGATCGATGCCTCTGCTGTTCTGCCAACATGAGTTTCCGAAAGTTAAACATGGCTTTGATCATATGGTCTTGGCGAGCCCATTGCCGGGGTGGCTCGTCTTCCAGCTCGGGCAAGAAAATAGAGCATCGCCCTTCGGAAAGAAGTCCCCCAGGTTTAACCTCATTTTCAATCCGAAGAATCAGCTGGGCATCTTTCTCTGCCATCTCATCGGTGTAGGGAGGACCATCCTCGGAGGCCATCAATCCTCCCTCTTCTACTGGGATAGTCCCTGCGCGACTCCAGAAATCTTCAAAGCTCGACCCGATCTTCGGTCTCTTGCGGACTTGATCAGGGTGGACAAGAGGAATCTCGCCGCATCGTCCTACCCTAAGCTTTATGCGAGGCGGACGACCTGTGCCATCATGTTTCGGTTCGTTGAGTTTCTCATCTTTGAGGTCGGCCGCATCACTGAATCGTGCAGATCGTCGGGATCGTGTGGATTGTCGGGTCGGTTGTGTGGGAGGGGGGGAAGGGCTTCTTCGGCGAGTAGATCGGGACGACGTTCGGGTTTCAGTGGCAAACTTCTTGTAGGTGGCCTTGGGAGTCGGAGTCGAGGCAGGTTTCGCAACTGTGGTTCTGGTGGCAGGACTTGATTTGTGCGTTCCATTCGATAGCCGTTTGGAGCTTCCATTGGCTAAGCGAGGCTCAGATTTTGCTGAAGTAGGTGCTTTACCGCCCTGCAATCTTCTGGTTGCCCGCGCTGTGGTTTTTGGTGTAGACTCTTGAGGTAGTGTGTTGATGCGGCCAGACTTGCGCCGGCCATTCTCGGTGAAGGTGGTCGGGCCGTCGGCCTCGATCCTTCTCCATGGCGGCGACTCTGGTTTGGGCTTTTTTGCGGAGGGTGGAGGGGTGGCATCTCGGGTTCTACGTCGCTTCGATGGTCGCTCATCGTCTTGGCCATGGCCATTGGGCGAGTGTTGAACGTGGCCGTTGGTTTTGGGAGTGGTAGCTCGATCAGCTTCTTGGGATGCATCGACGCCGTTCGGGGTCCCATTCAACGCGTCGTGGCCTTTGGACGTTGGCACGGGCGCGTCATCTTCGATTTTGAGGGTATCGGGGCTCGAAGTGGGCAGCACTTTGTCGGGCGACGCGGTCTCGGGCATAGTAGCAGCGTGGAGCCTGGAGACGCAGTGGGCGAGGTCTCTGCGGAGCTGGCATTTGCGGGGGGGAAATTAATGTCTACAGAATCGTAGCGCTTCAGCGAATCTTCATACAAAGTTTGCACATGATCAGAGGCCTGGAGGGCGAGCTGCGTCGGGCTTTGTCGCAAATTCTCGTGTCGTCAGCAAAACTTTTGATCTGGAGGAGAGGCAAACTCGCACGCTCTGGACCCGGGCTCCACTAACCAAAAAGAGGTGAGCACGCGCCTGGCGTGGTGGCCCTGATGCCTGAGGCACCAAGATATGTTGAGAATCATCACGGCTTGGATTGGCTAAAGCTTCGACGAACAGCCATCACATCACGTCACAGAGCAATTGGGCGCCGACAACACCGTCAACTCGCCCGAGGTGCGTCGCCATGGCATCATAGGCATTGGTTCAATTGACCAGACTGACTTTTTCCCCGACCACAGATGCTTCCTCAACGAATCGTCAGGGCCTCGGCCCTGCGCAACGGCGTTTTGACTGCCACTCGACTGCCTATGGTCCAGCGCCGATGCTTCCTCCCTCACTCATACACCGACAAGAAGACGATCGATGAGAAGTACCCCGAGCCTCCTAGCCTGACCGAGGCCGAGGATCCCGGCATGGTTAGTTGTACAACCTGCATCGCCCCCCGCTAAGAGCCGCGGTGCTGATGGATAATATCGCAGAACGGTGCCTACATCAACCCGCCCAAGATCAAGCGCCAGTTCCGCGACCCCCGCGCCAACTGGTGGGATCCCCAGGAGCGCCGAAACTTTGGCGAGCCTATCCACGAGGACAACGATCTTTTGGGCATCTTCTCCCCATGGGAGTACACCTGGACCAACACCCGCCCTGGTCTGATCATGGTCGGAAGCTTCATTGCCGTCTTCCTTAGCGTCACTGGCATCGTCTACCTCAACTACCCCGACACCGTTGTTTACCCCCGAGAGTTTGAAGGTGGTTTGGAGCGAGAGCTGGGTGGCCCCGGAGCCACGAGGGTAGGTGCTGCGTGGAATTATGTTCAGGACCGTGCGCTAACAAAACATTATCCAGGCCCGAATGGAGGGTGATGCGGCCCCTTGAACAGGGAATTCCCGTTTGTACATAAATAAAGAATGGAAAGGATTCAATGGATTTCAAGTGGACTCTACAACTAGCCAAAGATTTCGTTTGTGGGATGCCGCCATCTGCGGTCAATCTACCCATGTGTGCAACTCCTATCCTTGGCCGGTGTATGTGTACGCTCCTCTGCAACTTATTCTATGACAGCTCGTGGATCAGTAGGGGGTATGTCAACTCGGGTTTGGACCATCTGAGGTGTTTTTATAGTGATTGGGGGTGAATTGTTCAAGCGCCCAAAGCTTCTATGTACATGAACATTCAGCTTTCCCCACCATTTGACTTGTAGCGACGGTCAAATTATCTACAGCATGGTTCTTTACTTTTTGCAACATTGACCTGATATTTCCATACTACATGAGGAAACCGTAAATTTGGGTTTCAACCTCGAACTGAACTGAATATTTTCGTCTTCCATGCCTTGACTCTGAGTGTTGTTGCGTGGGAACAGTGCGACGCCTTGGTAAACAGGTATCTTCCCAATGGCTGGCGTTGCTTTTCGGGGGCAGCTCCCCTCCGCCTCCCCCGCTGCCTAGGTACTGCTTACAAAAGTTACAATTGACTCTCCAGCCGTCAAAAGCGTTCGCCTCTTTCCTCACTTCTCAACCATCATTATTCCCCATGACCATCACCTAGGAGACCAATGCCGGCCGCAAGGCTAGTCCGACCGTGGAGTTTGCACATTGCTACTGCCCAAGTTGCTCTAGAGATACCATGTTTTCCTCACCGTACCCGAACGTCTTTCTGCATCAAAGCATTATCCATCAGCTCCTGTCTCTTCTCCACCCCCCATCCTCGCGCTGCCGGGAGCATCTCAACTCTGTTTATTCGACACCCATCCCCTACCAACATCTTAAGCCCAGTCACATCTCCGAACACACTGACCATGCGGTATCAAGACTGGGACATTCTTCTTTTTCCTCAAGGTCTAGGGGCACCGCCTATAAAGGAGTTCAGGGTGGCCTGCTATGTTGTCCATGATACCGGTAAGCTATCGTGTCCGCTATAGTTACACTCTTGGATAGCACTCTTGGGCTTTCATAGACTAATTTATGTCCTGAACAGAGTTTTCCCAGACCCAAGGTTCTTTCGGGCTGCCAACGTTGTGCTGTTTCGTACCAAGTCTACCCGCCGGGACGCCATTCCAGATTTCCATCCATTCATGGAATATCCCGGTATTCAGTCAATTCACCAAACTGTACTCGATGCATCCAGAAGATGCCAAGTTTGAATTCAGAGTATTTGTTGACGGCCAGCTTGTCGCGTATGGTCATTTCTCTTACCTATCCAAGGCGGGATCCCAACTAAGACAATGCAGATCTGCGTCACTCGACAGGGATACTAACGGGCCACATGTCATTGCCCATTGTTTTAGTACGATTCTATCAAACCTTGGCGTTGTACTTCGGATTAGTTGCTGACTTCTGGTGCAGACTTTGCTAAAAATGGCGATCTTGGACCTCTCAAATTTCCAGTCTTCCAAAAGGAGATCTTGCAGCAGAGCTACTGGAGCCCAGCTGATGACCTAGGAAGAATTAAAGTGGTTATTAGCGAGGGTTTCCCGCGAGATTCCTTGTCCATGCCCATTGAACGGGTTAGAAACATTGTTGCTTTCTCGTTCCAGCACGCCCCACTTGGTAAATCGTCACCTTTAACCCTTGCAAGTTTTGACCTGTAATTGCTAATCTTCCGTGTTCACTTTCGCAGAGTTTCTCGAGAGCTCATCTATCGCTTGGCCTAACGACTCTATGTGGCGACGGGCGCCATTCGCATCTTCCATGCCTGTTCCTGCGTATCCCTCCGACGACGTTGCGTCTCACGCACACTCCCCACGACATCGCACTTTAGGGCCTCCAACAGCGGCACAATCGCATAGCATATCTGGATTTGATGATTCCATAGTCAATGGCTCTGGTAGGTGTATGCCCCAGGGACTGGGCTGGTCTAGTTCCCCCAGTAAGCTCGCACACGGCCCACTTGGCTTCGGGAGTACAGAGTCGTTGGAGAACAACAACCCTTACTTTGAGTGGCTTACCAATATGGATATGAATATGTCGGATGTCCCTCCCCAGTCTATGGCCACATTTCCCAAGACCCGCAGGTCTAGAAAAGCGAGCACTGATATCAGCATGCCAGACTTTTCCTCCACCCGAAGTGGACAAGATTCCGTCCTGGGCGACGCTCCTTTCACACTTTCCAGCTTTGAAGTCGAAGATGATAGAAAACCCGGTAATTCAAGGGCCCCATCTAATACCCCAACCACTACAGGACAGGGTATCTATGAAAAGAGGGCATCTGCACGGTCCGTTGTCGAGAGAGAGATGTCATTCCCGACCAGCTCTCATAGTAGTGGAATCTCCTCCGATTTTGCCGACTCTTTAACGAGCTATCTTCTCAATCAGACCGGCTCTTTCCCTTGTCGCACTCCTAGTATTCGCGGGCCTACGATTGAGCCACGGTCTCGTAAAGAAGCACGGCTATCTCGACCCACTCCTTCGACAGGCCCTTCAATCGTGACACGAGAGGAAACCCGCCAAGAACGGCAAAGCACTTGTCGACAACTTTCAGTGCAATCCGAATCGTACCACCCAGCCTCAGTGGGAAGGTCACGAACGATAACACCAAAGACGCTAAATAGCTCCGACCCCAATCAAAGGACCCCTTCGATTACGAGATATAGTGGTAAGATGACCACCAAGGAAGACCAAGAGAATGTTTTGGACGAGGTGCAGGCGTCGTGTGACAACGGCACAAAACGCGTTCGGCATTTTACCCCAACGATTGCCAAAAACAGCAATGAGATCGATGGCCCGAAATGGGACAGTCCTTTGGCCCGACTCGCCCCGTCCCCCGAAGCTGGTCCAATCAACACAGAAAACTGAGTTTATTTTACAGTCGTTGTTTTCGATGGTGTTTTATAATTAATCATTCATTTAACAAAAAAAACGACAAGTAATGTCGGGTGCTGTACAAAGTGAGGGTTTGGGGGCGTTGATGCACATTCTTACACAAGGTTCGGCCATCGTTTATCCACCCATCAATTTGTTTATGAGCAAGAAAAGTCGCAAAAATTAGCTAAGGCGAGAGGTGGTTTGATTAAAATAGACTTGTTTTGCCTTTACTGTTCAAAGATACTTTGATTGAACATGATGGCATGCAGCTGCCGACTACCAAATGCAGCGAAAACCAGCACTGTCGCAGAATTATCCCGCCAGCATCATATACAAGATGAAGCTAAGTTTGACACAGTGGATAGAAATCGAAATATCGAGTAAACCACGCGTGAAAATAGCTTGGACGTGAGATCGATCTCGAGCTGGCGGAGAGTCGCCGGCTTAGTAAGTGCTCTCCGAGTCTGACTCCGGCTCCACCAAAGCAGCTCTCCGCATAGAAATGGATGCACCCCCGAAGAACTTCCGGACGTCATCACTGGGCTGTGATTTGTATTTGCCAAGTCGACATGCCAAGTGTGCCAAGTATGACAGTGTCATCGTCAAGAATAGCGAGAAAATTAGCACAGAAGCTGCAAAAGTTGTGTGAGCTACCAAGCAAGATATTGACGAAACACGAAAGTGGAGAATTTGGGTGTCCGACAGGACGGTTAGAGTGCTACAGGTCAACATCAAAACGAACGAATCAAGCATTGGTGAAACACAGAAGGGGATGCCGTTTCAGTCATCTCTACACCAGCCACAGCAGTGGCTGATCCCAGGGCATCATTCGCCACCTGGGGTACTAGTTGTGGCGCCCCGAAGTGCTCGGCGCCCAAGACGATCGACGCGGCAAACAGCACGCCAAGCCATCTCAGCCGCAATTCTTAATCCTCCATCTCGTTTATCCGTTCTTAGCCGGCTAGGAACTCTATACGAGGCCGTCTCCAGGTGAAACCAACAGCTTTCTGCCTAGTGGGCATCCCGTAAATACAATGACAGATGCATTGGTTCACCAGAGCGGCAATGTGCCCTTGGTCAAGGCGCCATAGCGGTGATCCCGTTCGCATCCCGGCCTCCGAGCTCCGCGTTGCGTCGTTAGTATCACCAGGCGGCCATACTAGATCCGCCAGACCGTCATGTCACAAATCGTTGAAGGCCAATCGCTCGTCGTCGCTAATTCGCTCAGCCGAGCCTCTTGGCCTGATAGCAAAAGTCCGCCGGGATGCACCAACGAGCCAGTTCCCCACGCTTACAGGTTGTGCATGCAAACCCAGGTTTGGCAACAAAAATGGGTTGCATGTGTCAAAAAAAAAGGCTCTCTAATACTGCAGACTTGGCATCTCTTCCGTCATCACCTTAAACTGGGTCCCTCCACCTGCGGCCACTTTAAACGGCTGAGTAAAGCGTGTGTACGGAGGGTGTGTCTTGAACGCCTGGCTCTCACACCCTTCCACCGGCGGAGACCGGCCGGTCGCCCATGGAACCCACTACCTCACCTTCGGAGGCTGCTGACCTCAATGAGTTATACAGAATGATGCAGCTGTGTATGAAGAGGCGGCCTTGGCCTTCGGGTAATATAAGTCGACATCTCGGTTCTCCCAGCTGCTCATCCAGCAAGCCTCCCAAGTCAAGTTTCAAGACATCTCTTATAGAGATACCTTAGCCAAGATGGCCTCAGTCCCAACTGCCCCCGACTACTCGATAGCGCGATCACGTCTCAGTGTCCGCATCCCCAGAGATTCTCTTCACTCGTCCCTTATGCAGTCGTCTCAGTATTTCAATCTTGATCCTGAGACGACCAAGTTGGCTCGACATGCCAACGTGTGGCTCTCGTCTGAGGAGGAGCTCGTTCGGCCAGCCTCCATCGCCCCCAGCACCTTTGGCAGAAGATCCATGGCTCATGAAGACTACACGCAGCCACCTAAAGACCAGCCTCCTAAAAACTCCAACTTTTCGCGCTTCAACTCGTTCCGCTACTCTCTCCGCTATGATAACATCCGGCCTCGCACTGCTCCCGCTATGACTGAGAGCACTGAGAAACTCACCCAAGGCATTCATGAACAGAGCGACTCGGATGGCGATAGGCATACAACAACCACCGACGATGAGGACGATTTCGATTACCCCACTGGCATGAAACTTGCCCTCATCACACTGGCGCTATGCTTGGCTGTCTTCGTCATGGCTCTCGGTGAGCACACTCCCACACGTGTCTATTCTTATCTACCACTAACATCCCACCAGACAACTCAATCATCGCCACTGCAATTCCCAAGATTACCGATGAATTCAAGAGCCTCAACGATGTGGGTTGGTATGGATCCGCATATATGCTCACAGGTGCAGGCCTACAGCTCTTCTTTGGCAAGTTTTACACTTTCATCACCATCAAGTGGACCTTCCTTACTGTCGTCATCATTTTTGAGATTGGCAGCTTCATCTGCGGTATCGCCCCCAACAGTGTAACCCTCATTGTCGGCCGCGCTATTTCTGGTGTCGGTTCGGCTGGCATCTTCGCTGGCGCACTGACGATTCTGGCTTACACGGTTCCCCTCCGCCGCCGACCCATCTACACCGGTCTAGTCAGCGGGATGTGGGGGATCTCGTCCGTCGCAGGCCCATTGCTCGGTGGTCTCCTCACGGACAAGGTCTCGTGGCGCTGGTGTTTCTACATCAACTTGCCCATTGGATTAATCACCCTTGTTGTCATCTTCTTCTACTTCCCTGACCCTAAGCGAGACATTGTTCCCGCGCCGTGGAAGACCCGCGTGTGGCAACTCGACCCTATTGGAACTGTTATTTTCATGCCCGCGGTTATCTGCTTGCTTCTTGCTCTGCAATGGGGTGGTGTTGACTATGCATGGAACGACTCAAAGATCACATCCCTATTCATGCTTGCCACCGTGCTGCTACTCCTCTTCATCTATGTCCAGTACAGGATGGGAGAAAATGCCACTGTGCCCCCACGCATCTTCAAGAAGCGTTCGGTCTGGGCCTCATGCATCTTTGCCTTCTGCACCGGTGCCTGCTTCTTGACATCCGTGTACTTTTTGCCCATCTGGTTCCAAGCTGTCAAGGGCGCTACCGCCATTGAGTCTGGTATCAGAAATCTTCCCATGTTGCTGGGAGTGGTACTCTTTTCCATGGTTGCTGGTGCAATTGTCACTTACTGGGGTTACTACACTCCCTTCATGATTGGAGGTGCCATCTCCATGGCCATTGGCTACGGTCTCCTATCGAGTCTCAAGCCAACCACTAGCGCTGGCGGTTGGATCGGCTACCAGCTCCTTGCGGGTATCGGTGTTGGCATCGGTATGCAGCAACCGCTCATTGCAGTGCAGGTTGTGTGCGACATGGCCGATATTCCCACAGGCACAGCCATGATCATCTTCGTGCAGACGCTTGGTGGCGCCTTGTCTGTGACTGGGGCTCAATCCGTATTCACAAACAAGCTCATCGAGAACATCAGGGACAAAGTTCCCGGCTTGAACCCTGATACCGTCATTGCTGCTGGCGCGACTAACCTCCGCGAGGTCATCGAGGAGGAGTGGCTGCCTGCCGTCATCTCTGCCTACAACGACGCGCTTAACGTCTGCTTCTGGGTCGCGGCCGCTACGGCGTCAGCAACCATTGTCGGCGCAGTGCTTACGGAGTGGAAGAATATCAAGGGCAAGAACATTGAGATGGCTGGTGGTGCTTGAACCAAACCTCGCCTCACCTCACGTTACCTTCAACAGGCGGACCTTTTTCATCTTCACTTTTGCATAATTTCCATTCCTTTGACAATTTTGGTACCTTCGCATACATAGCTTTCGGCGTTGATGGGAGAAACAATTTTTGTACTCCTTCCTTTTTTTTTTCCTTTGTCGCTTTTTTGGGTGAGAGGAGGCTCGGTGATGAGTGGAGATAGCCCCGGGTCGAGACGGAGATGTAGGGTAGTGGGGTCGGAGAAGCGGCGATGTAATCGGGAAGCGCTCAGAGCCTGTAGCATCAGAAGATAATTTGATATATTTTCATACATTTATCGCTTACTGTGTTCAGTTTCATTTATTAGAGAACCAATTATACACATAAACAGTAGGTTAACATTTTGTCTTTACTGTGTTTAAGCTAAAAATGTACAACTGTTTATACAACCTTTGGTTTGGAGCCTTTGACTTTACCACCTGTCAGCCAGAGTCGTAGCTGATAATTAACCCCAAATTTAACAATTATAGCCCGTTACTAGTGAGCATTACTAGCAACATGATTAGAGGTCACTGTGCCTAACATAATACTTAGCTACGGACAAGGCCACCATCCTTGCCGAGGTGGTACATTTTAAGGTATAAATCTGAATCATCAGTATTGCTGAGTCTATGAACTTTCACATGCCGAGGGGATGAATCCATGATACCTTCTAGCCTTTAAACAAGCCTTTAAATGTGTAAATCATGGATGGAACCGAAATAAGCCACTGCACTGCTCTGAAACCATCTTAATAGGGGCAACCCTGTACTCCACTTCCTGGCGGGCGGATCTCCATCACAACTGACCTGACGATGGCGCTGAAGATGGCGCCGAAGATGTGGGTTTCAGGCACGGAAGGCCGCATCGCGGGGATCGGGGCGCCTTAGACTTCAGACTCCCCGGGCTCCACATCGGGGGAAAGGCAGGTCCCGAAATTCGGCAGGTATCCCCGCAACTACCACGTAGCACCTTGATGGTGCCTCGGTTCGGTATTGAAAGTAGTCTGAAGTGCGAGAAATGGCTCCTTAATGACACAAAAGCGCGCGGCCGCGGCGATACGGAATAGTAGGGTTCAGGTGACGAAACTATATGCGGGTACATCACTACAGCAAAGAGTTCAATTTGGTGGCTAGCTTGATTGGCCCTGGTTCTGGCAAGTTCTCTGGTAGACAAACCCTCCCAATACCTTGGACAGCTTGTTTTCCACCACGGATCACGAAAGATGAGGCTGTGTCCATTTCAGCATCGCACATGGACGATTTGATCAAGGGTACACTGAATGCGCGTGGGTGTAAGTTAAACTACACACAAGAAGGTGACCAATCGTTTGCTCCAAGTCATCGTATAATATCTACACATTAAACCTGATGAGATAGCATATTCAATAGCATATTTGAAGGTTGACTAAAATTGCCCGTCCAAGGTCTGGGGGGGCATGCTCTTGAAGCTTGAGTTGAATCTGGGGATTTCGCTTTAGGAATTCCTCCAGGGAGGTTGTCCGAACCCCCAGACTGTCATTTTTTAGTTTAGGAAAGTTTAAAGTGCCATCATGACCATGCAGTTGTTACAAAAGTACCCATGCGCCATTACAGCCGAACGGGTATCATACCCGAGCGATTTGTTCTTGGTGGGGGTACTCTCGGTCAAATTTCGTCCGTGATGCATTTGAATAGCAGGCCGACTGTTTGGAACTTGATGCTGGGCTGTCTCTTTTATAAATCAGCCGACTTGGCGCCAAGTGAGCTGTAGATATGCCCTCAACAACATGTCTCTCGAAATACAGCCTGGCCCCCTCACTAGCCCCAAGCCGTGTTTCCAATTGCTGTGTTTTCATGGCTTTGCCATTTCGGCGATTTTGTGTGTACCCGCGGGAATGAGCAATGATCTCTGGATAAAAATGTGCATGCGAATTTCAGTTCTCGAAATGTCTGCCTACTTTCATCATGTTGGTATGTAAAGTTATTCTGGCTTAGGATTGATTCCTTCACCGAAAACCTCAGTTTTTGATACAAGTGAATCCGTATGGGGACTAACAGCTGTGCTTACTGTGGCAAAACAATTGAAACGGGCGGCTTTTAGGATGAGGATACTGCTGCATTCAGATGGAAGAGAATAACACAAAGGACAGGGTAGTTGAGAAATCTATAAACGAAAGCAAAATGATATGGAGTGAATGCAGATATAGAATTTAGATCAACCATGTTCGAATTAAGATCTGATCTGTGAATGCAGGCGTGATTCTCAGTAGCAGGCAATCCAATCAAAGGAAGCACTATGAGTGTCAGGATTGCAGTACACACAAGGAAAAGGGGGCTCAAGATATAATACTAGTATTAATATGGCATATTTTGTCAGTGGACTATTGAATAATTGGACTAGTCAGGGAACGTGATAATTGATTGCTAGGCGGTAGAGAGTGAGTAGACTGTCCAACATGGAACTTTGGTCATGCTGTGGGGAACTTCTCAGCACTTTTGGGGGTTGATCGATGAAGAAAGTTGTAAAGCTGCCTTAATTAGCGTAACGGTGTCCCTCCCTACCCGTAATGTAATGATGAGACATGCGCAGTAGGAGTTCCAAGAAGAGATTGAAAGTAATTGTTATCAGATTCAGAATATAGGTATAGTTTCTGCCAGGCTCTTCTATCTCCTCATTGGCTTCGTGGTCTAGTGGTATGATTCGTGCTTTGGGAACCTCACTCAGCTGCACGAGGCCCCGGGTTCGAGCCCCGGCGGAGCCCTTGTTTTTGCTATTCTATGTGTCATCCTATTCAGGATGAAGCAAAGTTTTTTTTTATAAACTATTTCAGTTGTTCAGGGTAGCCCTTCCTTTTCTGTCCCAGTCCGTCTGCATCGTCAGACATATCATTACTCTGCATGCTCTTATATAGATAGAACCTATCCGCGGTCGGTCAACGGGCCGGTAAATGGGCATTTATAATTCTTTCTGATATTGTGCGTACATACAACTAATCAAGGTAGACAAACGCGGCCTATTCCAGAAACAAGCCTAGCGCCGAGTTTAGGAAGTCACTACATGCTATGTACTATGCACACTCAGATTGTTAATTCATCACTAGAAGCCCCTCCCAGGTGATAAGCAGTCCCGTACAGGGGTTAGAATAAGACCAATACCTTACGCATTGTTGCTGTGTCTCGTTCTATTCAAGCGCGCTATACCCAGTGTATTGCTTTGTGAAATGCCGACTTTTTCTCCGGACGTGTGGTTGTTATGTCTTGTGCTATATCTGCAAATAGATCTCATACCCTCCAGCGGTAACGTCTGACAGACATCCCATGACGCCGACATTGAGGAGGATATCCAAACGAGAAACAGCAGATGTGAAAGTGTGAGCAGCACTTTTGATGGAAGCGAAAGATCCCAAATCAAGCTCCAAGAATCGAATAGAAGCGCGAGCCGCCTGCTCTTTGAGTTGAGTGATTGTAGCCTCGGCTTTTTTGGGCATTGCGAGCAGCAAGACGGACTTTGGCCGGGTTGTGCTTTGATAATTCCAAGGCGGACTGTTTGCCAAGACCGATGTTTCCGCCAGTGATCAGAATAACACTACCGTCTAGTGATGGGATGTCCCGGGACTGATTATACGCCATGTTTATGCCAAGGTAGTTGGATAAAGTATGGCAATATTGGGAAGCTTCGAGATGGTGATGGCAGGAAGGACTATGGTAAGGAAATGAGTAATTCGCAGATCCCATTCACAAAGTCTGGATGGAAATGGGGTAGTTTTTATATGCACAAGGGTGCTGAGCTTTGAGTAGCTCAATACAACTCCGCTTTCGAGAAAAGGGCGGGTATCATCTGCTTGACTGACAGCTCCCGTGCGGATTTTGACTCTCGCAACTAAAATTTGACCACCCCATTAGCGTGGAACCGTATCTCCGACATGCGCAAAAGAAAACACCAAGGCCGACATGGGGTTAATTCCACCATTATACCGCTCAGCTCTCAAATGTCGGGTCCCCTCTATTAGGCGTCGAGCTGTCCAGATGCGGGAAACTACAACGCAAAAGGAAAGTTTTTGGAATGGGCATGTCGCGGCAAAGGTCGCCCGCGAAGTGATCCGGATAGAGGAACGAGGACTCTGGGACGATTTCTCCAGCCTCGATCTTAGTGCTGATCGCCCCTATGAGTATGCGCAGTTGATTGAGTTTAGAGTGCCAGAGCTTGATCGAGTGCACAATGTTACCGTGAATATCTCTGGTTTTATACCTGGGAAGGCAGGTTTGACATGCGAACGGAAACAAATTAATGGGGATTGGGAACTATTGGAGAAGGCAATGGATATATGGCATGCTTCTTGATGTAGCTTGTGTCTTGTCCCCTTTGTGTAGCAACTAATCGGTTGCCCCGAAGGATGGAAAGCAATATGGCTCTGCTGGACTGATTTATGGCAAACATGCAGTTTAGTGTAAAAACAACTCTCTTAAAGTCCCACAGCTTACCCGACAGCTTCAGATGGCCAATTTATCAAGATTATAGATGAGATTATTCAGAAATATTCTGTATCTAACACTCTTAAGCCGCTTAATTGTGACATTTTTTATGCCAAGAGCTTATCATGGTTTGTCAATGACTGATTTTTCACATTGCTGTCATTTCATTCACACCGGGCCGAATGAAAAGAACGGAGTGTTCGTTCGGTCAACTAAAATCAAATTGACTCCTTGTTTCTGCCGGTTGGACAGGCTAGCTAAATAACTATGGCGTCCTGGACACAGCCCATGGAGAGCATTAACTCGTGATTGGATGACCTCGTGAGTGGCGCAACAAGCGACCCATGCTGGACTCAGAACTAAGTGCTCAGCAAATGACCAGCTTATCAACAAACCGAATGTATTCGCAATGTGCCAATACCTAATGTGAGGAATTAACCCGATGCTCTTGTTCATAATACATTGTCTTCACGTAATTGACGTTGTGGATTCGGGGCTGATGTTCAGCCTCCCAGCTCCACCAACCGACTGGATATCGCTTTACGACTAAGCTGTCCCTGAATGTCTAACCTCTGTTAATCGGCCGGCACTAGTATTCACCTCTCTGGGGTGGCCCGCAACTTGGAGGATCTGGCGCGGAATGAACGGGGAATTGTGTCTCGAGCCATGAGTTTGGCATGTGTTGTCTGGGTGACACTAACTCTTAGTCAAAATACGTTCACGGAGCTACCGAAATTCCCCCACACCAATCCATGACTCCCTTCTGTAGCTCCCTCAGACTCTACAACCACATCAGGGGGACGATTTCGAATGCAAGGCTTCCGAAGAATGCCACCAAACCACACCAGCTCAGGCAAAAGTCGTGCCAAATGGATATTCAAGTTCCTCGTATGAGGTCCGAGGAGCGTTCTCGCATCCTCAAACTGGCATGCATGAGCCGAATGCTCCCACCTCCGCCACGTCCCAGAATTCCAACCAAAATCCCCAGCGCCACTGCTGTGAGGGATTCGCCGCCCAAACCTTCCACCCAAGTGACGATAAAGCTGCCCGACAACCCCAGTCCAGATTTGCACTTGGGAATGTTCGAAATCGGAAGGCCACTCGGCAAAGGCAAGTTCGGCCGTGTATATTTGGCCAAACACCGAACGTCGGGCTACATCTGTGCCCTCAAGGTCCTAAACAAGGAGGAAATCCGACGTGAAAATGCCGAAGTCCACGTCCGGCGCGAAATCGAAGTGCACAGTAACCTGCGGCATCCCGGCATCCTCGCCTTTCACAGCTGGTTTCACGATTCGCGACGAATATTCCTCATTCTCGACTACGCCCCCGGTGGCGAGCTCTACAAAGTGCTGAGAAAGGCAGGGTGCTTTTCTGAGAGACGAGCTGCCCAGTATGCCGCACAGGTAGCTGAGGCCCTGAACTATCTTCATAATAAAAACGTCATGCACCGTGACATCAAGCCCGAGAACATTCTCGTCGGTCCCTATGGAGAACTGAAACTGGCCGATTTCGGGTACAGCGTGCATACGTCCAGCAACAGGCGGGATACTCTGTGTGGAACATTGGACTACCTGCCCCCAGAAATGCTGGAAACACGCAGAAAGAAGTACACGAGTGCAGTAGACCAGTGGACTCTTGGTGTTCTGACCTACGAGTTCCTCACGGGGGAAGCCCCCTTTGAGGAAAACGCACCAATGATGACAAAATTAAGAATATCCAAGGGCGACATGAAACCCCTTCCGGCTTATTTGAGTCCTCTAGCGAAAGACTTTGTGCAGTCGGTATGGTGCCCCTCTGCTGGGAAAGTGACCAGACTAACTAAAGTGGCACAGCTCTTGAAGGTTGACGCATCAAAGCGATTACCACTCAATCGGGCCCTAACACACCCTTGGATTGTGAAGAATTGTGCGTAGAGATAATTTAATCGGAACCATACATGGCGTTGGGAAACATATTTATTCGGAGTTTGGAGTGATATCTGGAGTACTTCACCCTTAGGACATGCGGATGCAGAATGCCACCTAAGATTTGTAGAATAGTGTACACCAAAGATCGCATGTGGGAGTAATATTCCATTTCGGGGCTTTTCGCCTATTTATTAGGTTAGGTACCTTATCCAGACACACGAAGCTTAATTGATAGTCGAAATTAGATGGCTTCTTCTATACAACCTCATGGTAGGAGAGTTTTGCCCTCGGTGACGACTAATGCCGCTCGGCCTGACAACACCACAGATGTAATCTGATTTCCATGCTCATTGAGAGTGATGCCAACAATGATGTTGCCATCTCTTCCAATCTCAGAACCTTGATCGAAATGGAATCGGTATGAGCCATTCACCTGACCATGTTGGAGAGCGAGATAGACGCCCAAGGCGCAGGAGCCACTACCGCAAGCTGGATCCTCGAGGTTGATGGCAATCATTCGTACCCGAAGATCCCAAACCAGCTTTCCCCCGACACTGCGTGTGTTCGTTATCATGTAATACATGGTACCAACAATTGACGGGGTCCATGACTCGAGTTGAACTTGGGGGCAAGGTCCAGGCTTCAAGGAAGAAAAAGTATCGGGTTGGTCCGTACAGTCCACCAAAACATAGGCAAAGCCCTTGAAAATAGATGTAACCGGGAACTAAGTCTTGCATTGACCAATGCCAAGTCCGGGCTGAGTCTTGATGATGCTTTCCAATGGTGCGGCGATGGAGTGGATGTGAACGTTGTGCGGCACCTTGGCCGCTACTGTTTCCGCATCCTCATCATATTTCACAGCGACAATTCCAGATTCGATCCGAATCTCCAATATCTCTGGTGATAAATCAGAAACGTCTCTATGGCTTGGTAGAAGGTGTTAAAATAAAGCATTCCCGGTCCCGATGATTGGATGTTATGGACTAGGGCCTTAGGGTCCTAGCTGTTATGTCCCTGTTGCCTAAGATCCTATATATAGCTAGTTGATTAAAGCTGTGGCAGCTCTGATCAATACGTATCCTTTTGCCTCAGTTGGATAGAGGGTATCGCCGCTGGTGGCCGTACCACTAGCTATTGCTTTAGCTCTCTTGGGCCAGCCCATCACATTGGATGACCTGCAAAGTTCATTTCATTAATGGGCGTAAAAATGCCAATCCGAGGTCTCTGAGATTGGTCTTTCTCGTAAAGAAATACTGTTTCAGATAAGTTGAACTCCCGGGCAATCATCTGCATGTTCTCTGTTGACAATGGCGTATTGGCCACATCTACGACAGCTACTTTGATTGCCCTTGAATCTGTATCCTGGGTCAGGAACCAGTCGTAAATCATTGCAGAAATTATCACCTTCTATCAGTGAAAACACCTAAAGAAACTAAGCACGGTTTTAAGCTGTACTCAGCATTTAATTGAATCTGACATACCATAAGACGCCGTGTTGTTGTCCATTTGAGGATATCTGATTGAACTAAGAGATCTTACTGTGAGGCATATTTGGGCATAATTCAATTATTTCAAATTTAAGAGTCAACTATCGTGAATACACCAAATCAATACTAAATACAGATTCGCAGAGGAAGGATTGGGCTGTGACTATTCATTCAAAATGAGTCAGGGGATGCGGAGAGATCCTTCGCGCCGGCAATTTAACATGAATGGAGTAAAGATTCTATTTATACAGATGCTATTGTTACAATAATTTATCGGTCTCATTAACGAAAAGTATTGGATCGTATCCGAAACCTTATCGAGTAAACGCAGCGATAGCCTCGAGAATGATGTTGGCGGTTTCGACTGGCTTACTCAGCATCGGAGAATGGCTACTCTCAATTTCTCGTAGAGTCACATCGCCTCCCATGCTCTTTGCTCCTTGAACCATGAGCTTCTGGACCTCAAAGGGAAAAGCTTTATCTTGGGCCGTTGCAAGATACCATGTTGGCACCTCTTTCCAACCCGCATACGCGGCTTCATAACCCTCCGTAAATGCCTTCATGGATTGGTCCCGGAGTTTGTTCACCCAATCGTTTCCTTCTTGTTCTGGAAGATCGTGGTAAAACATTTCCCTTGGGTTGACCACAATGGTGGCAAAGCCAGTTTCTGTATCGTCTTTCCATGTCGGTGGCGGTTTGCCACCGAGGCCCTCCATGAAGGTTATTCCTTCAACGGCAAAACCAGTGCTAATCATAAAAAAGCCAACAACATGGCCTTGTGTAACATTTCCAGATGAATCGTCTTGGCGGGGTGGTGTAAGACCCTTTACAGCACTGCCGCCAACTGCACCGCCGTATGAGTGGACGACTACAACCACATCGCGGCCTTGGGTTGTTTCTGCCACGATGGCATCCCGAACGGCCTTGACGTCGTCTGAGAAGTTTGCTGACGGGTCCGAGTTTGTAGTTGGCAGGGTCACCGAGACGCAGTTGACATTATGAGGCACGAGTGCAGATGCAAGTTTGTCCCAGGTTTCGGGGCCATGCCATCCGCCAGGAACCATGACAAGAGTAGGGTTTCCAGACATGGTGAAGATGATTTATGAATTAATGGTTATGAGGGGTTAATGGTGAAAGGTTAATGTCGAGACAATCATTTCTCAAGGATTGGATTTACGAAATATATATACCACTGGGGTTTCACTTTCAAGACAATATTTTGACGTTGGCTTTCCCCTACAATATGACAACTACCGGGAGTTTTTCGCAGCCACTTCAGCTGGCGAGCGCCACTGAGGCCCAGGATCTTTGTTGGATGCAACTCGTCAATTCGTCCGGAAAGAGCATGGCGCCATCTTAGTAAACCCACCTCGGCCCACACCAGTGCCTGTCTCTCTGGACCTGCCGACTCGTCATTGACCTTCTCTCGAATCATGTTGTCAACGTCTCCCCGAGGGTGGTTGGTATTCTACCGTGGACTCTTATCAAGGCTGCCGCACAGATCCCATTCCAGACGAGGCAAGTATCTGGTACAATGGAACCGTCAGTTCCGCGGCCGGAGCAGAGGACTCGGAAGCCCCATACCCGCAGCAAGGCGGGCTGTCTCACGTGTAGAAAACGCCACGTTCGGTGTGATGGTAATCAGCCAATCTGGTAAGCTGACATGATTTCTTCTTGTGGCAAAGTAGACGCCCTGAATGGCCTGTCTTCAGTTGCTTATATCTTGACAGTACTAGATGCATCAAGGCCCAGAGGAACTGCGATTTCGGCGACATCGTTATTCCACTTCGCGATCGGAGAGCCAAAGCCATCCCAGGCCAACAGCAGCCATGGGTTTTGCATACGAACGAGCAACAACTAACATCGCCAAAGAACCTACGAATATCTAACATCTTTGACCCCTTTGATAGTTTCTCGATTGAGATGCCATTCAAGTCGAAAGAATTACTCCACTATTGTACACCAGACTACATGACCCTTTTACTCATCCAAAGCTGACCATCAGCTCAGTTCACCAATCAAGAGATGCCAGCATCATCTCTCCCAAATTCAAAGAAAAAGAAATGTAAGTCTGGCAACCACCAATTTCGCCAAATACGCATCTATACGCATTTTCCTGACATGGGTGGGACACACAGCCTTCCCGCCCTCATAAAGCATCCAGACGCTTTGCGAGATACTATGATGGTGGCTGGATTACACTATGCTTGGACTGTCGGCGGGCTTCGAGAATTTGAATCGACTTTCTTGTACCATATGGTCGAGCTTATCCGATTACTCAATGAGTGGATTCAAGGCCCGCAACTGACTGGTTTTACGACCTTTATGAAGCATATCGCCACACTATGTTTAACTGAGGTACGCTATATATCTCCCCTGTTCTCTCCCGATGACCAAATTTATGCCATGGCTCTCTCATCTAGCTTGTTTGTATGTATTAATCTTTTATCAAGTGTAGTCTTGGCAACGTGGCTGGCGCCGAGGCCCATCTGGAGGGCCTCATGACTATTGTGGATATGCACCGCCCATTGGATTTCAAACTCGACACCGATATCCCATTTGACGACGAACTCGCGTTCCGCTTGCTAGTATTGTAAGTACTCCAATCAGCATAGCATGCATCAATCGCTAAGGCTCTGTTCCAGGACCTACATCTGTATCCACGGCGCCAAGAGTCGAATAGCTAGCAGCAAGGCTCTCACCACTATTATGGGGCCATCAAATGCGGCAGACCACATGAGATTCATATCCCAAGTCCACCAATGGCATGAGGAGGATATCGGGTGTCTAGGGAGGCGGCTAGAGGCAGCGGGTCTAACCCCATTCTTTTTTGGCACACTCCCTGCAGGGGCAAAATTTTCCGACATTGATGGATTACCCATGATTGAATGCCTGAGAACTTTGACTAAAACAACCCAGTTGTCAATCGCGACAAGGGACGACAACGATCCTGGCCTGGTCTGGAGCGAGGGAGCGGCATCTAGACTGGATCTGGTTATTGCTCAATCCCACATTACTTCCCTTTTCGGTACCGGCGAAAAGGCACAATCGGCACGCCCCGAGCTTCAGCTCATGACCTCCTGGTGTGGCGTAGTTATAGCCACAGGCCTTTATTTGTACAGTGTTCTCGGGCTGTGGAATGGGGGTGAGACTATGGAACATCGCCTCTATCGGCATATGATTGTGATCCTGGCTCGAGATTTACACCGCACCACGCGCGAACTGGAGGACACTACCTTGTCAGATTTCTGGTTCTGGAAGAATTTTGTAGGAGCCTACAGCTTAGAATTGCACCAGAAGCATGCCAAAGATGAGGTGTTAGAAGTGGTTGGAGTTTACCTGGACGGGAATATACGTTGTTGGAGTCAGTGGTCGGGCGTTGTACTCTGGGAAGACGCGGAACGGCGATTATCAAAAACCTGCTGGAGCTTGAGCCAAGCGCGCGGTCTGGGGGAAATGATATGGGAAAGAGCTTTGTATTAGAATATCTAGATCTGAAGACCATGGTTCATCGCATCTGCCCCTCAAAGGGGCCGGCAACGCTCGGGCTACAACACTTTTGTAGCACAGGTCCCCTCATATCACGGGAACTTGGCATCTAAGACAACACGGCACGGCACACACGCCACGTGGGCCCAACAGGACACGGTAATACAATTCCTTTATCAAAAGTAGGACCTAGGAACGGACAAAATAAATCTCAGGCTTTATTGGTTTTATACTCCTAGAGACGGTACATTTGCTCTACTAACCATTCCGCCCTATCGTGGCCGCCGTCCCTGCTACGATTTGCCCAGCAATTTGGAGTGAGTTGTATCATATTTAAACCGTATTTCTCTTAAATAAGCATTCTGAGCCTAAATTACTACTCGTGGCGTTTAAATTCTGTTTAGCCTAGTCCATCATTCCTATCACACCATCCTACACGCTCACGTCAGCCACACCGGACGTGGCACCGCACGGCTGAGAAGCGGTTGGTTAGGGGTTTGGTCTATTTTAGGCTGGACGTCCGCCAGATTTCTTTATCGCCCACGTACCTTTCCTCGATTGCATGCAAGACCTCGCCAACAAGTAACAGTGAGTGGACATGCGCAACAAGATGGCGACTTTCCCGGCAGAAGTGCTACAGATGGTATGCATGTATACGCTTCAAGAATAGGCCCAGGCTAATCGTCAAAGATTTCAAACAACTGCGATGCTGGAACTCTCAAGAGTCTTCGCCTTGCAAGTCATGTGGCGAACAGTGTTGCAACACGCTTGCTTTTTGAATCAATCGACATTCAGCTCGTCAACGATGGCACAGTAGAAAGATTAAATGGCATCGCATCAAATAAGTTGATTGCATCTTCCATTATTCGGTTTAGATATGGGCCTGTTGTAATAGATCAATCGCAGGGTAAGACTATATTTAAACCATTTGGCGGAATAGCTAATAATGCTCAGATCCTACTATAGCACAGCAGATTATACAGCAGAATAGAATTCTCAACTTAGACACACTCATCAACGCCCTTTCTGCCGCTATTCAATCCTTTGTCAACGTCTCGGTAATCGAACTTCAGTATCCCCAATACGGGAGGCGCTATTTTGCCAACAGTGGCAACCTTCGAGTCCTAGCCAGTGCCATCACGCAAATTTGCTCAACACCGCTTCCTAAACTTTCGTCGCTTGTCGTTCAGAACCTCAGTCCGAGCGACATACCAGCGGACCTCGGCCCAGGTATTGCACTTGGCAACCCAGCCTCACCACTTTCTGATGTGAAGGACCTGGACCTCTCATTTTATACATTCACTACACCCGTGAATAGTCTGAATACAGAGGTTTCAAATCAACTAAATCAATTCTTGGCCCACTTCACCAACCTCAGCTCCCTTGAAATTCGATTTCTTCGCGTCGACGAAAGTATGAGAACATTCGACTGGTCTGTGCTGCAAAATTCCAAATTCAACACCTTGAAACTTCGCAACGTGGAACTTTCGGAAGCGTCTCTTTTCCAAGTCCTTGACTCGAGCTCCGAATGTCTCCGTGAACTTTGGTTGCACGACATTGTTCTCTTAGATGGCAGTTGGGCCTCGGTATATGAACGCTTGTCAACCTTCGAGCACATCATGGACGCTACAGAAGTACACGGCAGGAGATACCTAAATGGCCATCCGTTTTACTCGGAAACCGACGCAATTAGTTACCGCCAATTTTATTCAACGGTGGATAAGAGAAGGGTCAGAAATGGCCTTCAAGCGATGACGAGTTCGTTTGATGTCGACAGTTTGATATTGAGGAGAGGGTTTTGGGTGCAGCCAATCGACTTTTGAATGAATAATGCAATAGTTAACTCATCATGTTGCTAGAGATATTAAAATTATTCATCTATTATTGTATTTGGGAGTTTGATAGGAAAGCAGGTAGATTGCTGGGCCTATTTTTGATTAGAACGACATGAGATCAGTCAGCGCTCCACGCGGAGAATACTCTCAGCGCTGATGAATATTTCACCTAGAATAAGAATAATCATTGATTTTAGCACCATTTTGGAAGCTGGCCAGAAAATGTTCATGAGGAAGCAGGCGGTCAGATTTAATACCAGCATAAATAACATAACATTAAGAGAACCCAGGTGTGGTAGGTGACTGCCCTAAATAATTCGGGGCCTTGGAAAGATGAAATAACCAAATATAGAAAGTTTGTCGGAAAGAAACTCCCGCTCATTCATCAAACTCTGATAGGTGGCAATTACTATGCGAAGCAAACCAACCAGCCCACCACATTGATCCTCAATCTCTCACGCCGTCAGAGCTTAGTAGTAGATGGGGTTCTTAGTGTCAGTGAGGTCAAAGATGACAGAGCTGTGAGGACGAGCACCACTACGGGCGGTGAAAATGCGCTCGAAGTCAATGGTTCGGTTGAAGCTGAGGGAGCCAGTAGGGTTGGTGTCAATCCAGTGTCCCTTGTAGCCACCGGGAGTGTTGACAACGGAGATCTTGACAGAATTTAGTTAGATAAAGTTCAGTCTGAAAGAGTTAAGGAGCCCACACCTCCAGTCTGTACAAAGTAACCAGTTATTATTAGTAGGTTCTTCTTGTCAGGGGAAATTTTGACGTAATGAGGTCCAATGATGGGCTGCTCCTCGTTGGGGTCATCAAGACGCTTGGCATTGTCGAGGTCAGGGATATCAAGAACAGCAACATGGCTTCCAAGGGTGAACGTGAAGTAGGCGAGCTTGCCATCATCAGAGATGCCAGAGTATATGGCCAAGGAGTTCTTAGCCTTGGTACCGAAATCGTAAAGGAGCTTAGCAACACCCTGGTTGTCTTTGGAATCCTTGCGGAAGGGGTAAATAATCCAGGTCTGGCCAGGACCGACAGCACTTGATATTCAAAATCAGTCAATTTTTTCAATTCAAGTCATTGTAAGACATACTCACGTCGCGATAGTAGCGCTTTCCTTGTTGCCAGGGATGAATTTGACATCTTGGATACCTTGACCCTAACCATTTGTTAGTATTTACGATAGACCAAGCAATGTTCAATCAAACATCAGGAATGGTGATAGTAAAAATGGTCTTTCGGGAAGCCAGGTCCCAAAGGCGCAGGGTGTCGGCTTTCTGAATTCCAGTGGTAGGCTTGAGAATAGACAAAGGAACAACAAAGTCAGAGGTGAGAATGATGTTCATGTCAAAATCAATGCTCAGACCGTGCGGAGAGAACTGCTCTCCGAGGATATTGAGAGTGCTTTCCACTTCCTCAGGCCATTCATGGAGGATGTTACCCTGGGCGTCTGTCTCAACAAGACGACCCGGGGAGGTGCCGACGGCACTGCCCATATAAGTGATGAAGAATCCAGGGTGCCATCCGTGAGTTTCACTGGCATCGTGCTGTAAGTCTATGTTCAAATTCATTGTCTGCTCTCTTGTGCATAAATTTTAACCATATTTCCCAGGCCGAGTGGGGTATTGTCTACAACGGTTCTGTCCAGATTTCTGCCGTCGATGAGTTTGGCCGTCACCAGGTCGAGACGCTCAACCACGGCGATATTTGGTACTTCCCCAAGGGTGCTGCCCATACCGTCCAGGGACTGGATGACGAAAACGAGTACCTCCTTGTCTTTGATGAGGCTGATTTTGACAAGATTGGGTAGGTTAACGGATGATGTATCAGAAACCAACCCCACTGATTATTTTAGAACCACATTCATGGTTGATGACTGGATCAACCACACCCCCAAGCACATTCCTGCCAAGAACTTTGGTGTTGACCCTGAGGTCTTTGAGAACGTCACCAGTCCGAACCCATACATTCTCCCTGCTGAGGTTGCCAAGAAAAATGTTACGGATGGGCCTGCGGGCATTCTTAATGGCAAAGGCTCGTTTGTATACCGCACCCTCGAGCACGAGCCTGAAAAGATTGGCGGGTCGGGAGGCTTGTTCTACAAGATTTACTCGACCAACTTCCCCATTAGCAAGACGCTGGCTGCCACTTTTGTTACCTTGAATCCCGGTGGGTAGTCTTCGCGAGCTTCACTGGCATCCTAACGTGAGTCGTCTTCCAAAATCTCCAACAACAACCCCCCAGCTAACACATAAGCGCAGGCGGAGGAGTGGCTGTACTTCCACAAGGGTAAGGGACGTGCCAAAGTTTTCATCGGCAACGCAGCGGCACGAACTTTTGACTTTTCGGCTGGTGATACTGCCGCATTCCCTGATAACTCTGGGTGAGTGACGCGCAACCCTATACCCAAAAATTCATCATGGGCCACCAACTGATGAAATAATTGCGCAGTCACTATATTGAGAACACCTCCGAGACCGAGGATCTCGTTTGGATTGAAGTCTACAAGAGAGATAGAGTTGCTGACATTTCCCTCACGTAGTGGCTGGCCCTGACACCTCCTGAGATTGTGGCTCAGACTCTCAACGTGTCGCTCAGCTTAGTTGAGGGTCTAAAGAAAGAGAAGCGGGTTCTGATTGTATAGATTGAGTAGCGTGTTCAATCTGTGTAGTGCGGTTTGAATGTCGAATCGCATCATGAAGAAGTTTTGAATTGCCTTGGCCGCAAATACGTCACTTGAGTGCCCACACTCGTGGTCCAACACCGATGCTTCGGCTGTACATGTTGTAGTATTGTATGCTTCAATTGGCTCTTGGGGCTACAATTCCATCTGCAGAGGCTTAACTTTATTTAAAAAGAAAACATATTTATAGGGAGTTTGAAAATTTCCTTTGTTAATATAGTGTATTTCGGTTTCGGTTTCCTTTTTCTTGCTCGGATAGAAGGGGTTGCACTGCTGAGTGTAAATATTCTTTTGTTTAACCATAATCCACGCCTGACACAAGGTTGAGTGTCAGGAATGAATAAATAAATTTAAATTTCCAAACTTTTAAAAATTAAAGGCATCTATACAGGGAAGACTGGTAGTTGATTCGCATCTGAGCAGTAGGGAAGAGTCACGTCGAGAGGCTAGATAGAGTAACTTGTTTCTCGCAATATTTCTTCCAAATCGACACCAGCCTTGATCTGTTCCAAAATATTTTCGACTTCCACTGGCGTGCAACTTTTAAGAAGCTCAAGAAAACGTTCATGGTTGCCAATTTTCTTCAGGAGAAGGTCATATTGGCGCCTCAAGTCGCCGTAGCCATCTTTGCGATACTGGTAGCAGCACTCGATGTGGCGTTCGATACAAGTGGCGCATTGTGGTCGCTGGCCACTGCACTATTTGCCAAATGAAAAAAAAAAACGATCCGTCAGTCCACACTCGAGGGCAAGGAGGTCGTGTTTCCTAGTATGCTTTAGTACATACTTTGGCCTTGCTTTTACGGCAAGCTTCACATGCGACAGATGTCCTCTGTTGCTTCGAGACTTGGATTTGCCGTGACGAATCCGATTTGGGAGCATTGTCCGGGGAGCCAGTCGCTGTCTGAGTAGGGGGCGCTGGGAGCAAGCTTCGGAACTGAGATGAGGATTGCATCGCGGCCGGGGTTTGTGGACATGACTGAGAACTCAGGCAATCACTGGGTTTATTACATCTGCCCATGCCTCTGAATATCTGATACCCCACCAAGCACACAGGCTTATGTGTAACCGTGGGTTATCCATCCTGAGTTGTGTGTGCAAACATGATTAGCCGTCCACCGCGGAGACCACTCCGGGCGATTTGAGTGGTCCATTTCTGCGTGCCTGGCGAGTCGTGAAATACGCTTGAATGTCTAGCTTTGAGTTAGTCATCAGGTGCTCTCGCTGTTTTGGAACCTCTGTCGGGTCTGGTTTGATGGCTCAGCCCATGCGAATTGGAGAAGAGGACAAGCGAGGGGTGAACACGTTATTCAGAGGCGTTGGAGTTGGATTGGAGTTTTTTTTTTATCCCCTTCGCCATTTGAGCGCTCGGTACTGACGACAATGGTGGGATACCCACTAATTAGCCTAAAATCCGGGGATGCAATGGTCATGGCTCAAGTTCCATTCAGTGCGCGACAGGCCCGAAGTCGGTGCAGCAAACGACACCCTTGCGTCATAACAAGCCGTGCCAAAGCGAGCCGCGTTGGGTCTCATCCCGCCTCCTCTAGCTCCAATTGCCAATTGCCAATCGCCAATTGAGCCACCCTCCTCCCAGTTACAACACACATTTCCGTGTTAACAAGCTCCGTCACGATGCGAGCCGCGACAATTGCCTGCACCCTCGCGTCCGCGAGCCTTTCGCTGTGCTCCCAGGAGCAATCCCCCCTCGGCGCCCCTCATGGAGCTCTCGCAGTGAGCCATTCCGCTGACGTGCCGTCCTACCGCTCTGAGCTTCTGCAGCTGCACAAGTCTCTCGTCTCAATATCGTCCGTCTCAGGCACGGAGCACGATGTCGGCAACTGGCTCGTCGATTACCTGGCCGGACGCGGCTACAAGACCGAGAAGCAGCCCATTGCGCCGCGCAACAACACCCCCGCCGATAAGCCTCGCTTCAATGTGCTCGCCTGGCCCGCCGCCAATGCCCGCGACCCCAAGGTCTTGGTGACGAGCCACATTGATGTCGTGCCGCCGAACATCCCCTACGGAATTGAAGATGGAGAAGTTACTGGCGAGACCATGATCAAGGGACGTGGAAGCGTCGACGCCAAAGCCAGCGTCGCTGCCCAGATCATTGCGCTGGAGGAGCTCCTCAAGGCTGGCAAGGTCGATGCGAGCGACCTGATGCTCCTCTATGTTATTGGAGAGGAGGTCGGCGGCGAGGGTATGAAGGGTTTTAGCGATGCGATTGCCAAAAAAGAGCTCCACTACAACTTTGACTCGGTCATCTATGGTGAGCCTACTGAAAACAAGCTGGCATGCGGCCACAAGGGTGGATTGTTCTGCGAGGTCACGGCCAAGGGCCATGCCGGCCACAGCGGCTACCCGTGGCTGGGCAAGTCTGCCAATGAGCTCATGGTCCGCGCATTCGCCAAGATACTTGACACCGACCTGGGCAGCAGCGAAGAGTATGGAAACACGACTGTCAATGTCGGCCGCTGGGATGGTGGCGTTGCGGCCAATGTCATTCCCGAGCAGGCTGTTGTTGGCATGGCTGCCAGAGTCGCCATTGGCCCGGAGAAGACGGGAGCTTGGGTTGTTCGGGACAAGATCCAGGCCATTCTTGACGAAGTTGATGACGAGGCGTTTGTGTTCGACTGCAGCCACGGATACGGCTTCGTTGATTGCGAATGCAACGTCCAAGGTGCGAATCCTTTAACTAGTTCCCAAGGAAAACAGTCACTAACAGGCGCGCAGGTTTTGACACCATTGTTGTCAACTACGGCACCGACATTCCCAACTTTGATGCAGAACACACGCGATATCTCTACGGACCCGGAAACATTTTGGTTGCGCACGGTGCCAATGAAAACCTGACCGTTGCTGATTTGGAGACGGCTGTAGAGGGATACCAAAATTTGATCCTCCATGCGTTGAAGCAATAAGCCGCTAGATACCCAGATATGACCCAATAAAGCTCCGTCCCTGCTATTCTAATGTTAAATATGATGCCCTCTCGCTTTTGAACAAAAAATAAATAGAAAACCGATAGTTGAATGAAAACGTGTAAAAGGCGCCCAAAACCTTATGCGCCAATCACCTTGGCCCATCGCTCAGGTAAGATGTTGCTAAAGTCAAACTTCCCATCCGGTCCCTTCTCCACAGCACCCTTCTCAGTCACAACGACATCGATGAACTCGGCAGGAGTAACGTCGAATGCAGGGTTCCAAACGCCAACCCGCTGGTCAGCAGTGGCAATGCGCACCTTGGACGATTCATCAACAGTGCCATCGGGCTTGATGACAGCGCCGGTGATCTGAGTCAGCTCCTCCTTCTTTCGCTCCTCAATCTTGATGCCGTCACCTGTCTCGGTCTCCAGGTCAAGGCTGGTAGTGGGTGCGGCAACAATGAACTTGATGCCATGGGCCTTGGCGAGAACAGCCAGCTGGTAGGTGCCGATCTTGTTGGCAGTGTCGCCGTTGCGGACAACTCGGTCGGCGCCGACGATGACGGCGGCAATGTTCTTCTCCTGCTTTCGGGTGCGGAAAAGAGAGGCGGCCATGGAATCTGTAATTAGTGTGCTGGGAATGCCCTCGTAGACGAGCTCAAAGGCAGTAAGCCGGCTGCCCTGGTTGTAGGGTCGGGTCTCGGTGCAAAAGGCGTGCTGGAGAAGGCCCTTGGCCTGGAGGGTGCGGATGATTCCGAGGGCGGTACCGTGGCCTGAGGTGGCGAGCGAGCCGGTGTTGCAGTGGGTGAGCACAGAAATCTGCTGGCTCTCTGAAGCGCCAACCTGCGCACGCAGCCATTCGGCGCCGTGGTCACCAATGGAGAGGTTGGTCTGGAGGTCCTTCTCAAAAATTCTTTCAGCTTCCTCGATGAATGCCGTCACAATGGCGTCCTTGCTAGCGCCAGATCCAACTGTTCGGATCTTTGCCTTGAGCTGGTTGATAGCGTTGGTAAGGTCAACGGCGGTAGGACGGCTCTCCTTCAGATAGTCCAGGGCTTCGTCAATCTGGGTAATGGCTTCGTCGGCTTCGTCGGTAGTAAGACTGCCATTGTGAAGCTCAACAGCGAGTCCCAGGCTGGCCACAATAGCGATGGCTGGAGCACCGCGTGTACGCATCGAAGCAATGCTATCAAAAGCCTCGGTCCTGTTGGTCACATCGTCGTAGTGGAATTCATGTGGGAGACGAAGCTGGTCGAGGACTTCGAGCTTGCCTCGAGTATACTTGACAGCTTTGAGGGCGGACATTTTCCGAATGGGTTGAGTTTAGATTGAGGAAAGAGGATAATAGAATACCGATCGAAGTAATGAAGAAAGAAGAAGAAAGAGAGAAAGTCCTCACATAAAAAATTAGATAAAAAAAACTCTCTCCCTCAGTGTCTCCTAGTTTACCTGACAGCCCAAATATCATTGCCCCTCCATGAAATTCTGCAGCAACCCCGCCATCCATTTGGCACTGCAGTGGCGTCATGAGGCGCTAGCCAATAATGGAATTCCACCGTACTGGAAACGGAGAAACACGTGCTCCGTTCTGTGGCGGTGAGCTCGCTGCCAAAACGGGAGGCGGTCCCCCACAACCCCGGTACGGGGGGGCCGGGGGTAGTATAACGGGCCAGCTTGAAATTCAGTGCAACGACGCCAATCCAGACGCAACGTGGACGCATGACAATGACAACGGCCGAGCCGCGCTGTTTGCCATGGAACAGCAACTTTCGACGTCAAAAGTGACTGGTGCGTACTTTGTCGCTCCCCTGCCCTTTCCCGCTCCAGTGGTCTCCAGGCGCCATTGCATACTAACATGACGGCCAGTCGAGTATTTCGATCCCCACGATGTCTACAAGTTACTCGCCCCGGGCCTCGTTCCCCGTCTGCCTCTTCACAACCTGAACTGGCAATCGCACGCCGGACCTCTTCGATCTATTGATACCCTTCACATCGAGCTTGTACAAGGAGACATTGACCCCTCCTCGGCCACGTCAACACAGTCGCAGCGACGCTCGGCCAGCACCGCCGACGATGGCTTCCAAACCCAACAAGTAGGCGCCCCCAACGCCGAAACCGATCAGCCCGATACCAATTCGCTGTCTTCCAAGTCTGCCGCCCAACGACGCCACCAGATACCCGGCTTGCGCCGTACCCCCTACCTCAAGGTCCTCCTGGTACGATGCGACGACAATGACTCCTACAAGAGCTCGGTTCGGTCTGAGATTCGGGAATGGCTAAAGGCAAATACCACCCCCCCTCCAAGCTCAAAGAAGAGCACACAGCAGGAGAAACACGATGCGTTCGAATATCTCATCATTCATGTCGTCATTCCAAATACTGCGGCTTCCACACAGCCAAGGAGCAGTACGAAGACCGAGGGCAGCAGTGTTTCTGAAAAGGCAACCTCTCGTTGGCGCGCCGGATCTACACCCCTGTTGGAAAAGATGAAGACAGACTTTGGCGGCACTGGAAAGTCAGCTATGGACCGTATTACCCAAATTCGAATTGGCATCAACGATCTCCCGTACGATCTCCTCCCAAGGGTTGTCCCTGCAGTCCCAACCGGATATTCCGAGAACGTCACCGATGCCGAGAATTCCTGGGAGGAGCTTGTGGCCAAGATTAAGAGTCTTATTCTGAGTTCATTTGACAACCGGGTGACTCAGTATGAAGAAGATATCAAGGAAAAGGATGGTCAGCGAAGTCTCCCGGGTTGGAACTTTTGTACCTTCTTCATCCTCAAGGAAGGCTTGGCTAGAGGTTTTGAAAGTGTAGGCCTCGTCGAGGACGCCTTGGTGGGTTACGACGAGCTAAGCGTTGGGCTGGATACCATTATCAACGAACAAGCTGCCGATGGATCACCAGAACGCCACGGAGGTGCGTTATTGGCCTATACAGAGGACCTGAAAAAACAGGTTGAAAAGGCGCTTGCCAAAGTGTCTGGAGATGCTGCGGATGAGGAAGCTGTTGACCTCCAGTCGGGAGACGGAGGAGCTAAGGATCAATTTGAAGAGATACCCCTCAGTGCGACCAAAAAGGCGTATCGAGATATGATATTGGCGAATAATGTTTCGGTTTTCGATTTCCGTTGTTACATTTTTGCGCGACAAATCGCCCTATTACTGCGACTGGGAAATGCCTGGTCATCGAGAGAGGAGCTGCTGGCCAAGCTTAAGGAACAGCAAGAGTCTGTCCTCCATGGTGTAGCCCCCTTGGCTCCTCCCCCAAAGCATGCAGAAGAGTCGGAAAACTTGGCAATGCTAGCTGAAATTTGCCGAAGAACCTTGCAGTTCATTCCGGCCGTATCTCAGGTTATGCGTCAAGATATCATCACTGCGATGGCGCCAGAGAAGACCAAAGGCAAGGCAGACGATGCGCCCCTGCATCCGAACTTGGTAGAGGTTGTCGACAACATTGTGGCTTCGTTTGCATTTTCTATTTCACAGCAGATTCTTGCTCAGACATCATCCAAAGCGCTTCCAATCCCTCCTTCGACTCTTATCCAGGGGGGTGGTCCTGAACAAAAGGCGTCGATTCCCGAGCCAAAGACAATGATGCACCCTGCACGAACTACTTCTCTTCGTATTCAGGTCAGCCCTCATTCATCACAACCTCCACTAAGCCCTGGGATTTTCCCGGGACCTGGGATGACTCCCATAGACGACGCTCAGGCTGCACAGTTTCTCAAGGCTGGGCTTGAAGAATTAGCAGCTAGACGCGCAGATCTTCACATGCTTTCGAGAAGTATTCTTGATGAATTGGGCAAGAAACGCGGTTGGAGTGATGGTTGGGGCGAGGCTCCAGTTGTTCGAGAACCAGATGCGAGAGATTTTGTTGAAATCAGCCTCGACGATCCCCCCGCAGCCGCTGATAAATCGAAAGACGGCGAGGAGGAGGAGGAGGAGGACGACGACGACGACGACGACGATGACGACGATGACGATGACGATGACGAAGATGAAGATGAGAAAGAAGACGCAGAGACATGTTCGCCTCTGTTGGCAGGCATTGACAGCCACCTGCTTGAAACTGCGCTGGATAATTCTGATAATTTTTACCGACTATACGAGATTCTCACCGACAAGGCTCTTCGACACTACACAGTGGCCAACCACGAGCATGCCGTTCATGCGAATAGGGCCGACTTGGCCGTGTTGAAATTCTACTTGAAAGATTACAGTTCTGCCAAGACCTACTTTTTTGAGGCTATCCCGTTCTTCGGCCGGAGTGGGTGGAGCTCACTGGAGTTGTCCATGCTGGTCATGTACTTGCATTGTCTTCGAGAAATCAAGTCGCAGGATGAATACATCACAGGTGCTCTCAAACTGCTCACAAAGGCTTGCGCGGCCGAGAAGGAGCGTCTGGACTTGATGTCAAATTCCGTCTCGGTCATGTCCAAAATCAACATACCTGATACCCCATCAATGCAGGGTGTTGTCGGGAATCTGTTTGATCTTGCTTCCTCTCTTCCCTCACAGGTCAGGGTACATCTCTCCAACTTTTTTACCGACATTGAACTGGCGGGAGCGCCAGAGTACCACGATGAACAAGACAGTTGCTCATTAACAATTAATATCCGAAGCTTGCTTCCGGATGACATCAAGCTCGACAGCGTTTCGCTAAAAGTTTCCGCAATTGAGGGTGGGCCAGCGAAGGAACTAAAATTCAGCCTACGAGAGGATATCGTACTCAATCCGGGGGAAAACAGCATAAAAGTCGATTGCAGAGTAAGTACATTGCCGAGGTTTTATTTCGCCCACTGACGCAGATCCTACTAGACCGTTGTACTCGGCAAATATAGAGTCGATCATCTTGGACTGTCATCGAGTAACCTATTCCTCCACTTTGAGCGTGACGTCAATCACCCTCCACCCCCGGATACCGACATCTTCAAAGTGGCCGATGTTGTCATCTTCCAGCGGACCGGTGCGCTTGATGTCCAGCTCATGGCAACCAAGCATACTGCTCTGGATAAAAACAACACGCTCGACTTGATCTTGAACCCGGGATGGAACTCTCTAAAGAGCTGCGAAATCCGGGTGAAACCTGCAACGGGTGGTCTCCGACTCCTGACGGTCGAGGCTAAATTAATTGACTCGTCGGTGGAGTTTGCGAAGCCTCCCGGGGCGGGCGTTTTTCACTTTAACAAGGTTGCGGCAGACACGACCACCACGCTTCGCTTCTCATACTCTGTGGAGCAAGACATGAGTGACATCTCTGCTAAGGTCGAGATATCTTATACGACGGAATCGGATAAAAAGTTCTTCTTTGCCAAGTTTATCGTGATTCCCATTTCGCTAGCGCTAGGGGTCAACGTTCAAGATGTTTTCAAGCATGACTCGCTTTTCTCGCGTTTCAATGTCTCGACGGCAAGTTATAGCCCTTTGCGACTGTACAAGAGCGAGCTGATTCACTCGGAACTGTTTGACTCGGAGTTTGGGTTCCCGCCTTCTGATACTATCATGGTATTTCCAAAACAGCCTGCCACTTTGCTTTACAAGATCAAGAGGAAGATTGAAGTGAGAAGTACCAAACGTCCAGCCAAGACAATGTACTTGAAGCTGTTTTACAGCGTATTACAGATAGAGATTGAGGAGCGTATTGTCGAATCGGCCTCCGAGGGCCTTGAGCAAGCGGGATTGGAAAAGTTTGTCAAAATCATTTCAGAGGCTGTTTTGAAGGAAATAAGAAAAGGCATCCAAGCCCAAGACTTGGAGCGGGCAGCGTTGCTGGGCACCGTCACGACGGCCTTTTTAGCCGACGTTGCTTGGGATCGCTACTTCAGTGGACTTGGCCGGGTCCCCGGCACCAAGGAAATGGCGTGCAACAGCATCACAACTCTTCTCAGAGACTGGCAAAAGGGCACGCCTCGAGTGCCCCTCCCGGCTCCCGAAGCAACAGAGGCAAGCACCATCCTCATTCCTGTCGAGATTCCTACATTACCCATTCTTCACACGGCCGACATTCGCCTACAAAGGACGGGAGGCGGGCTGGTGGAGGAAAAGCCAGGGGCATCTCCCGCTGTGTGTACCAATCAAATGATGTCGGCCACACTGCATCTGAAGTGGACCCAGATCTGGGACACGGAGTTGCTGCAGAAGGATGACCAAGAGTTTAGCTATGAAGTAACGGCGCCTGTCGATACGTGGCTCCTGGGTGGTCGTCGCAAGGGACACTTTGTCATTCCCCGCAAGGCAGGAGAGCCACTCTTCTCAAAGCCTGAGACGGAGGCAGAGATTCCATTGATTCTCATCCCTCTCCGCGAGGGCTGGCTGCCCTATCCCACCGTTGACATTCACGAGGTCAAGGATGCATCGGCAAGCGTGCTGGCCAGTGACCCTGCACCATGCGAGGTTGACTGGAGAAACCTTGGCGAGACAGTGCGGGTTGTTGGAGAACGACTGGCAGTTACGGTGAGCCTGGACGCGAGCGGGCCCGGCGGTGGGCCTCTCGTGTTGGAGAGCGAGGGGTTGGGACAAGACAAAGGGAGGATCGTAGCATAGGGACGTCCATGTGGGTACATGTAATAGACGATGATGTATGTATATGAGGACTCGTCTGAGAAAATGACAACCCTTCTTTTATTTTTTGGGCAAGAGAAATTTATCTGTGACCTAAACTCCATTCTTGGCTGCAAGTTTGACAGGGGGGTGAAATAGTTGAAACTATGATGAACAGAGTTCGAAACTGGCATTCATCCACCACTCGGAGCATTTCCAGGCAATTCCAAACATAGTAGCGGAAATTTCTATTCTAGTGACGGTTTAATTTTTTTTTCCTCGTATATATATATATATATGTGTGTGGGTGGTAAAACTTGGGAATCATTACATCATATCCGGCTGTGCAAGCGAATCCCGAGCGTTTTCTCTGTTCCCCCGCTCGCCACCGCTGCTGCTGACATGTTGCAGCGGCTTCCGAACCCCCTCTCACTCTACTACTATACTACTACTACTACTACTACTACTACTACTACTACTACTACTACTACTACTACTACTACTACTTGCTTACTACTTACTTGTCCCATGAGGCCACCACCACCACACATGTGCATATAGTCTCCATTACCGCGCCGCACAGCCAAATCGTTTAAAAGCCCGCTTGGCCGAGTGGTAAGGCGTTTCACTCGTAATGAAAAGATCGACGGTTCGATTCCGTCAGTGGGCAAGGAAAGTTGACAATGAGTTGTCTGTTTCTCTTTTCATGGTGTTTTGGTTGTTCTGGAGCCGGGGGGGCGGGAGGGCAGGAACCGAGACAGATACTAGTAACCCCCTTTTTTTTCGTTTATTTTTTCCTTCTTTTTTTTTTATTTTTAGTGGGAGAGCGCTGAGGGAGGGAGGGAGGGGTGGTGGTGGGCGGGGTTCCCTGCCTGTGGCGGGCCGGGATGTGGGCAACAAGACAGCAAAGACAAAGACGGCTTGAGGCAGACAGCAGGCGGCAGAGCAAACCAGCAGATGGGAACGGGGGAATAGGGGGGCGCGGCCTTGCGCGCGGGTGCTTGTGGGAGTGTGGGAGCCCAGAAACGCCACCGGGGAGCTTTGACTGCACGTGGTTTAAAGCCATCGACGATAGCTTTCGGAAATCCCGCCGCCACCAATTATCATATTCGTTGGCTTGTGTCTGTGTGTCTGTATGTCTGTATGTCTGTGTGTCTGTATGTCTGTGTGTCTGTATGTCTGTGTGTCTGTGTGTCTGTGTGTCTGTGTCTGCCTGTCTTGGAACTAACAAACGCCAGGGCTGTTTTCTCTTTTCTTTTTCCAGAAAGTTTTTTTCTTGCCCCTCCCCTCCCCTCCCCTCCAGCTAATTAAACTTGCTCGCATAACGACTATGCTTGATGACTATTATATTATACACCACACTCCACAAATAAGATGTGCAAACAAAAAACCTCGGTCTAATCTGGTGACCCGAAAGAAAGAGCCCACAATCATTTCCAAACTCCATTAAACCGTTCGTGATACATGACCGGGACAATCGAAGAGAGAGGGGGGGGAGGATTTCCTTATCAAAATAGACCGTTCGCGAACGCCCCCCCCCCCAGTTCCGAAATGAACGCCCCCCCTCGTTCCCTACACTTTCCTTTTCACTCACCCTTCCCATCCACCCTCCACTAGCCAATAAACACTAGCTCGTGGCCCCAACGGCGCTAGAACAACGACAGAACAAAAACCAAGCCCCCCTTGCTTATTGCCGCCGCAACCCGACGGCCCTAGACCCGGGCAGAAGGGGGTTGATATTCAAGCGAGATAAGTGAAGAAAAAAAAATTGTTTTAAACAAAGTGATGAAGGGGAAAGGGGAGATAGAAAAGAAAAATTGCTACCCACTAGCGCAGAGCTGGGAGGGGGGGTCAGACCCAAAATTGGATAGACAACTCAACTAACTAGGTAGGAAAAAGAAAAGAAAAAAAAAACACTAGCCTACGATCCTGCCACGGCCGCATCAAGACAGATAGTGGAGCCCGCGTCGTCGAGTCAAATGTCGGGGCGACGGACGCGGCCTCCTCCCTTTTTCTTTTTTTCTCTTCATTTTTACAACGCCCCCCCCCCCATCACCCTCGACCGGGTTACCCAGAACGGGTAGAACGTGCGTTGAGAAGACAGCTCTCCCGGAGACAAGGGTTGAAAGATTAAAAAAGAGGCTAATGACAGCGGGCTAGCTGGGTATCGTAATCGAAAGACGGCCCCCCGGGCTAATCAAAAACGTCCATGACGACGGTACGGTGAGGAAATTTGCACAATTACCCAGTTTAGTTACCCAGTCTAGGCAATCGTTGCAGCCCAACTGGCCCATCACGGATGCAGCCTCAGCTCAACCCCCCCCCCCCTCCCCTCTCGGCCGAGATGCCCACAGACTTGCCATGAACCACGCCCATCGTCATCAAAAAACATACATGCATCGCCGCCATGCATCGCCATTTCATCATAGTCATGGAGGCTCCGCCATTGGACGCCTACATCGTGCATGTGGCGGCTGAACAGCCGAACCGCATTGAGACATTCGAGCCCAGACTCGCTTCCTCAACCATTCGAGAAGCCTGGGGAACGAACCACTTCAAGACACACACACAAGCAGACGCACGCACACATACACATAGACAAAGCATTTGAGATTTATCAGGATTTGGGACATGTCATAATGTCTTCTTCAAAACGTAATAAATTTTTAACGGACCATACTCCACCCCGAAGCAACCATGTTAGCAGCCAAACCCAACAGGTTCCCGGAAGCCTCCACTCCCACCTAGTCTACATTTCCGAGACGAGTAGTAACAGTGAAAATGATGTGAACTAGTAAAAAGACAGCATGGCGAAACGAAAGAGAAAAAAATAAGAAAAAGAAATCGGCGTCGAAACCTGCCGCCATGTCTCCCCCTCTGCTCTGCGCGCGCGCACATCGGTCATGTTCCAAAAACGCCCAATCCTGCCTCCTGGCATGGCCCAACCCCAGGAGCAGTCAAATGCTCCGATTGCATGGTTCCGGTGTATGCAAGTCCAGATAAAAACAGTAATACCAAAATCAGGGCTCCAGCAATGCCTCCTCCGCGTTCGATGCCGTCATGCAAGTCTGTTATCCGAAGATTCGTAATGCGTTAATATACAATCAATGTGCTGGTGCAGTGCCGCCGCGCCCGACTCAAGGCTGCGGTGGGAAATGGAAGAAAAAGAGTTGCGCAAATAGCGCGGGTATCATGCCCTCTTATAGGGCCCCAAAAAGTGTGAATCCAAAAGTGTGTTGACAAGTGCTTCAGAAGGCTTCGAGTTCGAGTTGTGACCCAGTTCTGTCGCACAATGTCGACTCGCATAATCGGGTTGTACAGCTCATCGGGAGCTAGTCTTTTAAGACTTTGTGTTGAGATTTGGCTTGGTTGATCGGTGGTTGCCATTGTGGCAACGCTATCCCATCCTGAAGCTCTTCTTCATTTCTTCCGCTGGCTTCCAGAGGCAGTAATCTTGCTGGTGCTCATCAGATCACCAATGTACTTTTGTAGAAATTTATTGTTGTTGTCGAGCTTGTCGTGCTCCTCACGCACCGCCTCGATGCGGTTAAAAATGGTCAGGAGAGAATCTTGGAGAGCCTTTGCATGTCTAGTAACGGTCAGCACCTAGCCCCGAGGGGGTTTTTTTTTTCTCAACACAATTGATGACTGTGACTCACCTCCTCATCTCTTCCCGGGCCTCCTTGCCAATCTTGTCAAGATCTTCACTTGTTCGTCGAGGACTCATCGCTCTGACATCATCGGGGCCAAAGTTAGGCTCAATGGGGCCAACTGCGGAACTGTCACGGGGTACGACTAAGGGGCCACTGCTCTTCCGCGTAGGCAGCGGCGGCCGTTGAGGGATGGGCTGGTGGATGATAGGTTCGTTGTGATCGGAGGGACTCGTAGATGTCGAGGAATCGGAGCGCGCAATAGGGTGAGGCTGAATGGGGCCGATAGTCTGAGTCTCTGGTTCTTCCGACATAATGACGGGAGGTTATGAATGTGGGAGTGGGAGGTGTGGATTGGGCGTGGGCGTCTTTAAGTCCGCGGGGGGGGATGAAATGGAGAATATTGAACAGATCGAACTATGTCGTCACCAGTGGGTTGTTCTGAAATGTTTGAAACATCCAAGAGTGGTCGTCGCCAGGACAGGTGACGAGAGGCAACCGGGTGGATCGAGGGTCGACGGGTCGAGCTAGCGACGGAAGTGGGAGCGATGACGGCGTGAGGCTGGACGAGGTCGCGTGCAGCGAGTATATAGAGCGAGTATATAGAGCGAGGGAACTGAGGGGTGACGCGAGGCGATTCCCAATGCCAACAGCTCCACGTGGTATCGAGGGTCTGGATCTCGAGGCACGGCGCGGCCGAGGCTGATGGGGGCTTCTGGGGGCTTTGCAGTCCAGGGTCCACACTGAGTCGAAATGCCTAGCTGGTGAGGGTGGAATTGGTAGCAAGGCGGAGAGCCCGAGGAAAGGGTGAGAGCGAGACGACCGAGTCGTCTAGGCCGGATTGGAAAAAAAAAAAACCGTGGCTGCTCGAAGGTTTGGGCGTAGTTTACGGGTTTCGACGAGTTCAGGCAGAGCTGACGAGCTGTGAGCGAAATGCAGGGACTAGGTCTGGGCTGCAATGTTTTCGTTTCGCGGGAGAGACAGAAGGGAAATGAATCAAAAGAGTGTCTTGTCTCCTTTGGGGGGGGTATGGTCGTTTTTGGAAGGGCGGGCGGTCAAGGAGAAGCTCGTGAGTCGTGGGAACGTGGGAAGTGGGTGGGAATCAGAGGGGTGACGGGGACCCAACTAAGTATGGCATGGCAAATGCGAAGGTGCGTGTGAAGGTGCGAGGGGCTTGACTATTTTGCTGGTAGTACTTACCTGGACTAGTTTTTTTTTTTTTTTTTTTTTGCTGGTTGGTTGGCTGACAGGGTCTGCGTGCTGGGTGGTGCTTGCAGTCGGGTACCGGTACTGGTACCAGTCCGGGTATGGTGCTGAGGCAGGTACGGATGGGCACGGTACCGCTGTTGCGTTACAAGGGAGGACCGACTGGGCTGGCACTGGGATATGGGGAGGCGCCTGCTATATTGTGGAGAGGGTGGTGACTCTGCAGCAACCAAGCGTCAGAGAATGGGGGACAGAAGACCAAATAGAACAGGCAAGGAGGCGACGGGGGGAGATGCAAACAAAAAACAATGGTTAAGGGACCCAAGACGGCGCGGGCTAGGCTAGACACCCAAGACAAAGAAGGGTAGCACGAGAAACCAAAGCAAAGAGGCGGGTAAGGGAGGGAGAAGAGGGGAGATTACTGACAGTTGCGAGTTTGACAGGACAAGGCAAAAAGAGTCGAGAAGCAGATTGCCAAGGTTGGATGGGGAAAAATGGAAGGAAAAAGAAAAGAGGAGAGAAATAGAACCAAAGGGATGGGATGGGGTTTGTGATTATGATTGCCGGGAGCTTCGACAGGCAAACAAGAGGATTCGGCGTCTGAGGTCACTGTGGGGAAGATGAGGCAAGTGGGTGAGAAAAATAGGTGGCAAGAACAACTTGGAGCTTTGGTGGCCGACAGGCAAGCAACAAAAAGTCCGGACGTCACCAGGAGACGGGCGGGGCAAACAACAGGAAGAAGAGGAAGGGGAAACGAGAATCCGTCTAGCTCTGGCCTGCGCGCAAGTCAAGGGAAGGGAATGCAATAATTAGCTGCCGTGGCTAATAATTAATTACCACTTTGTTCAGGAGTACAGTCAATACGGTACGGCAGATGCTACCGAGCACCCATGTCATTGCATTGGTTCGGTTCTAGGTTCTACACGTTGAGCGCCCGGCCTGTGCAATCCCCCTTGTACTGTACATGACATGAACATCGACATGTCGTTCGGCAGTCAAAATAAGAAGCACCAGCACGAGAACCAGAGTTAAAAAAGAGACGTCGGTCAAAGTGAGGGAAGACCCTGGGACACCGGGACAAGGCTCGACGGGCGTAGCCCAATGGGGAAAGTGTTGACACTGCAGGAGTCATGTGGACGTTGGTCCCTCATCTGTCAGGCCCAGGTACCAGAGGAGCTATGCCCTAGCGGGTACCGCTTCTAATTAACAGAGAGGCACTATACCTGTTTGCACGTGTCGATCCTTGTACTGGGTACGAGCTAGGGAGGGAGGAGCTTACAATTCCATCCAATGTCGCGCTCCGGCGCCTATCGCTATCGCCCGGGCACCAGTACCGCGAATCCCTCAAGCACAGCGAGAACTGACGTTGTGCAACAGCGAGACACAAAACAGGGCCAGGTTCGCGAATGAAATATGCCGGCGCTAGCGCCCACGCGACCTAGTGCAGCAGCAGTAGAAGTAGTCGCCCAGCTCCCCATCAGGCCGTAATTCGCTGTCAGTTGCTCGCCGGCCGGAACAAGCGCTACTTGGTCCCCAAGTACAGTATCGGGCCCAACCACGCCAGCACGGTACGGGGCAAAAGAGGGCCTGGGAGCCTCCTAATAGACAGTGGACTGACGTCGTCAAACGCACTGTCGCCCATCCTCATCCCACGTTGATTGTCCGCACCCTCGTTTCTTTTTGCGCCAACGTCGAGCGCTTCCGTCCCTGTCCCCTCCCCCCATGAGAAAAAGAAGAAATAAAGAGAGAGAGGGAATACGGCGATCGCCACCACAACCCCATCCACCACCACCAAGCTACCGGCCACTGCATCAGCGTCCAACTGATATGTTACGCTGCTATAACCCCAGGCTGCCAGGCAGAAATAGGAACCCTATCAGGGACCCTCAAAACACAAGGGTCCCCTCGACAACTGGGCCCTCTCAAACGGCCTCCCGCCCCCTCGCGGGAGCCGTCTGGGACAGGTCAGGGAGGCATTGCAGTGGCACAGCATGCCAGGAGCCAAGAGAGATCCGAGAGGAAAACCTGCAATTTTTTGGGACGATCAGCGCAAGTGACGCAATAGCTTGGTCCTTGCAGCCCACCACGGTGGCCACATGCTGGAGTTGCCTGGGGGGCACGACAGACCCGCCTTCAGTGGGGACACAGCCGCCCATCACCCGTGGAACCAGCAAGCTTGCCCTTTGGGGAGCTGGCAGAGCGAGCGCACGTCTTCATTGGCCTTTTTGGGCCATTCCGCTCAGAACGACACCCCCCTGACCCCCCCTGTGGCCAGGCAATGCCCCAAAGTCCCACAGCCCAGGAGGCTTTCCGGTGCTTCTCAGTGCCCTAGAGCCTCTGAAGCTGTGGGCAGCCAAGAGCTTTTGAGTGAGGCGAGGCGGTAGCTGGGCAGCTGGCAGCCTGGGCTAATGAGCTAGTGGGCCGCGGGCTCTCTTCCCGCTGTCACCTCCGTCAAATCATCGTCATCGCCGTCATCCCCCTTCCTCACCACATGAGACGACGACGTTTGCGCTTTCCAAACGTACGTACCCGCTCCTCCCTCCACCCATGACCATCAATCATTTCCCCTCATGGGATGGGCTCATGGTCCATGGGATGTCCATGGGATGCCAATGGCCTCTATGTAGCTGCCCGTCCTGCCTGCGGCGGTTGCGTGCTCCTCAATGACCCGCCCGCTGATTGGGCTTCATTAAGCCTCCCAACGTGCTGCCCTACCTAGCCAATGTCTTTCGGAGTGACTACTCCTCGCTTCAGGACCTCTCCTTCTCCCGTTTTTCTGGGTCGGTGTCCCACGGCTTCGTTTGCCCTTCTCCGCGCGCGCGCTCAGACCATTCACTGGCCGTTTTGGATGTTGCTGCTGTAAGCAAAATGCACGCCTTGACACGAGCGTCGGTCAACCTCCAAGTCGGGTCAAGATTGACGCTGCCCACCACAGACTCGTGGATCTAAATATTACCGAAGCTTCCAATGCCCCGGCCTGACCTGCGAGGTGAGAAAAATGCCCACGCATCTTCCTCCCCCCCTATCTCAAGTAGGAATCCTACGATCCCTCCATACAGCTCCCGGGCGCATCGTGCAGTGTAGTTGATGCATTATAGATGCATCCGGGGTCGTATTTGCTCAGGATTGGACCCCAACAGCATGGCCCTTTGCTATTCATCCATCTCCTCGACGCATGGTGATGAGGTTCTGATGCGCACTTCTGTCTTATCTCGACGCCATTACCACCTGATTCATTCTTCTTTCAAGGGGACCAAGGGACCAGGACCCGGCCACCACAAAACTTCAGAGTTTTGCGCCTTTCCTTCGAAGCAAAGATCAACGCAACAAACTCTGCCTAAGGGATGAACACACTGTGTGTGGGTGGACCAACGACCATCCGCTCATTCACTGCGGGTTACAGAATTTGGTCCATCCCCTAGGTGCTCCATCAACGCACCAAAACAAGGGTCCCCCTCAACGGATGCCCTCGGCCGAACTGATGTCATGGATCGACAATCCTCCGCGTCAACCAGGTCAAGGCCCGACCCCAAGCAGGGGCCCGCACCAGTCGCTCAGAGGACTTCGAAACGGTGGTCTGCGCCGAGCGCCAATCAGCACCTCTCCAACCCACGGCACAGTCCAATACGGTGACCGTCTCTTGCAATCTAATGAGCCAGGACGGTGATCATCACATTACCTTAACAAATAACCAACCAGGCCCGCAAATCCCAATTCCCTAATCATTCCTCGTGTCCGTTGAGAAAACTATGTACAGTGCTGTACTGTACCGTACTGTACTTGGTCGCGCGAAGCCACCAGAAAAGTGGTCCCCTCGACGACGCCCAGTCGATAGACACTCTCTGCAGAAACCCATCAGGATCGTCGGGAACTCGCCGTTTGCTCATCGCCAATCTGCCCCCCTCGCGCTTTTCTCCTCGCTCCCCTGTGCCAGGGGGGGTCACGTCTCGATGGAGCCCGCCGTGAAGTCATCGTGGGTTTCTGCGTTACACTTGACACCTGTACAGTCCCACGTTGATGCCAAGATGATGAGACGCTGACTGTCAGAAAAAAAAAATTGCAAGAGGCAATCACCACATTGGAGGAGCATTGACGCAAGGCTGCGATCTTCCAGCAAAGCATGCTAGGCACCTCGACGTCATTTTTCCAGTTGGCTCTCGCGCCGCCCCTTGATCTGTCATCAGATTGCCATCCGCGGACGGCTCTGACTCTGTTTTGCCTTGCCGCAGCGACCAGGCAAATCCTTGCTCCCCCAGTCACCCACCCGCGAATGGATTCACCAGAGTTTCCACGGAACAGGAATCCTGGGGTCCGGACCAGGTCTCAGTCTACATGACGAATCTTCCGCTGCTCATCTCAGGTCTCACAGACAAGGCGTCAGCCCCCCGTCGTTTTTGTCTTTCAAATCCCGGAATCGGGGTCTCGTCATCGAAATGAAAATCGACGCCGCTTCCTTGTCTGGCATTCCTTTGTCTCGACTCTCATCTCGTCGTTGGGGTGGGAGGGATGGAGGGATTTGGGAGAGATCCACGGACATGGAGACTTTGTTGTCGCGATGGCTGCTGATTGGTCCTGAACAGAGGCACTTTTCCCATTCACTATCACCACGGTCGACAGTATCCGACAAGTATCGTCACAGTGATCGGCCTTCTTACATTTGATCCCCCCTCCAAGTCCCTGCTTTAACCGCCGCCGATCCCCTTCTCTCCTCTGCATTTCACAGCCTGCTTCCAGTCCACACGGGAGTTGCAAATGCCTCGATTAGGCGGATACCGTACATTTCATCTTTTCCCGGGCCTCTTGAGCAAACCCACGCTGCGCCCCGCACACACCCTCTTTGGAATCCCCGTGATAACAACGCCAATATGGCGGTGGGCCAAAGTTCCTGTCTCCGAAGCCCCTACGGCAAGTACTGGAACTTGGTCCCTCCAAAGTCAGGCCTCCTCCCACGTCCGGGTGGCTTGGGCCCGGCCTTCTGGGTTGCCAACCGAAGCTCTTCTCGCATACCGTATCACCAGTCTACTCACCTCAAAGTTCAGCATCGCGATATTCTGCACGTGCATGAACCTTGCAGGTGTCTCGTCTATTCTCACGCTGCAAGAAGCTCATAGTGCAACATTCAGGCCGACACCGAATACTCGATCCTCAGACCGGTCAGATTTTTTCCCGCACCCTTCCCACCCTCGACCCCGCCAGACACGTGTAAACCCCTAGACCTCACACTATTGCACTATCATGGCACTTTTCGCCCGTATACGTGTCTGTTTTTTGTTCACGAGGCATATATGTTTCTGCAACTAACATCTATTTTGGACGTTCACGAGCTCATTCCAACTGTGATGTGTTTGATATCCTCAGGGTTCATACCCTGCACCCAAGTCCAACCACAAGCCGGCACGGCACCGTGCTGGGCAAGAAGTCTGCCGGCATCTGCCATGTCCCATTTGCTAGTCTTGGTTTCGCTTCTCGCGCAGCTCCGGGACGCCCCGTCTCACTTCACTGTGACGCAACCCGTGTAACGCTCCATGAATGTTGGACATATTTCAGTCATCGGCATCCCTCGCAATACCACTCCTGTCACACAGGTCTATTTGCTGTCCGCCTCTAATCGAGCCAGTACAGTGCTTCACGGCGGTTGGCGAAACTGGACAGGTCGAGTGACTTTGGTCTGCTCCCAACCGCGCCTGATCGGCAACCTACATACGTCGTTGCACGGTAGAGTTCCGAGGGCTCGACGATGCGCCCAGAGATGGTGAGCTCGCACAACGTGACAACGACCAACAATCCTCCCTCCTGTCTATCGAATGGTTATCCGTCTCTTGTGTCCTCAGTTACCACTTGGTCCGGAACACAAGAATCCGTCCCGCGGTGACGAGCTGAGACAAAACTTACACCTAGCCGACGTCGACTTTCTTTTTTGCCAAGGCACAACCTTGGAACTCTTGCCCATCAACTGCTCGATTGTTGGTCTACGTATTGCCAGTGGCAAACAAACGGGCCGGTGTGAGTGCGACTTGATCTCCTCCACACGTCCCGTGTGATGTTGATATTGTATTGCCACATTTGCTGCTGTCTGACCCGAATGTGTAAGAATCGACTGATTTCGTCTGCTCTTTTCTCTAGGGCCTTGGCCAAAGCGTTCTGGTGACCTTGGATGAAGGAGTCGAGGCGGGAAGGAGGCGAATATATCAGCCTCCCCGGAGTGGGCTAGACTCGTTACACTCGTCATCGCATCTTTCCGAGTCATCCGTAGAGTTCAAGCCTAGGCCCTTGGAGTAAGATTGTAGTGTCTTTCTTGCCTAACATGACGAAATGAAGCTAACATGGTGTCCTGTGACGTTTGCATGGACGTCATACCAAATCCCTCTGCCGGATCTACAAAAGATATAACCATCTTAAGGTAACACATTTTCGGGATGGGCTGTCTGCCTAACGCGTCTGGCTGTCTTGTTTAGGGTCACGGCTCAATATTAGCTTTGGTTATCATGTAGGAATACTTACAGAAGTGACTTTGAAGTTCTGTCTGCGGTATCTCCACTGTCAGTCTGATATTGCGGCAGTCCAGATTTAAGGTATGAAGCAGCAATGATTCGTGACGAATAAAGTTGGTGATGCGAAAAGGAGTTAGTTAAATCTGCATCGTCGATTGAGTTAGCAAATTTTGACGTTTTGTAGGGATGCTGGTTTTCGTTCCCTGTGTTTCTCTACATGTATTGAGTGAGAACGACGTATCTTACCTCGCCGTTGCTTTTTATTTTTCGTTGACAGCGAAATATAGTTTGCTGGAGTCTGTTCAGATGCGATTTCGATATCCATAATTGTTGTGATATCTTCTCATTGTATCCGGATGTCTTAACAGTGTTCAATAAATTTGATTTTTTATTATTATGAAGGTTGGTATCTTGGTAATATATTCTTTGAAGGTTTATAACCTTTTCATCCCGACTTTTGCTACAAAGCCTATGCCTCTAGGGTAGGGCGACAGGGAAAGCAATCAAATTGACAATTTCATGACAGAGCCAGAGCCGAATAAACATCAAATGCGATCGTAATGGTGTGTTGTTTATTTATATGATTTTTTCCTATTCATTTTACGAACTGAAAAATCTTTGTTGTATTGGAGAATCAGTGGTTTGGTTATAACACCAGCTTAGCTCGGCGGTCCTCATCCACTACCAATTACTCACTGTCCCATTGTGCATCTAACAATGCCCGGTTCGTCACGAGCTGGAGCAATTTTAGGCACTTGAGGTCTCCAAGTGTGGCTCACTAACCCCAAGAAAATGCTTGGTAAGGCTGGATCCGCCGCTGGGGTCGTATTTCCGCAGGCGAGTGCCTATATTTACATTGTGGCTTGCTTCGGGGAGCGGTTCGCAGGGTCGCGTTCCCCACTTGAACTCGCCTGCGAGTTACACTCGCAGGCCGCGCAGACAGCTCCGGGATGCCGTTGGAGAGGGCGAGAGGGCCGAGAACCGCGGGGTTGGATGCAACTGAAAATGGGATGTTCTTTTGAGCCCCGGAGGTGCGAGATCGGCCTGGCATTGTGTGCACTTATATATTCGATAGAGTGCCCAGTTGGAGTTTAGCTTGTAAGCCCCAATGATAAATATCATGCTCGACTGAGGGAGTTTGTTTTAGATTGAACCGTTGTGAACTTGGCCACTGTATATCCTCTTCCAACCATGGCATCACCAGATACGGCCACCCAGTCTGTCGAGGCCAGTCCTCGCGTCCACGAGCTACTTTAAAAGCTTCATGCCGCATCAGAGTCTCAAGAAAAGTGCATATCGCAAATCTTGTGGTACCTGGGCCGTTTCGTCAGTTACTACATCTGGGGCTCCGAATGGAGCGCCTCCTCCTCCTCCTCCCACATGCGGGACAAGTGCCAGTTCATGTACCTGCTAGCACGGAGCATCGGCGCGCGCAGCATTATCGAGGCCGGCACCAACTTCGGCGTCTCGACCATTTACCTCGCCCTGGCGGTGGGGCAGAACGTAGCGGAGGAGAAGGCAGCCGGGAGGGCGGCGACGGGCAAGGTCAATTGAGGCGGAGAAGGAACCGACAAAGGCGGAGAGGGCCAGGGAGCACTGGAAACAGGCGGGAGACGAGGTTGAGCCGTGGACTGGGGTGCGCGAGGGCGATTTGCGGGAGACGCTCATGGTTGAGGAGGGGATGCCCGATGAAATTGACATGTTGCTCCTAGACAGTACGTGGCTTTGAGGCTCTGGAAACGTGTTTACCATTGAACTGACAAAATCATAGTTTGGACGCCGCTGGCGTTGCCGGCTCTGGAGATTATCAAGCCGCGACTTGGACGGGGCGCAATCGTGTTGGCTGACAACACTACCATGGCCAAGCCAAAACGTACAAGGATCTTCTGGGGTATTTGCATGACGAAAAAAAAAATAAAAAAATTGGGGTTAAGACGACTACGACGCCTTATTCTGGCGGACTGGAAATGGCAGTATATCTGCCTCCAGCCTGAAGGGTCCCTTGGATTGGGAAGAAGAGGGAAAAGGAAGTACAATGTTGATATGCAATTGGGGAGAGAATTGGTATCTAAGTTGACATGTAAATGACATTGAGTGACCCTTGGCCCTTTGCAGATGCGAATCCATCGCCGAGTCATGATTTTAGTTATTCTACGACGCTGTCGTGTCCCAGTTGCCTTCAATACTGTAGGTGAGAAGCAAACCGCCAAGTATACCACAGAAGCGCACCCATTGACACTAGGTTTAGGTGAATGCACATGGCATGTGCCCTCGAAAACTTCTTGTTCAACAGCGCCATTTCCGGGCTGGGTCCCTCGGAGCCCATGGCTTTGGGCTCCATTCGGCCTGTGTCTTGTTAGCAACGCCCCTGGCATAAGGAAATCGGTTGCTCGTGTCTAAAACATACCCTGCCCAGCCCGGTCCAGCATCAACTGGCGCGTCCGGGGCCCGTAGACGGCAAAGTTGAGGGCCGCACAGACGCCGGACAGCGCAAAGGGGATCCAGTCCCGGCGGTCCTGCACTAATGACACGGGGCCATGTGGCGGGAATGTCACGGCCGTGAGCAGGAGCAGCAGGGATTGGCCGTGAAAGTAGACGGGGAAGATGCGCTTCTGGAAGCTCGTGTAGGCGGGACCGGGGAGGGCGGCAAAGGCCACCTTGGTGACGACAAAGGACTGGTATAGTTGCGAGCCCAGCAGTGCCGAGAAGGACAGCAGGTGGAAGGGCGCGAGGCTCTCAACGACGGGCTTGAGGATGCTGACGAGGGCCATTGTGATGAAGACGTCGAAGAGGAAGCCCCTGTAGCGCCAGCACAGATGAGAAGTCATAGAAAGCGGGTCGGCTGCGGGCTCTTACCCAGGCGCTGTTTTATAGGCGCCTTTTTTTTCTTGGCTCGCCGTCTGGGGCGCTGACTTATTTAAGACCCGAGGGCATTCGGGTGTTAGTCGCGGCGGGTGGGCCGCTGCTGATCATTGCTCCTCTCAACCCCGGGCCGTCGGACGCTTTCTTGACCCCGCGAACTTCGGTGGCACATTAGGGACGCTAATTGGATTCATTGCCATTGTGCTCATGGGGGGAAACCTGAAGCTAAAAGTCCTGGCTGCTGGCTTGTCTGTAACTATATATTTAGAGATCCCGCTGAGAGGGGGGATCGTGTTGCGAATTTTCCAAATGTGGTGGTTTGGCGCGCCGCCAATGCACGAAGAGAAAAAAAAAACACAACCAAAATAATAAGACATAGATAGAACTTGGCTTGCTGCAGAAATAAATACCCCGGCACATTACCCAAAAATAATAACCCACATCTGCAGATCAACGAGGATATTCCCCGAGTGCTACCCCCCGGGACAACATCGGGAACTTTTCTTAGGAGCCATCATTTCACCGAGCTGCCGCACAGAGCCGGAATTTAGGAGCGTTAGCTGCCACGCCACGTGGACAAGCTAAGCAAGAGCTGAAAGGAGCTGTGGAGATTGTGTTTTGGACGGGGATGAGGGCAGTCCATCCGTGTGAGTCAAGTAGATTGCGGATTAGGATTGTGTGTGATACTGGTCATTATACGGTTGGGCTGGCCCATTCAGGAGTCTCGTCACCTCTTGAGTTTGAGCGAATTCGCTTGTTTCCGGGAGGTTTACCTTCAGAGTCGCTGTCGCCAGCATCTCCAAAGCCGAATATGGAGCCGAATATACTCTCCTTGTTGTCGGAGCCGCAACGCCGGCCCTGGGCGTAGTCGGCGAGCCGGAGCTCCTCCATTGACCAATCCTAGTAAAAGTCCTGGCCGGCAAGGTTTTCTATGTTCTGGATCGCGTCGGGCATTGTGCCGTTGGGGTCCGTCTCGGCGTGGGCAAAGAAGAGAGGGGATGCGGTGCCGGGGGGTTCGCCGACATCCTTGTCAGTGCTGCCCGTCGAGGGCGTGTTGGGGGAGGTTTTGGAGCTGGACTGGTCCGAGGAAGACGGGGAAGAGGATAGCAGGTCGAAGAGGCCCTGCGACAAGTTCATGGGCGAGCCCCCGACAAAACTCTTGGCCGAGCTTGACGTCTCTGGGAGCGCCGAGGAGGAAGAGGAGGATCCTTTGGGCGGTGGGAAAGTCCAGGCGAAGTGCTGGCTACCGTCCTGGGTCGTGGCGGCGTCTGCGATCACGATGAGCACGGCCCTTTACGTGTAAAAGGGCAGGGTCGAGGTCCCTTGAAAAAAAAAAAGGAAAAAAAAAAAAAGGTCTACCTGGCGTGGATAATTGCTTTTCTTTTTCTGCATGTGGAGACGAGGAGGGGCCGGATCGCGAAGAGAAGAAAACTATCGAGCCTGTCAGAAACAATCTATTTCTAGGATAATGATTGTTTGGAAACCCCGGCAATAATACCTGATTTCATCCTCGCCCGGCACCGCTGACACTTCCGAAGCCCTTCGCCGAGAGCCCTGATCTGGCCCTCGAGCCGTTTTCTATCTGCCTGAACATCCTCCGACTCTGCGGCCAACTCCCTAATCGTCTCCTCGTCCATCCGGTATATCGCCCTGGGCGTCAAGATGTCGGGGATGTCCGAGAGGAGACAGCTCTCGATGGCGAGGTTGATGACGTTTTCCGTAAAGGTGCGTCGTGACATCTTGTTCATGTTAGAAACTGAAAGCCCAAGAAGAAGAAAAAAAGAAACCCCCCCCCAAAAAAGAGAAGAGAGAAATGGAAATGTTCACGTCTGCTTACCTCGTAATATGACATGGTCATGTCAATGACCTTTTCTGCGCCAAACTTGTTGCTTGCCGAGGTCTCGTCATCGACCAACGACTTGAGCAGTTTGATGCGATTCAATTTGCTAGCTTCAGCTGATTCAGCTGATTCTTCAGTGGTTGGGCCTTGGGCCGGAGCCTCGCTCAGAAGGTCGGATATCTTGTCAATGACGCGGTGGATGGCTCGTTTCGATAGCCTGTCATGGAACTCTGCCTCTAGTGGCAGCACATATCCGTCAGCATAAGGGCGGATGATTTCCTTTAGCTTTTCTTTCAATAGGACTTCCTTTCCGTCAAAGAATGGGTCAACAAAGGTATATAGCACGGATGAGAGAGTTGTTTGGTCGGGACCGACGACATGGCTGAGAAGCTGCTCAACAAAGATTTTGGAGTGCTCAACAACGACGTCGAGGTGGAAGGAGGCAATCTCCTCCCAGGGCTTTGAGTGCATCTTGAAGAATCCAATGACGAGGTCCGGATTTGGGAGGCCGGGAAACTCCTTGCCCTGGTTGTCTGATGCGAGCTTCTCAAGCTCCTCCTTGATCTCGCCCTCAGTAACGGGCTCGGGGCTGGGGAACTTGTAGAGGTCGAGATATGGCGAGAGATACTCTGGCGTCTGATCGTCTTTCCTCTCAAACTCCTTGATAGAGTATTCTATTTGCTTGGCCTTTGTGTTGACCATTTCAGGCTGTGGCTCGTCATGTGGGTTGTCGGCTTCCTCCTCTTCCCACACGATTTCTCGGCTAGCTCCCTTTGTCGTCATGGTCACATCAAACGCGCGGTTAAGGTTTCGAAGCTTTGCCCTGAGCTTGTTTTCGTCGTCATATAGGGACCCGAAAAACCCATCATTGTATCGTCCGTGGATGGCGTCGCGCGATAGGCGCTGGAACTCATACGTGATGTCGGCCAAGTACTCGCGGATGTCGTCAGAGTTTGAGCGCGCTTTCCCCAGACGCTCGAGCTCTTCTTCACGGCTCTTTAGGTTCGACTCAATCTCCTCGATGAGCCCTGGCAAATTCTTTTGAATGTGCGCCAAGAGAACCTTGCTGAGCTTCTTGCGGAGGCTGTCGATGCCCCTATTCTTCGCAGGCAGGCTGGACCACTTTCCCGATGCAAAGAAGCTCTTTTCGGTAGCATCTCTGTCATGGCCCTTGTTCTCAAGATCCTCCTCTGAGCTGTTTCTCAGCACGTGCCATTCGAGTGCAAGCTTGTGGGTGGCTTCCTCATTTCTGGCAAGTTGGAGAAACGTGTGCTCCTGGGATGCTCCCTGAACACGGTCAGGCTTTGTGATGATTCCTAGGGTGCGCTCTCTGTTGGGGTCGTGCTTGGCCACCTCAGTAAGGACCTTTTGATTGGCGTGGTTGTATGATGCCGAGACCACGGCCAAGATGATGCAGTTCTTCTGCTGCATGTAGCTCTCGGCCAGCTGATTGACAATGACCATGTCAGGCAACTGAGTGGCCGTTGCACTGTGGAAGAAACCGGGCAGATCGACTAGGGTCAGGGGATAGACGTCGGGACCGGTAATCTCGACGCGCAAAACATCCTTGGAGAATTTCCCCGCGGGCAGGCCCATCTGGCTCGTGGCCTCCTCGATGATGGCCGGGAGCGCATCTCGGTCAAAGCTGGTCCACCGAAAGTCCCTTGGCAAGGACGTCGAGTCCCTTATGGTATCGGACGAGTACTGGATCGAAACGCAAATCGAAGTGTTGGCCGTCCGTCGCAATACCAGCTCGGTGGCGAAACGAGTACAGACGTCGCCCTTGACGGGGAATCGCACGCGGGAGATGGCTTCGAGCACGGAGCTCTTGCCGGACGACTGATCGCCAACTACAATGATTTGCGGGAGGTTGACAATTTCTCCGATCTGGATCTCTCGGAGGCTGTCGATGGTATCAAGAAGATATCTCGCCTCACCCTGACTGAGCTGGTCGAACACAGTTGTGTCCAATTCAATGGTTTCCGCCATTGTCATGGCCACCGATGTGGGTCGAGGCTTATTGGTAAAAACGGAGGAGCGATGATATCAAAAAAAAAAACTGCCAATGAGGTGGGTTAATAGGTGGTAATGAGCGTGTCGAATATCTCAGAGGAAAAGCGATGAAGTGAACGGTGGGCGTGTCAAGCGACGGGCTCACGAGTGTAGCACTAAGCCAGCTCCTCGCATAGCTTCGTATGACAGCTTCCGGCAGTGAAGCCGTGTCTCGGGCGGGAGTTGCAGTTTGTCGAGTGAAGCTCTGGAACAGTGCCGAAACTCGAACGCTTTTGCGGATTGCAAAAGCGGCCAAGGCGTCAGACGAGGGAAAGAAATGAGTGAACTGGGCAGAATCAATCAACCAAAAAAAGTACGGACCTTTGTTTATTTCACGAAAAGGATGAAGTGTCATGACAGCTGAGGCGTTGACATGGGCGCTTTATTTGAGAGACGTGGGTCGGCAACCCTAGCCCAACTTCCTTGTCCGCCCAACGACAGGGTCCAATCAGATGGATATGCAATGCAAGTTTCGTTCAGCTCACATTAACCACCTGCAAGAGGGCCTCCCTGCATTCTATTGTTGTTTCATCCATGGGTCCCATCTACAAAAGCATTTCTAGTCATTGCGCAGCCTCGCCCGTGACGAGTTGGTTGAGTGTCTGTGGACGGACAAGGAGCCACACACTGGTGGGAGGTGTGTAGTACAAGGCCGGAGCACTCATGACGGGTTCGCCCAAACGGCCTGCAGCTTGTCCAGCCGGTATTCCCTGATCATGAGGCGGCCCTAGTTATGTCAGTACTGGGCAGCGATACCGCGTTCAGCAAGGACATGACTTGCCATCATCGTCTCCCATCCCAACCAGCTCAGGAACCACGCCAATAACGCGAGGCCACCTTTCCAGACGATGGACCTGACACTCTCGGCGAGCAGATCGCTGACCACAGCCTTGGCGTATGAGTCTACGTCGACGCACTGGGGCGTAGATGCTCGGGTCCGGGATGGTGATTTGCTCCGAGTGGCCAAACAGGGTGCTACGGACACTGCCCGTCTTGAGCGTCACGAATTTGACGCCGAGTGGCGACACACCAGGGCCTCGAGGGCCGCCTTGAAGGCGCTGTAGGCGGCAAAGAAGGGCGGGCAGATGCTGGCGTTGATGCTGCCCACATTGGCCACCATGCCCCTTGCCTCGAGCAGCAGCGGCAGGAACGCCTGCGAGACGGCCCAGACGGCAAATACGTTGACGTCGAACAGGCGGCGAACCTCGGCCACGGGGCGTGTCGGCAAAGGGCATGATGTGGAGGACTCCCGCATTGTTGACGAGCAAGTCGAGCGTCCCGCCCGTCTTGACGCCGACAGTCTTCACCGCCAACTCAATTGAGAGTCGGCATTCGTCATGTCCAGCACCAGCGTCTCTATCCCCAGCCGTGCCAGCTCGCCATCTGTATCCTCGGGCGTGCGGCCGGTTGCAAAGACTCGATGGCCACGCTGACGAAACTCCCTGGCCAGTGCTGTGCCGATGCCGCCCGCCCCACAGCTAGTGATGAGGACCGATTTTCGAGCCATGATCCTTGCAAGAAGAAAAGAAAAGAAAAGAAAAAAACTCCGCAACGTGTGACTCGGAAAAAAAAAATAAACAATAGAGGACACGTCGTGTTCTTGTCAAAAAGCAAAGCGTCTTTTTACTCAATTGCGAGATGTCGTCGCATCATGTCGCGCGCGGGTGGGGTACAGCGCTTATACTGTAGAAAGCCGGAACACACCCCCGGACAGAAGTGGCTTGGCAACATGGTAAGCGAGACAGGCCCTGTTCAACTCATCAGCGGTTCTATCCGCATGTTAGCGCAAATCACCATCGAGCACCGTGGTTGAGCCTCGATGTCTTGAAACCGGCCAGTACAGGTATCGGACCAGCCACGAGCCGGCTCCTGTCGAGTCTGTGGTCTGGCGTATCAGCTGTTTGAGCACCCTGTTTTAGCCACATTGGCCCCGCGAACAGCCAATGACGACCAATGAAACCGGCAACTGAAGATGGGCCCTGTGGCGAAGATGAATATCCCTGATATTTAGCATGTCATTGGTCACGGACTACAGTGTCGTGAAACTAGAATCCTGATCCAATGGTCCGTTTGGGGCAAGGATCAGAAGGACTCAGCTATCACATTTGTGCCCCTAAGGGGGATGATGAGCTGTACCAACCGTCACCTCAACCAGCAATTGGACCAAACCAGAGGAGAGGACACATTTGGTTTCTTTGATGTTTGGCAGCGCGGCGTGTATATGTAGCCATCACCCGTATATCATTCACTCATTCACTCATTCACTCATTCACTCATCCACTCATCCACTCATCCACTCCATGGATTATTCACTGCACCACTTGCCAATCAACTCGCCCATGGGCGCACAAAGGGACACGCACAACTCATGCTCACATGTAAACTCGTCTCAGCCCTGTCGGGGCAAGAAACAACCCCGACACATCACTTGTAGAGTCCTGGTCCCCAATAACCGGGGTCCAGTGGATAAGCTTGCCTGGTCCCCTGTTCTCCCGCTGATTGTGGGCTCACGCTATATCTCTTTCGTCTCCCGCTGCCAGATCAGCATAATTCTTACCACAGTAGGATTTCATGCATAAATTCATCGTAATCTTGCATGAATCGCTGGAATTCGGCCTCAGCAGACTGGAGGTTGAGGTTGTAAGACTCATACATTCATAATGTTGCTCATTATGGGTTGTTAGTGCCGAAAACAAAATTGCCACGTTTACATTCAGCCGCATCATCTGCGAACAATCGGTGTGGCATATCCCTACTGCAAGCAGATGATCTACCTGATCTTCATCAAGAAGGTCCCTCATCATCTAAATTCTAGGGAGAGACGGCAAAGTACGGAATGGGTGCGAAATAACACCGCCCTCTGCCTACTTTTGCCAGTACACATGATTCTATCTGGAAAGAATAAAAGCATCTTCTTTTTTTTTTCATACATACATCTTACAGGAGTGATATTAGCAGAGTTGGGTGTTCAGAATCCCGCAGCATTCGTTATTCATCCACTGGGAAATGCCGATACTGTCCGATTGTTCAATGCTTACCGCGCACTTGACAAGTCACTGTACTTGTTTAAAAACTCATTGATGCCATCAAACGAATCCAGCGCAACTTTGGACATGTAGTCGGTCGACGAATCCCCCATTTGATCCACCTTGATGATGATGATGATGCAAAGCCACTACATTTCCATAGAGTACTTTGTGAATCCAGGAAGATGCGCCCTCTCATTTTCCTTCTTCATTGTGTCCCACAGCATCTTCCATCGCATGCAGGCGCGGAGGAGGCCCCTACATGTCAACGAGAAAAGACAGTTGGTTCGCGCTACGGAGAGTCCAGTGCCGATGGCTGGAAACCGTTAGCTTGGCTGCAGCAAAGGCTAGGGAGTTTCCATTGGCTACTTGCCCCCAATTATGAGTCCCAGATTCTCTGGCGCCGTTCGATTGTACACTTGGTCACTAGGCCCAGGCCACGAGTCCTGGAGGAGGAAATTTACGGCTTTTGTCAAAGATTGAGGCCGTGGACCAGCCGGTTCCGACGACAACAGCTGAACAAAAGTCTCTGCTGTCTCTGCCTCCCACAAATCTGGTCGGCACGGCAGATCTCCAACCATTTCACACATGTATATCTGCATATGGCTCACGAAGCACCCAACCATGAAGTGGTTGTTGTGTTGGGTCCACTGAGCCAATCTATTTTCAACCCCCGCCAGCTCGCCTTGAAAAGCCGTATCCGGGCAATAAAATTGCAGACTTACCGGATTTTAAGCAACTCGTATGTAAGAGCAGGGCACGCCGGCTGAGTGACATCGAGCGCATGGCGTCTCGAGGTAGAGCTTGCTTTGCGAACACCTGTCGCAGGCCTTTGGTTTACTGCCCCGCTTTGCAATGGGGAGACTGATCTGTATATCATCATCAACACAGCTTCGCATGTGCCGACGGGCAATATCTCTACGTAGGATTCAGTTAGTGGCTTAGTTGGGAAACGGGCAAGACATGGTGCAAGGGGGAGGGGGGCTGCGTACATTCTCGCATAGCCCCTAGAGCAGGCTGGGCATGTGATTTGATAGATCTTGTTATCTGTCTCCCGGAATAGCTTTGTCAGGCATCTCCTTCATAATCAAGCTATCACTCGAAGGGAAATATGTCGGGATTGAATAAAGCCCGGGAATCTAAAACAGGACGGGAATGGCCAGGAGTAATAGCCGACAAAGGCTCAGATCGTGAAGCTATAATTTCTGAAAGCTCCCCTCCGGTTGACCCTAGTCCAGTGCATCAAATAGCATGAGCTCCCGGTGACTGACTCCTTAATCAGGAAGCGGAGATGGGGTTTGGGGTTGGTTTAAGCGACTGCCCAGCAGTATACACAACGGCCGCTCACAAGGGAATTCAAGTCATTCAATTAATTCCATCTAATCCAGCCAATATTAAAATTAAAATATATAAAATAAAAGTAAAATAAAACAAGCTTCAGTTGTTTAAAATGATTTCGATGGGACACACCTCTCATATTTCACATACATAGAGCGTCTCCTTTGAAGACTTTTGGTAGGCTTTGGATTCCGAAGAATAGAAGTCTCGTTGGTGAAATAAGTGGCAGCGTGCGGGACCTCGGGCTGGACTAACCAGACCCATGCTAATTCAAGCCAAGCCAGAGAAGCATTAATTCAAGGACGTGGGTTTTAGGCCGGCCCAGAGGGTTATTACCCGTCCACGTACAATGACTTCCCCGGTCGATCCGTCGTTTATACAACCCGGAAAGCTGAGCCAGCTGCAGAGTTCGTGCAACATGAAAGTATACTTTATGAAATTTGGAATTCGTTGCAATTGGTTGGTTTCTTTTTCCCGAAATCCGTCACCGCCCGGTCTCCTCAGGAGCCGTCTCAATTCCGATATATATACTCGTCCTCCGCTGACACCATCTTTCACCATGTATTGTCGGTGGCTGGACTGCCATTCTGAGAATATAAGAAAGGAAATATGAGTGGCAAGATTGCTAGCAGACTGGCCAGGGGTAAGTCTTGATCGGTCCCTCTGGTTCTGTGTAATTGGCACTAACACACGTCACCAAGTAGTTGTCCCGACTGCCCCGGCATGCCGGACAGTGGCTCCCTGTACATCACTCATCGCACATCCTCAATACACACGGCGGCATTCTTCTACTTCTATACGCAAGCCTGCCAGGAAGGAAATTGCTCTCGACCACCACGAGAAGAACGGCGCGCTAGGATATGTCTTGTGCGAAACTCCGTATTTAAACTTGTTGTATGGGCTCTTCAGCCGATTATCATACAGCACCAAGCTCAATCAGATCGTCGCTTGGGCCCGGCAAGGCTCCTTCTGGCCACTGACCCTTGGGCTGGCATGCTGCGGCGTCGAGATGATGCACGTGTCCATGCCCCGCTACGACCAGGACAGACTGGGCATCATCTTCCGAGCCTCGCCCCGTCAGTCGGATATCATGATTGTGGTTGGAACTGTCACGAACAAAATGGCTCCTGCCGTTAGGCAGTGTTATGATTAGATGCCCGAGCCGAGATGGGTGATTAGCATGGGACGCTGTGCCGACGGAGGAGGGTACTATCGCTACAGCTACAGCGTGGTACGAGGCGTAGACCGCATCATTCCCGTAGATGTGTACGTGCCCGGATGCCCGCCGACCCCGGAGGCGCTGATGTACGGCGTGTTCATCCTGCAGAGGAAGATGAGGGATACAAAGGTTACACGAATGTGGTACCGTCGTCGAGGGGCGTTGTATTGGCGCTCAAATATATGTTCCATATTTGTATCAATGGTTGGTTGTATGAAATACCTAGGGAAAAAAGGGTCTGTGTAATACGACATCACTTGAGAACAATAACAGTTAGACATAGGTGTATTAGACAAAGAGACACTGAAACGAGTCCATTCCCAGCACGATATCCTTTCGTATATACACCGACACTGGCGAGAATTAACAGAAAGACCGTCACCGTAAATCATGTTAAGAATTCACAGGCCATCAATTCCATCACATACATATTCAAATATCCTCAATCACAAATCGAACGAGGATGCTGCATCGCGTTTGATGGCCCTGCATATCCAACATCCTGATGAAGCTCCAACCCGGAACAACATACGACAGCCGCACTGCTGCGACGGCAAACATGGGGTTCTTGGACCAGCTCTCGTCGCTCTTGATGAGCATTCTGACAAACACAAGCTCATTGTCCTCGTACTCCCACTCCAGCGTCTCATCCCAGATCGGGTCCGTCGGGGGCGGGTTCTCACCGCGGTGCAAGAAGCCGAGCCTGTGTTGCTTGTACGGCCCAGTCTTACGCTTGGGTGGCTCACCGTTCAGGTCATCAGAATGGTACAAGGTGCAGGTCAAGTACGGCCGGATTCCGTCGGATTCCGCATCCTCATGGAGGGGGATGGCGGTAGCTCCCGCAACGTGCAGGGTGAGCTTCTTCTTTATGCCAGTGTTGAGGATTCCACTGCCACCGGCGCGCAGAGCAGCAGGCTTCAAGACATAGCCGTCAGTGCCGTTGAATAGAGCCTCGTTGAGCTGGTTACTGGTGCCGAAATTCTGCATGTTGAGAGCGCAGATCTGAGCGCCAATGCCCCAAAAGGGCACAGGCCTGAGGTTTCCGGAAGAAATGCGGGTTCCCTTAGGGTATACACGCATGAGATGGTGGGAATTGTGCTGTGAAATGGTCTCGCGGTGCTGTGAGATAAGACCGCTCACGCCTGTCTCGGAAACGTTGATCAGGTGGTTATGAGGACCGTCGATGAGCTGTCCATTGTGCCACGAGTCGTTGCCGGGCTTGATTGATTGGGCATAGACACCCAAGTCGGCCAGCTCGGGGACGATGATTGCGCATGCCTGCTTCTTCTTTTCCTTGTACTCTTGGCGTGCCTTCTTCGTCTCCTCATCCTCAGAGTCACTGGAGTCGGTCTCGTCGGAACTATCATCGCTGTCTATCTCACCGGGAATATGATACTCGACAATGACAGAAATCTTGGATCCTAACTCTTCTAGAGAGACATGGTTCTCCGCTTGACCAGCCTGTTCCCTGTGGCCGTGTTCCCTTACAGGCCTGCTGAGCAATCGCTCGCCCCAAATCTCGTTCATGATTTGCACCAGTCGCAACTGGCCCTCTGCGCCGCAGTGGTTTTCCAGTGATAGCAAGATGGGCGCTAGGCGGTAGGATTCGGTGGCCGCGGCCACAGCGGCTTCTCTGTCAACCACATCGCGGATGGCCTCACAGACGGAGCGGAATGAGATGTTAGATACCAGAGTGTAACCGTGAGTAACCTTGGGTTCCGCAATGTCATCGGGATTGTCCCATGCATCAATCTCGACGCATCGTGCACCCGTGTCCAGCGCCAGGGTGTATGCCAGCGCGTTAGATTGGCCGTAGAGTTGATGGGCCATTAGGTATGTGTTGTGGCTGGAGCTGATAAAGTACTCGGGCAGAGGATGAGACCGATCGAGCAGCTCCGCTGGAACCTCGATGTGGGGTTTGCTGATGAGAGCGAGAAGCCCTCGCGTGGGCGCGGCTCCGTCGTCAAGCCCGGCATCATTCTCGGAAATTATGCCCTTGTCAATCATGAGCGAGCGCAGTGCATGGCTGACTCTGAGGTCCATGGCAGGGCTGCGAGTGGTATGGCCGCCACCAGCAACTGTGGCGTTGTCAATCATGCCGCCAACGTCCTCATTGTCGATGCGACGGCGGCTCTTGGAGAAGGGGTTCAGATTCCCCAGGCGCTCTGCGAGTTCGGCCATGGTTGGATGGATGCGAATATAAATGGTAGGGCTGAAGCAAATGTTAAAGGGAAGATGACGTGAGGAGGGGCTGTTCAGGCCAGACTGGAGAGCGGGGTGAATCACGCCGAAGCAGCTGACAGGACAAGGGCAATGTCGTTACGGTGTGCCGGTACCCGGGAGAGCAACAATGCGAAAACTTGGCCAAAACTTGCCTCGTCGTAAAGGGTGTCCTTCTTGGCGATGGAGTCGTAACCGCCAAGCTTAGCGAACCTGGAAAATCGACACGATGCCGCTTGGTCCTGAGCTGTTAACACCCTGTCATGCGAGTCAATGGGGTCGCCTGGAGTATCGCCACGGATCCAAGCTCCAAGGACCTAACAAGTGCTACTACACATGTAGTCTGGGGCCTACGGGCGGATGTGGGCTGGCGCTGAACGTTTCGGGACTTTGGCGATTTAACTGCCGCCTCTCGTATTAGCACCAGTCGGGCATGGACGAAAGCTACTCAAAGTCCCAGCAGCCTTGCCCTACCCCCGTAGGGCTGTGGAGGCGGCGCGGCGCGACAGATGTGTTTCCATGTGACAAATTTGCAGACCCCAGCCATCCATTTAGTCAGCTTCGTCATCGTTGCCATATGTATCTTCACGCTCTCCCAGAAGAAACAAAAGCATCTTAGACACGTCCCTTTGGCCCAGAGGCACCCAATATCCTGAACGAAACTCGCAGTCTGCCAATGGCCTCCAGTGTCTCTCAATGTGACCGCCGCGATGCCGCTGCTCAACTGGCCAACCCAGACTTTGTGCTCGTTCCCGATAATCACAGTAAAGACTGGTGGGAATCGCAATGCAGACGTCCTTGACCTGAGGCCCCAATTTTCTGACCATGTTATCGACCGGCTTCATGATTACACCTTCGAGGACAACAAACTGGTTGTCTACAGCGCTGGCATCATAGTCACCTAGTATACCCTGCAAGGAGATGTACAAAGATTGCAGTCTCGGAAATGCGGTTGGCACAAGGTCCAGAAATTCTTGAAACGATTTACGGTCGGCGAGGGGGCCATGCTTCCCCTCCTTACCCGGGAGGAGAAACGGCTCAAAATCCCATAGCAACTCGACGGAGGTAATCAATTCTAATCTCTGGGGGACAATAAAACGCGGCAAATCCATAATCAACTCGTGGCTTGCAGTATTAATAGTGTTGGTCGAGTAGAGAACGTGAAGCCCCTCCACGTATCTGAGCCCGTTAGCAATTGTCGACCTAGTTTAGCATGCGGGGTAGGTGGCCTACGCCTGGCGACAAGTGAGCAGCCATCCCATGATGCCGATAAAGCAGTGCCCGGGCCATACACCGGGCCAGGATTCGCAGTGCAGCCATTTCGTGCCCCCAAAGCGGCATTTGTCCTGGGCCGGCTGAACCCTATAACCCGGGGGCCGTGTCTCCGCATCAGGAGTATCCCGGTGACAGACGGAGCTCCGCCATCTCCATTTTTTCGGTTGTTCGACATCAACCACTAGTCGGCAATCTAGGATACCAGAACATGATTTCACGTTGAGCCCGCAATGCATCGGCAGCGCAGCGACCTGAAGCTTCACATCGGTGACGTTGACAACGTACTTTGGAGGGTGGTCGAAGAAGAGATCCATGTGAATTACTCGGCCCCCAAAGGCTTCGACTAGGATCTTGTACCGAAGCTCGGCGGGCAACCTTCCAAAAAATAGGTCGTCCTTGGAGACAGTGTTTTTGGTCTCTTGATGTTCATTATCAAAAAGTTGAGGAGTAATGGGACGGGACCGGTTCTTGTGGAGAGTTGGTATGGAGTTGTTCTCTCTCGTGTGATCGCATTTGGAATGGAGCCATGCTGATAGAGAGCTTGTCATTTTGTAATTACAAAGTATGGTGATTGGCTACCTTTTTAGCAGTGAATGTGACCGTGATCTTGTGTCAGGGATTAAAAAGTTGAAGTACGGGCGTATTACTGCTTCTGTCGTGAAGGCATCCAGCTGGGTTAAGCGCAGGAAAAATGCAGGCAATGGAGGCTGAATTGACTGCCTGAAGGCTAAGGCATAGATGGACCCCCAAATCAGGCACCACCCAACCACCCAGCCCCACCAACCCGCTCAGCGCAAACAAAACCAGACGAAGAAATTTCGCAGACAGTTTTTCTTTTCTTTTCTCTTCATAATAAATTGAACAACGCAAATAACAACCTTCAGGTTTCTCTACGTACATTGATGCGAGGTGCGCCGCAAGGCCTGCGCCCAGGACCACCGATAGCGAGGAACACAGAATGGAGAGAAAATCGAACAATCTTGGGTGCGGTGCTCCCCTCGCCAGTGGGGAGGATCGCAATGATTGAACGTACATACTATTGTCGACAAGATAAATGCATGCTATGGAGGTGTGAGTGGTGGAGGCGTCGATGTGGATGTGACAGGCTGCTCCAAATCATGTCTCGAGTGACTGTAGTGCTGCTCCTGGCGCAGCGTTTCAGCGCCTGTGCAATCAATTCGGTGCTGTCGATCCCGGACGTTCGCATGCGTCAAGTCGGTCCACGTCACGCCGCAGATGGCATGCTCGCGGCGTGACAGCCACGGGAAACAATTAACTAAAGACAGGGTGTTTCTGCCTAATGGGGAAGACAATACTTCCGGGAGCACGCCGCCCACAGCCTCGGGAGGGGTTCGGCTGCTGTACGGTGCTGTACGGTGCTGTACGGTGCTGTGCGGCCGGATAGGGGACCTCTGGGGCGCCTTTCAGACTGTAGCAGCCAAGAATATGCTCCCGTCGGAGCCGGGTCAGGAGTCCCCACGGTGTTTTGATTAAATGCCCGGGTCCCTGGACGAAGTGGACGTAGCGAACGAACCTTTTCAGGCCCCTGGTGGGCTCCTCGGTGGTGCATGCAGGTTATGTCACTTTGTGTTCCACCGAGTGGATTTGCCTCCTCGGTGTCGTCCTGGTCTTAGACTTGGTCGCGCCACCACCAACGGCTGCGGACGCCGGTGATGACATGGCCACCAAGTCTCTACGTGTAGAACTGGAGACGGAAGGCCGAGGGCCACATTTTGACGTAGTACATGCCCAGCAGCCTTAACCTGTGACAGACGACACGACACGAGGGATTCCGTTTTAATGCGTTCTGCGGGCTGCATCACTGGGCTCGCCGGACCCTGCTCCTCTGGCAGAGCTACCTTTTCCATGGTCCATGACATCGAGAATACAATAAAGGATACCCCCAGCCCAGGTACCCGTCCCGCGCTAGCCCACCGGAACGCTACTCCAGCCACTCGTACCTCTGTAAGGTATCCCAAATCTCAATTTCATCCTCTGCCATCCTACGCCATCCCATCCCCCATGTCCAAACCTTGACTCCTGCTCCAGCTCCAGCTCCTCTTCCATCCAACCTCGTCCTGCCGCTGCGCCGTCGCCTTTGCACACCCGTTGTGTCTCCTTCTTTTCGCTCCCTCAAAAGCACACTGTGCTCTTTCCTTAGACTCGCATCGTCCCGCCGACGAATTCTAGACCGGCCATTCCAACTTCGGGCGACGGACGGCCTCGCTGACAACGCGTGGGTGTCCCCGGCGACGAACCAACCGACCGACCAATTTCTGCTTGCCTCTCTCCCCGACCCGAAAAATCGGCCGCCGTGTGCTCAATCCGTATCCCGTTCCAATTTCCCCGGTTCCCCCCAGAAGGCCATCCCGCGGATGTGCTGCCACCGTTCCTTAGCCGTGCGACACTGTCATTGGAGACGATCCCGACCCCATCACGACGCTGCCGTTTGAACGTGTTCCACGCCCGCCTCTTCGCAGAGCGCACCGGTTTCTCGTTTGCCGCTCCAGGCCGTAACTGCCCGGCACCGGGCCAGGAGGGATGCAGGCCGCAAAGGGGCAGGCCGAGCTAGAACGCAAGGCCAAGGTGCGTTATACCTGGACTTGGAGGACGCGCGTGCGCATACTGACTGGCATCGTGCCGACAGCTTGCCCGCTCATATCAGCAACTCCTCGAGTAAGTCACTGGACACTTCATGATGAGTCTACCAAGGCTTGCAGACAGCTGACTCTTTTTTCCTCTTTTTTCCTCTTTTAGTGAGTTTTCGAGCAAGGACTTGAAGTCCGTTGGCAGTTACCAACTCGGCCGATTGATTGGAAAGGGTTCCTTCGGAAAGGTCTACCTCGCCAGCCATAAGCTCACCAATGGCTCCAAGGTCAGCCGGAATCCCTCGCAAATCCTCGTATGTTGGCTAAATCTTCAGCAGGTAGTTCTCAAGTCGGCCAACAAGGCCGACTCCAACCTCGCCCGCGAGATCCACCACCATCGACAATTCGTTCACCCACACATCGCGAGGCTATACGAGGTTATTGTGACTGAGAATATGGTCTGGATGGTCCTCGAATATTGTGCTGGTATTGTTGCGCCGCTTCTCTCAACCCATCCTGCTGTTGCTGATATGACCTAGGTGACGAGCTATACAACCACCTTCTCGAACATGGCCCACTACCAGTCCCCAAGGTCCAAAAGATCTTTGCTCAGCTTGTTGGTGCTGTCAGCTACGTTCACAACAACTCCTGCGTTCATCGCGATTTGAAGCTCGAAAATATTCTCTTCGACAAACACGAAAATGTCAAATTGGTCGATTTTGGTTTTACGCGAGAGTATGAGGGCAGGACCAACCATCTGCAGACATTTTGCGGCACCATCTGTTACTCGGCACCTGAGATGCTCAAAGGGGAACGGTATGCTGGTGAAAAGGTGGATGTATGGAGCTTGGGAATTATTCTCTATGCGCTTCTATGCGGGGAGCTTCCGTTCGACGATGACGACGACAACGTAACCCGAACCAGGATTTTGTCTGAGGAACCAAAGTTCCCCGATCATATGCCCGAGGAAGCGATTCCCTTGATCAAATTGCTATTGTCAAAACGACCACTGTTACGACCGAGCCTTCCCGAAATCCTTGCGCACCCTTTCTTGGCTGAGCACGCAGCCCTACAGCAGGCAATTCTTGATATTAAGCCACGAAGGCCATTTTCAACTGCCATAGAGAAGGATTGTCTTCACCGAATGCGCAGCGCCGGAGTCAACACAGATGCCGTTGTGGAAAGTGTCGTAGCGCAAAAATGCGATGCCCTGGCTGGATGGTGGGCCCTTCTCTCGGAGAAGGAGGAACGCAAGGCTGCACGGAGAGAGAAGAGGCGAAAAGAGAAGGAAATAGAGAACCGAAGCCTTCGTCGTCTTTCGGCCGCCTCGAGCCGGCTGGAGCGGATGGCACCTATTTTGCACAACGTTGACGAAGATGGTGGCCTCACACGGCAGTTTATCAAACTGGAGCACTCTGGATCGCATGGGCGCGGAAGAAGCAAGAGGAGAAGCGCTCATTATACCGAATATCTCGTGGATCTTCCCCAGCTTATAGAGGTTGGCAAGGAACCAGGCGGCGCTAACAAGGACGGCGATCACCCACCACCTCCCATTGACAAGGACTCGATACGATCTGTCTCTACATCTCGACAACGAAGACCTGTTCCGCCACCTAAGGAGGGAGTATTGCGCAGTGCTCGCTCTCGAGGGTCGACGCTCCATCTGGTTACGACTAACATGGAAGCTAGTGGCTCAAACCCGTCAGTGCAACCGAACGAACAAAAGCCAAAGCGGAAACCAAGCCAAGCCATCATCTCTCACTGGAAGAACTGGACACATTGGTTCATTGAAAACACGACCAGGAGGAAGAAAGGACATGAGCGACGAACAAGCCGCAGCGCACCGGACTTGCACACAAAGGACAGTGCTGCCAGCAGCAAGGATGGGGGTTCACGACCACAGACCAGCAAATATCCGGCCTCAATTTCACCCAGAATACAACCGACTGCCAGTCTCCCTAAAGGCGTAGTGGCTAATGGCCATGCTGGCAAGGGACATTCCCCAGTTGGAAGCGGAGGAAATGGCCATGCTGCCCCTGCCCCTGCTGCATTGATGTCTCCGACGTATGCGTCACCACGCATGTCCACACAGTCTTACAAACGACAGTCGCTGTCTCCCTCACCTCTCACGCCGCGGTCCACCATGAGGCGGACATCAACGGGACTGCGAGGACGTAAGTCTACGTCTTCATCAGTGTCGTCGGTTCGCTCGATACACCACCACCATCATTCCCACTCGAAAGCCTCGTCGACGAGTTCAACAGGATCCTTCTCAACGTCCATGTCAAAGTCGCAGATGCAGCGAGGGCAGTCGCCCCACCACTCTGTCAAGGTCCTCCCAGCGACACCCACGACAGGGTCGTTTCCCTCAAACATCCGCTTAGTTCGGGCAACACCGCCACCACTGACCATTTTTAACGAAGGGATGCCGTCTGATGGAGGAACTGCCCCTCAAGCCCCAGGGTCCCCTAACCCATTTGCATCGGGGGTGCTCTTTGCCAAGCGCAAGAGAAACCTGTTCAAGGGTCCGTCACTCAACTTTGGGGGACCATCGAGTGGTTCTCGAACCAATTCATCTGGGTCGCATTCTCGAAGTGCAAGCGCCTCGGGTCTGGGACGACGTTCTGGCGAAGTGACAATTCAAGAGGAGGACGAATGCTTGCAAGAGGACGACGAAGACGTGGAAGAGGTGGAGGTGTTTGCTCCGGTGATTGGTGGACCCGGAGAGAAGATTGAGGAGCAAATATTTGAAGAGGATGAGACGGTGTCTGTTTCTGCCAAGGGTTTGCCGGCGCCTCCCATGCCAGAAAAGGGAACGTCAGGATGAAGAAGAAGCAAAAAGGCTAATGCTAATATATGAGCACCTGTAGGTGTCAAAAAAAGGAGGTGGTCTGGGATGCATCTCGGCCGGTATTTTCTTTCACTCGAGAGAAGATGGGTGGAAGTTCAACGACTTGATGACAGAAAAACGTATTCTTAGCATTCTGGCGATTGTTTGGGATGTTGATATCTTCTGTTATGTTTTTTTTTTTGTTTTTTATTCTCTTTTACTTCTTTTTTTTTATTATGGCGATTGGCGGTTCTTTGACGGCATTTTCGGCGCTAGCCGTCGAGAGCATTTCTATTTACTAAGTGCTTTTCTCTCCTTATATCCCGGGTTTTTTCTCTTTTATTACGAGATTCTCGACGCTTTTCTTTTGTCGCCTCTAGGTGGCTGTATAGTACCGAAGGATACCAACTTTGCATTCATTTTTTTTTGTTATATTTTTAATCATAGAGGGCCTAATAAGCCTTGTTTTCTTGCGTGTTGTAGAAGGTCACTTCGCTGTTAGTGGTGGGTTCTTGCATAAAAAAAAAGACTGAGCCTTCGTTGGTTATTCCCCCCTAGTATCATGTTTCGCAGTGGAGACGACGTAAAGTAATGGAGGTGTGTATTCGCGCGCGCGCGATGGTGAAATCAGATGGTTCCTGGACGTCTAACTCGCGTTGTTGGTGGCTAAGTCTAAAAGAGGGTCGGTCAGCACTTTATTTGCTAATCTGGGCCAAAAGCCGACAGATGCCAATCATACTTTCACGCTATATCAAAGACGAACTAATACAAGCGACAAGTGAATCCCTGAATATATAGCAAACGGCAGCGCTCCATTAATGTCCAATGCATTCTATCATTCTACGCCAGCCATGCTCCAAAAAACGTATCTCATCATGGGCCCATATCCCATAGGCGTAAGCTTTTACATGGAGCGGGAGAGGGAGTCTCTGCGCCTCCGCGACTTCTTCTCAAGGATGGCATTGCGCTCCTCGCGCAGGGTGACCCATATCCAGAACCACGTCATCATCTCGATAAACATAAAAGTGAAGAACAGACGATTCTTGAGGCCGTCGCCGCCCCAGCCAGCGGGGCGGTATGAGGGATTGTGCGAGCTCGGGGCGGCAAAGTGGCCGCGCGAGGAGGTTTGGTAGACGGGCGATGAGGGGCCCAAGAAGAAGACGTAGAGGACGAAGACGAGCGAGAGGAGGAATCGGAGAGGGGCTGGATCGGTTGGTCAGTCTGAAGTTCCGGCGGTATTGCGCCTGGCGAAACGCGGAGGGAGAAGCCACCGAACAAAGGGATGGACGGACCTTGAGTTCCCCAGTGGAAGATTAGGCAGACCTCATCGGGCATGGACAGCGAGACGAGGTCGCTGAAGCCGATGAGGAGCAGGACGGCGGCAAGAAAGGCCAGCGGGGCGCTCTTGGTATCGAAACCTCGAGCATAGGGCTACAGGTCACAAAAGGTGAGCGTGTTAGCTTGGTGTTGCGCAAACCGGCCGCGTCAAGCTGCGCGCACGGGAGGACTGACCATGCCCATGCTCTCGCCCAGAATGTAGACAAGGGCCTGGTTGTCGACGGAGCTCGGGTTGGTGAGAAAGAAGTAGGCGAGGGTGATGTGGAAGAGGGAGACGGAGGTGATGATGGTTTTGGCGGATATGAGCGCCATGGTTGCGGTTGTGTTGCCGTTCGATGCTTCTTTTGTTTGGGGGTGAGGGGTCGTCGATTCGAGGGCGACTCTACCGGTCGGAAGGAGGAAGAAGAATGAAAGAGGGACCGGGATTGACACCGTTGCAAAACGAGATCAGAAGCTAACCGTCGGGTGAAGCTAGTCCCGTCGATTTGCTTGATCCGTGCTGTCGCGTGAGGACGTGGCTCGGGCAGAAATGGTAGCCAAAGGGTGGGGAAACGGTAAAGGAGCGAAGCGGCGTGGGAAATGAGTCGTCGAGAGTTTTTAGTAACGAGAGAGGATTAAAATAGGACGCAATGCAACATTAGGCGAAACAAGAGAGAAATATAAGAGGGAAAAAAGCGAGAGAGTGAGAGTTGGAGACACTGTCGCAAATCAACAAAGCAGCGATTCTGTTGGTCACACTGGCACTGCAGACGACGTACACTTTCTCCCGAGTGACCCAAAAAAGCGCTGGTGAGTCGTCCGCTCACGCACTTTACACGTTGGCCTTGCGTCACATGTCTTTTTTTCCGCCTCCTTGCTCGTTTTTCTTTCTCCTTTTTCGGATCTCCTCCTTTCCCCCCTTATCTTATCGCGGCTTGGCTTATTCTTCCTTTTCAGGGACTGTGGCTTAGCCCTTTTTTCCCAACAGCTACAAGTGTGGCGCAGAGTGTGTAGATAACCTGAGCCCCCCCGTGGCTTAACTGACCCGACCCCCCCAATTCTAACCAGCTAAGATTTTAATTATAAGTAGCAAAAAAAGATTTACATAATTAAAATAGGAAAAAGAATTATAGGAATATAAATTTATATATAATATTAATAAATCTTGTTACTTTTTTAACCGCCTACCAAAATAGGAATTAATTCCAGTGTAGATCTGAGCCGGTTCAGAATTGGGGGGTCAGTTGATGTGTATACTAGCTGATGCTGAGTGAGGCTGAAGCTAGGACGTGGGGTCCATCGTCGTCGTTTCTAGGACCTCGCATGGTTGATTGAGCTAGGCCTGTCAGCTTGCTTGTAAACATGTCACACTGAGACCACCCAATTCAAACACATTTACCCTCTTTGCCTCTCAATTTTTTATTCTGCATACTTCTGTCTCCAACCTCTCATAGTGAAATAACCTCTTCTCATTTCTTTAAATTTGGCTTCATCTCCAAAAAAAAAATCTAAAAAAAAGAAGAAGAAAAAAGAGTAGTCATCATGACCGACTCGGCCGAGGACCAAAATGCCCTTCCTCAGCTAAACAAGGCAAAGCACATCAAGTACTGGCAGCGATGTCACACCAGTTTTCTCCCATCTCCGTATACTGCCTATGACTCCACACGTCTAACATTTGCCTGCTTCACCATTTCCGCTCTCGATCTACTCTCAGCGCCACTCACCACGGCCAACCGCAATGCCATCCGTCGCTGGGTTCTCAGCCTGCAACACCCAGACGGTGGCTTCTGCGGCAGCTCCACCCACGCCCTGAAGGGCCAAGATGCTCCCAAGGGGACTGCAAACCTAGCAGCTTCCTTCTTTGCACTGGTGCTCCTGGGATTGGCCGCCGACGGAGAGGAAGAAGCCAAGGCCGCCTTTGCTGGAGTTGATCGGACAAAGCTGCTCAAGTTTCTGAAGAACCTGCAGAGAAAGGATGGAAGCTTTGGACAGATGATTTGGGATGGAGAGTCAGTGGGCGGAAGCGATACCCGCCATAGCTACCTAGCAAGCTGCATCCGATGGATGTTGAGGGGAGACATACAAGAGGGGGAGGAAGGTTGGGTGGAGGATGTCAACGTTGAGGAATTGGTCGCTCATATCCGCAGAGGACAGGTTCGTTGATATTGAGTTCATGTAAACGATGGGGTGACCTGACGTTCTCAGACCTATGACGGAGGAGTCGCAGAATCATCACAGCACGAATCTCATGGTATGCGCGTCCAATTGCAAATATTCAGGCAGCTAACCGAGTGCTTCAGCGGGATACGCATACTGCGCAATCGGGGCTCTTGCCCTTCTTGATCGCCCACTGGACTCTACAGCACCACAGACGGAGAAAGCTCTCAAAGACGGTATTCCAAATCGTGAGGGTCTGCTGCAATTCTTGGCTTCGCGTCAATTCTTGTACCTCGCTAAGGAAGAGGAAGATGATGAAGTGGAGGAGAACTTTATCGAGGCCAATGTGGGAGAAAAGGAGTTGGGTCATGTGGGATTCAATGGGCGATGGAATAAAAAGGCCGACACCTGCTACTGCTGGTGGGTAGGCGGAACTCTACAGGTAAGCCCAAGATTGGAAGCGAAATTCACGACAGATCTAACAGCAAGTCATCTAGATGCTGGGCAATGCTTCCGTAATCAACGTGCCACCCTCGCGGCGGTACATTCTCGACATTACCCAACACCAAATCGGCGGCTTCTCCAAGGCCGTAGGAGGTCCTCCCGACATGTACCACTCATATCTCGGATTGGCTGCGTTGGCGACCATGGGAGATGGCGACCTGAAGGAATTCGACGTCGCTCTTTGCTGTAGCAAGGAGACCACTCGCAAGATTGAGTTGGCAAGGGCTGGACTACTGGAAATCGCTCGGACAGGAAACAAGAGGTGGGAAGATGACGGATTTTGGTGAGAGCTCACGAGCTCACGGCGCGATGCAGACATGCCACTCCCAAGTTAGTCAAAATTAAGCAAATCCATCATTATCGCCCAAAAACGCAGAGAGAAAAAGAGAAAAAGAAAATCCATGATCAGATCCTGCAATGATGGTTACACGGCATAGTTGTGGCAGCCTTATAACCGATATTCTGCCGATCATGACTTCACCCGGACTTCGCCGTCCCATGGCTTTGGCGCATTTTCGGTTTGTCAGGATCACCACCGCCCACTGCCATGTCGTCACAAGAGTCAAAAACACCCGCGGAAACTAAGGCCCCCGAGCCTCCCTCGGAATCCGCCCCGGATGCCACATCCCAGGCCAGCGAAACGGCCAATTCTTGGTCCAAGGACAAGCGTCGCAAGTTTGAGAGGTAAGCTCTCTCTTTCGTCTGGCGAGAGTCCTCCGAGGAGTACCAGAGCTGACATCCACCGCCTCCGCCCGACAGTAAATCCCAGTCCGAGTGGTTCGACCCGTGCCAAGAGGCGGCGCAGCGAAGTTATAAATGTATATTCCGAAACGGCGGCGACAAGTCCTTTTGTGGCGACTACTTCCAGTCAGTAGCAACCCCCCCCTCCCGGCGATGGGACATGGGGAAGTAGATGGGCGCTAACTTGATTGACAGGGCGTATCGCGATTGCAAGCAGAAATGGGTATGTTTATATGCGCTTCCTTTATCGAATTGTCGAAGATTGAGGGCTAACCATGTGGCAGACTGAGGAGCGCAAAAAGAAGACTGGGGCCTGGTTTTGAGGTGCACCGGGTCGACACAGCAACACAAGGCAGCGATTGGAACTCACTGCGGCTCTAGGATATGAAGCGCTATGGATTGAGCGCGTGTATAATGTCCAAAAATCACAACTGTACGATATCGTGTATACATTGTTAAGGGCGGGGTGATGAGATGTTGGGATGGCGGCTGAGCGGCTTGGATGAATGCCTGGTTGCCTTAATGGCTCAGTTTATGTCCAGCCATGATATAGGTAGTCGATATGCTCTACATCTTGACCAAGGACAAATTCAAATTCACCTCGTGGTATGAACCGAGACAAACCCCCATGGTATCAGGCCCATAGACGCTCCATATCAAGCATGAGCCCACCCCAAAGCGAGTCTTGCAGTGAATTGGCCTGTGGCTCAGCCACTAGCCACAAAGCTCGGTAGCAGCCCCGCCAAAGCTCCGGCAACACCCCACGTCACACTTTGCCCCTCCAGATATTTGCTGGTGGCAAACGCATGTTATACAATTGACTTGTCCCAGCTCACGAGATGAGTCGCCAACGGCCAACACTGCGGAACGGCGTCGACCTCCAGCTTCAGTCAGCCTTTAACGACGGCAACTGGGCTGTCGTTATCCGCCTGGCCGAGAAGCGAGCCCGCTCCACCAATGATCACTACTTTGAGGTCCGTCAGCCATTTCATCCCTCGCGTCCTGTTTTTATTTTATATTCTCATGTTATTTTTGAGCATACCGAGGAATTCATGTATGGAAAAAAAATTAATCGTGGGTCTTAGATTGTCAAAATCTGCGCAGAGAGTCAGCTAGATGACCCAGCAGCAAAGTTTGCCGCCATCGGCGCCATTGCGCAGTTTGTCAAGGATGGCACCGTCATCAAGGATGCAGACGGCATTGATCTGCTCGAGTGGGCAACCCAAGGCTTGGCCTCTGAGGACGAGTTCTCAGAGACTCTGGGCCCCCTGAGGGCGCGGCTCGTCAAGGCGGCCCCCAAGGACAAGATTGCGGGGACGCGATGTTTGGAGTCGTGCTTGTTGCACTGGGATCTAATCAGCGCGCAGCAGGTATGATGCGAGTTTTAGTCGCAGGGGGTGAAACAGCACACTAATCCCATGCCTAGATTGCTGCGATACTTGACAGGTCGTTCCCACAGGAGAGGTCCTTTATGTTTTGGAATATTGTTATTACTCACCTGCTGGCGGTATGCTGCTTGTCCTCATATCCAAAACTCATACTCACACTTTTCAGACCAGCTCTCAATCGCCGCCTGAAAAGAAGAAGCTCTACGGAACTCTTGCGCTTAAGCAGATCCAGAGAGCTGCACAGCTTGCAGAGCAGGTAATTGCGCCACAATTGACTAAGCGAAACCATCTAAATTGTATAATAGACCGAAGCCGCCAAGGGAGACGAGGCCGTAAAGCCCCAGCCCCGAAGCATCCAGACGGAGGAAGAGATTCTACTCCTCTATGATATTGTTCAAAAGCATGGTAACAGCGATGACTTTGAAAAACTCATTTCTAGCCCCATATTTTGCCCTCTGGCCCAATTCCAAAAAGGCCGAAAGGAATTATTCACTAGAGTTATCGCCAAGCATGCGCGCGAAGAGGACTGGGAGGGAGTCTATCAGCTCTCCAAGGATTGCCTGTCAACCACAGACGAGAGCGGTGAGCCCAACCTCATGGCTTCAGACTGGGATGTTTGGCGCACATTCATCGAGGCTGCAGCTCAGTTGAAGACTGTCAAAACAGAGTATGCCGTTCCTTGCATGGTTAACTTCACTTAGCTTACTTTTCCTCAGTGCCGACTCGACAATCCAAGAACTGCTACTCAAGTTTGCGAAGAGGCCTAACCTCCCGCCCATTTTCAAGCGAGTCATCTTCCTCGCCCGTGTATCAGCAGCATTCAACCTTGTCTCAAATGACGCTGACGATATTATCGACGGCCAACCCACATCGACAAGATTAAAGGAGCTCATCCACTACATCAACGATCAGGGAACTAGCCCCGCTTGCTTTGGTGATATTAAAGGATTTGTCGAGAAGCTCACCCCTTCCGCAATTCAGCACATCTCCTACGACTACACACCTCACTTGGCTGAGTCCAACGAAGACAAGCTCAACTCTGCCAGGATACAAACGTTGTCTCTCAAGTTGCAATACTTTGCCGCCACTTGCCCTTCCATGTACATCAGTGTTCCTGGTGAGAAGCCTCTGAGGAAATGCATAGTTTCTGGGACCGAAGTCGACTGGAGCTCCCCAGGGCCTTGTTTTGCCACAGTTGCTCAGGCAGCACTTGAGCTCTACAATTCTCTCGCAGAACTTGCACCCGATCACTACGCCGTCGAGGCCGAGATCAAGCCGGACCTCGCCGTTCTTATTGCTCTCTGCAATATTCAGTCTGCATTCCCTCCTTCCACGGACAACTCCAACACCCCCGTCACGCTGGCGCCGCTTTTGCGCGCCACCCTACTCTTGGAGCACCAGCTCGACCTCACTCCAAAGCATAGCATCATCTCCCTCCTCCTGGTCCAACTACACCTCCGTCTTGGCTTGCCTCACCGCGCCCGCGATATTTGGGAAACACTGGGCGTGAAGCGTACCATCATGGACTCGCTCGCCCCAGTATTCTACGACCGCCTGTCGACACTCTCCCCGGCTCTCATCTCACCAAACGACAACCAGGGATGGGAACTTGTGGAACTGCTCCACTCGCACTATAGCGTCTCGTTGAAGCTTCGCATGCCTAGGCGACTGATTGACGCCTTTGAGTCGGGTAGCTATGGTAGTGTAATTGACATTCCAGAATACATGGAGGCGCTACGTTGGAGCTGCACCAGAGCAATGAGCCTGGTCGAAGAGTCGAGGACAGAGCGGCTTTTGGGCCTTAACTTTGCCGAGGTGCTCGAAGACGACCGATTCGGTAAGAAATCCCTCTTTCATGGCCATCCGTGGTCTTTTTTACTAACAATTACAGCCGAGGTTACTGATGATATTCAGTTAAACGAGGTCATTGACTATGGGTCATTCCCCTCGTGGGATTGCAGCTGGCGACCAACAGTCTATGCTAGACTTCGAGTTGGTCCAGCGACTACAGTACAATTTTACCGTTCAATCCTCTTGTTCAATGGCTAACTCTCTCACAGAACCGCAGAGCCCACCTTTCTCTACTGTCCGAGGCATTCCATGAAGTGCTGACATACAAACCCCCACCAATTTACAAGGCCTCCGCAGCCGCAGCCGCTTCGGAACAGGTATTCGTTCTAGAGATGCTCAACCAATTGAGCAACTCATTCACAAAATTCCTCCACGGGCCCAAGTTAGACTTGACGCAGCCGGAAACCAGTTACTTTGACATTGTCAGCTTGCTCACTACCCTCATTCCCTTCTCCGTCGGCATCAGCCGAACTGGCCCCTTCCCCGAGATATTTACCCAGCTTGTGGATGGAATCAAGGCCGGGATTGAGACCCTCGCATCGTCTGCTGCCCCAGAGAATTCTGGGGCTGCGGGCCAATTGACCACTCTCAGTTCAATGCACAGAATTTCCATTCTAAGAGATGCATCGGATGCGGCCAAGCAGGCCGCACAGTGGATCCTAAGCTTTAACGACCGCCAAAAGGAGCGTGATAGGTCAGGAAACAGCAACCTTCCAAAGGAGGTTGTCAACCAGACCAAGGCTCTCCTGATCACCGCCGAGGGTGCGCTCAAAGACGGCAAGGGCTGGATAGTCAAGCTAAAGGAGCAAGTCAATGGTAGAGATTTTGAACCAGCGGCCCGACGATGGATCTTTCAGGATGGCAAGGAGATTCAAGCCGTGGTTGGCGACGCCGCAGTTGGCAGACTTGTGAAAAACTGGGAGATAAATGTCAAGGGATGGACCGAAGTGAAATGGGCTTAGACGGTGGAGGATCGCCAATTATTGTTTATATAGTATAAATTAAATATTGTGCAAAAGGCGACCAAAACTACACAGCGATTGGTTGTATTGAAGATTCGATTCAGATGGGAAATGAATGCTCCACGCAGGTTTGACGGCATACCCTAGACCATGGGTAGAAAAAAATATTGTCAAAAAGTGAGGGTGGGTGGGGTACGCACAAATGGGCATATAAAATAGTACAAGAATGCCTTGTATGGGTTTGATTTTTTTTTTCACATGAAAAAGATCGTATACTATGGAAATACATGGTTGGTTTACTGATTGTTGTTTTGAAATGGTGGGCTTCACTGCATACGATCAATCCACCAAATAGACTGGCTTTCACCTACACCGACTAGAGCAATAGGAATTAGGATAGATCAAAAAAAGGTTTCCTATTTTATTTTCGGTCAGGTTATGTATGGATCATGAATTTAATTGATTCAGACGACAACCACTAAAAATATGCAAAAAACAAAATCTTAGCTCCCCCGGGTGGGCTCGAACCACCGATCTTATGATGTGCCAGATGGTAACAGTCATACGCCTTAGCCAACTGGGCCACAGGGGATATTGGATACGTGATCTGTGATTTCGCTAGCTCGTCCCATAGTTTATCAAGCTAAGCTAAGCCTGAAGAGAGTAGCGCCAGATTCCTCGCAAGCTTCGATTTTACCTTGCCGTTAAAAATAGCTATTTTAAACCTCAAAGCTACAAATAATCCTTCTTACAAGCTGTTAGACAGCCTCCCTGTCCGAAAACTTGGGGAAATATTCGTGCGGCCTGGGCTCGTCGTCCCTTTGCGGCATATACCAACTAGCCTTTATGAAGCCTGGCTCATATATCCCCAGGCGGCGTCATTGTGATTGTGGCGTCCCTGAGCTCCAACCATGATCGAAATCGCGGCTTTGATTCTCTGTCGAGTACTTGCTCAAGCGATCAAAGTCTATTTGAAAACACCCCCCTCAAAAAACTTGATCTTCTGTCGAGCTTGAAAATGCACCGTTTCATTAAATTGTTGCGCACATCGGAAGCCGCGCGCTCCGTTTGGTGATGCTAACAGGCCCTAGCGCCGCCCGCCGTTTTCGCTAGGCTTTCTGGTTAATTTTAGTCAAAATAGCACAGGCACGCCAGATTGATCAAAGAAGAAGTTGGCCTTCCATTCTCGTCACTGACGCGTGTGCGGGGGGTTCGTATTAAGTGATTCATCAGTTCGTCATTAGCATTAAGGATACAGCTTTTTGCTTCATCATGCTCGCTTCATAAAATACAATCCTTGCATCTCGGCCGCTCCCCGTCTATTACTCGGCTTGCCCGATCACGAAAGTTTAGGCCGACTATACTCTCTTGACATTATACTCCTACACCCTGGCCCATCTTGGTCGACTAACTTTCGAATTTGTCCGTTCAAACCGTTCAACGCCCGAGCCAGTGGGCTCATGTCCCGTTCACCCTTAGCTAGCACCGTGACTCTCTCGGCTACGTGCTCGAGCAGCTCCATGTCAGACGCGAGAGCGCCGGGATTCGCCGACTGGACAATGTTGCTGGCCAAGCACCCGTATGGTACAAACGCGTGGAAGAAGCCCACTATAAGTGACAGAATCTCCGAAATAGGACATTTGCACAGTATACGATAAATCATCCCGAGAATGTTGCGCGAGGCTTCGATTGCGAGCGGTGACTGAGGAAGGTCGGTGTCCGATACAACTGGGCTGGGTGAGCTGGAATCCATGTTGTTGCATTTGCGAAGCATAAAAACGATGCACGTATATCCTGTGAGATAAACATCGCTGAGAAACCACAAGTGGATGCTATTTACGTCTTCTTCTGCTTGTTGAATCCAGTCGAGCTGTAAATGGTCAGCGGGGAGATGATTGCATAATACAGTTGTTGTGCAACGTACAACTTGCCACTCGATAATCAGCTCATCGATCTGCCGGCAGAGAGTTTCGACCTTGGCTGTGAGCATAGTATCATATGGGTTCTCATCTACTAGCTGGAAGAAGTCGATGAGTGTAAGTGTGATTCGGGAGCTGATCAAAAACGTCATGGTTGGCACTGCGTGCATGTCTGGCTGTGATTCGGGTGTCAACCACGGAAGGTTAACGCGCCAGTTGCCCAGACTCCCCGTCAATGCCGAGGATTTGTTGTAGATTAAGCGGAAAAAGAGATCGACTTGCATCAGCTCCCAAAAGCCTTTGCGGTCGGAATCGATTGTAGAGGGGTCCGAGTAGGCGCGGCCACCGTCAATGTCCAGAATGTGCATGTTAAGGCCTGTGGCGTACTCGCAAGCTTGTTTGTACATTTTCCAACTCAGGTCGTAGTCAAAACATTCTGCAGCTGCTCGTGCCTGGGAACTTGTCAACATTTAAGCCACACTGCGGATAGGAGACAAAGACGCCTACCATAAACGTAGCAGCGATAAAGTCAGTCGCTGTACCTGTTGCCTGCCGCTGCCATGCTGGCAGTGCGCGTAGACAGCACAAGTAAATTTTGCTAGCAAGATTGTGTGGAGGTACAAAGCTGGTTATGCTCGCGGGCAAAGAGCATCCGTGATAGAGGATTCCGTAGTAGACGACTAGAATGCCTGCGTCTAGATGTACCTGAGGCATGTCGATAATGTCGGGAATGATCTTGATCAGCTTCGCATCCACAAGGCTGAGGAACGCTTCAGTGTGCATGTGTGTAAAGTATGCTTGAAGGAATCAGACGTAAGCACATGCAGTAGAAGCCGAGGACGATGCATCAAGGCCTTACTGTGAATCCATTCTTTTGCTAGCTCGGGCGGGATGTGGACCCCCTCTGATAATGTTGACTTGGCGATTTTCTGCAATCTCAACTTCTGGACCTGATTGACGGCATCGGAGAGTACGGCAGTGATGTCGACGTCAGACAGACCATGAACCGAGCCAGATGTCCGAGGCGTGTCGACTTGAGTACTTGGTATACTTGGGGCTGCGGGAGAAGCGGGGCTGGAACCGGTGATGGTGTTTTGGATCCGGACCTGAGCTACGCTATTTCTGAGCGCCAGCGCCTCGTCCGCCTTGGCAGCGTTAGGGCTGATGCTTACATTAGTAGTCGGGTTCAGACAGGTGACATGTTCTTCGACTTTCTCAAGCCGTTCGAGAATAGCCGACAGCGGGCTGCCGGGTGTAGCAAGACCGCTTTGTTTTTGGTGGTCAGCATCCCTGTGTGATGTTTAGATGGAACCGCAGGCATGCATACCTCAGCCGGGATACGGCGCGATCCTTTCGGGACTTTCTCTTCACTCTCTCTGGATAGTTGCACTCGGTTCCATGGGATATGCATCGACCGCAGCTCGGCATTACCCGACTGCAACGGACCTATCCATACTAGACTGTTAATCATTCCGTGGCGTGATGTAATTCCAACAGGGAGTGGGCATATACCTTCTTGAGCTTGCATGTCCTGCACTGTCCGTATTAAAAAGGGATGGTAGTTAGTCGTCGTCCTTGGATACCGATTGTACGGGCCCCCATGTCTGGGGGGTTACCGATCTAGGTGACATCCAACTTACAGAGAGAGCATTTAGCGTCTGGATGGAACGTGTTGTCATGTTGACCGGGGTGGACTTTGGACTTTCGGGCTTTGAGGTTCGAGGGAGTCGGTGGATATGCGGTGGAACAACAGGCCCTAATGTGTTCTTGGGGAGTCCGGAGTCTTGTACTCGCCATATTGTACAACAAATCGACGATCAGGATTCCGGTGCACCAGGCAGCATCCTGGGAATCTCCACCACTCTATTGCGGCTGGTCTGTGTTGCACGCTAGGGATGGGGGCGTGTGTTCATTCGCCGGACCCCTAGACTTCCGAAAGTCCGAACATGGCTGCTGTCAGCCTCATACCCCGTTCACAGAGGTAAAGTCTTGGCAAAGTCCATACGCCTTGTAGGGAGATTGAAGCTGAAAGGGATACTGATTCATACCCACAAGCATGATGAGTGATTGCAGGTAGACTTTTGGACGCATGTATGATGTCCCTACACTAGACAGAAATGCAGGAATTTAACCAATGCAAAGAACAAGAGCGATCATTAATATAATATTTTTAGGAATATATGGATTATTTTAGTAAACAGTTAATCTTTTCTATACAACATGTTACGGTTGATGGTGGTATAGTTAGCGAAAGATGTGAGTGGTTCGGCCCTCCTTGTCCCACAGGACCTAGGGAAGGTTGCCGCTGTTCCAAGACTTGACATCCGCAGAGTCCTCCGGACTGGGCTCGGACTCGGACGTTGGCAATTTCTGTTACAGTCCGAGAATAAGCAGCTAACGAGCAAAAGAGACGAATTGATTTATTGATAATGATGGAATTATGGGATGGTTATATAAAGGTGCGTGGCTTGCTTGGGAAGGATATCTCGATTGTCAATTCAATCTGGATTTGGACTTGATTCAGACATAATTCATCTAGATTTTCCAACTAAAAATTTGCCCACTTATTTTCTATTGTTTGACGCGACTTATACAATCCATTGTCTTTTCTTTACTTGTTGGCGATCCACCGAAACCACTGAGTTTCTTCAGCCATGTCGGCTGACATCAAGGGCTCTGAGCTGTCCGGTGGCCAGGAAAAACAGAGCCAGAAACCCCAATCATCTTCAAACTCCGAATCAAACTCAACAATTTGCCCAGCTAGAAAAGAATGGGCCAATAAGAAGACTGAGGAGGCCGAGGTTCGTGTGAATGAGGAGGTTCATGAACTTGCTCGACGACTAACCACTCGATCTGTTGGTGCTCCTGGTTCGCTCTTCGCCGTTCCCGCTACTGGACCTCTCAACCCGGCAAGCCCTGGGTTCAATGCTCGCAAATGGGCCAAGGCGTTCTACGACATTCGCACCGATACCTCGGAAGGAAACCCACCAAAGACTACCGGTATTGCTTTCAAAAACTTGAATGTCTTTGGATTTGGTTCCGCCACCGATTTCCAGAAGACCGTCGGAAACTATCCCTTGGAGGGTGCAACACTGTTCAAGAGGCTTGCAGGCCAGAAAAAACAGCGAGTTGATATCCTCCATAATTTGGAAGGGGTCGTTCTTGCTGGCGAGATGTGCGCCGTCTTGGGACCGCCTGGCTCTGGTTGTTCTACCTTCCTGCGAACTGTCGCCGGTGACACTCGCGGATTCCATATCGACAATGCTGCTACCATCAACTACCAGGGTATCAGGCCCAAGGAAATGAGAGCAGCTTTTCGAGGCGAGGCCATTTACACTGCCGAAGTTGACCATCATTTCCCTCACATGACTGTTGGCGATACTCTCTATTTCGCTGCCCGCACCCGTTGCCCAAAGAATATCCCCCAAGGTATTACTCGCCGGGAATACGCAGAACATCTCCGTGATGTGACTATGGCTATGTTTGGAATTTCCCATACCATCAACACCCGAGTTGGTAACGACTTTGTCCGCGGTGTCAGTGGTGGAGAGCGAAAGCGTGTAACCATCGCCGAGGCTGCTCTGAGTTACTCTCCTCTGCAGTGCTGGGACAATAGCACTCGAGGCCTAGACAGTGCTAACGCTCTTGAGTTCTGCCGAACCCTTCGCACTCAGGCTGATGCCATGGGCTGCACATCCTGCGTCGCAATTTATCAAGCTTCTCAAGATGCCTATGATGTAAGTGAACAAATGAATAGTAATTTGCAATGCGATTCCTAACACTGAACAGGTGTTTGACAAGGTAATTGTCCTCTACGAAGGCCGACAAATTTACTTCGGAAAGACGACCGAAGCTAGGGTCTATTTCGAAAGGCTTGGTTTCATCTGCCCTGAGCAGCAGACTACCGCTGATTTCCTCACATCGATGACTAGTCACCAAGAGCGTGTTATTCGACCTGGCTGGGAGGGCAAAACCCCCAGAAGCCCTGATGAGTTTGCACAAGCTTGGAGGGCCAGTGAAACGCGAGCACGACTAATGGAAGAAATTGATGATTACATCGAGCGACACCCATTCGGCGGAGAGCACTGCGATCGATTCCTCCAGTCGCACAAGGTGAACCAGTCCGAAATGCAGCGCTCCAAGTCTCCATTTACCCTGTCCTATTTCGAGCAGATGATGTTGAACCTGTGGCGGTGCTGGGTCTTGTTCAAAGGCGACCCCTCTATTACCTTGACAATGTTGGTTTCAAATATTTTCGAAGGCTTGATTGTTGCCAGCATTTTCTATGGTACGCCTGCGAATACGGGCAGTTTCTTCAAGCGTGGCATCCTTCTGTTCTTCGTCGTCATCGTCAACGCATTCGGTAGCATCCTTGAGATCTTGACACTGTACGCGAAACGAAAGATTGTCGAAAAACATTCACGGTACGCACTATACCATCCTAGCGCCGAGGCCCTGGCAGCCATGGTCATGGATTTGCCCTATAAGATCGTCAATGCAATCATTCTCAATACCACCTTGTAATTTTTGGGCAGTCTTCATAAGGATGCAGGAGCCTACTTTTTATTCCTGCTGATGAGCTTTATGATGACACTAGCAATGTCTATGATGTTCCGACTCATTGGTTCCGTTACCAAGTCAGTCTCACAGGCGCTAGCTCCAGCCTCGATCATTTTGCTTGGTATCGCATTGTATACCGGATTTGCCCTCCCCCCTAATGAGATGAAGGTTTGGATTGGATGGATCCGCTGGATCAACCCCATCTTTTGTGGCCTAGAAGCGCTACTTTTGAACGAGTTCGCTGGACGTGACTTCCCCTGTTCCACATTTGTTCCCACAGGTGCCGGATATGAGTCTGTGAGGGCCACCGAGAGGGTCTGCAACACTGTCGGATCAGTTCCTGGCCAAAACTTTGTGAAGGGTAGCGACTATCTCCGTATTTCATACGGCTTTGTTGCAAAGCACCGCTGGCGCAACTTCGGTGTTCTAATTGCCTTTATTATCCTCTTCATGGTTCTCCATCTGGTGGCAACAGAGTACGTTGCCTCTGAAAGCTCAAAGGGGGAGGTGCTAGTTTTCACTCACAAGAGTCTCAAGAATGCACGAAAGCGACCTAATGACTCCGAAGTTGGTGCCAACGGTCGACCGGTACAAACTTCGACTGATAATTCGGATGGAACGGGTGACATGGACAGACAGGCGTCTGTGTTCCACTGGAAGGATGTATGCTATGAGGTTAAGATCAAGACGGAGACACGCCAAATCTTGAATCATGTTGACGGTTGGGTCAAGCCTGGAACTCTCACTGCTCTTATGGTAAGAGAATAGTTCACAAGCAGCATCAATAAGAGCAAAGAGATGCTAACGTGGAGATATAGGGTGTATCTGGGGCTGGCAAGACGACTCTGCTCGACGTGCTCGCTACTCGTGTGACTATGGGTGTCGTCACTGGAGAAATGCTTGTTGATGGCCAACCTCGTGATTCTTCGTTTCAGCGCAAGACCGGATACGTACAGCAGTAGGATCTGCACATGGCTACATCAACAGTTAAAGAAGCCCTCAACTTTAGCGCCCTCCGACAACCTGAGCATTACTCGCAACAGGAAAGGCTGGAATACGTGGACAAGGTTATATCTATGCTGAATATGGAAGAGCATGCTGATGCACTGGTCGGCGTGCCCGGTGAAGGTCTCAACGTCGAGCAACGCAAGCGATTAACTATTGGCGTCGAACTCGCTGCTCGCCCACAGCTTTTGCTGTTCCTTGACGAGCATACTTCTGGTCTTGACAGTCGGGCCTCCTGGTCAATTTGCAACCTAATGGAAAAACTGACAAAGAACGGCCAAGCTATTCTATGTACCATCCACCAACCCTCCGCAATGCTCTTCCGGCGATTTGACCGACTCCTTCTACTTGCGCGTGGCGGTCGTACTGTATACTTGCACCTTTGCCACTATGAGCATTGCTGCTTTTCAGAGCGCAGAGGTTGCCAGTGGAATTGTAAACCTTATCGGAATTATGATGCTCTCCTTCAATGGGTAAGTTATGATTGACAAGTTTGAATAGAGACACCAGACTAACTGTTTAATAGTGTTCTTGCTGGTCCCAAAGACCTACCTGGCTTTTGGATCTTTATTTGCCGTGTAAATCCTTTTACATACGTTGTAGAAGGGTTCCTTGGAACATCTCTCGCCAACGCTGAGGTTACATGTGCAGCCAAGGAGCTTGTTTCGTTCAGTGCGCCATCTGGAAAAACATGCGGAGAATACATGTCATCGTATATTGACTCCCACGGAGGCTACCTCATGGACAGCAACAGCAGTGACTGCCAATTCTGCTCCATGGCCAAGACAAATGATTTTCTCAGTGTCTATTGGTTTTTCCGAGTGCCTAAGAAGTCGAAGAGGGCGTAAGAACAAACAACGGCTTGAGGTCGAACTGTCTACCACAGCATAAAATATAAACGCTATGCTCTTGCAAAATGAAATGGTTACTAATGCACTCGTGCGGCATTCGGTACGGGGAAATTGGACTATGATCATATCGGAATATTGGGGAGGAAGCGGACTTGGACCATATAGATCTTGATGCCAAAGGCGTCACAACATAACCAAACAATATTTCATTACTTTTAAAACATGGAATATTATAATCAAATAGATAAGACAAAGTTTCATTCACTAATTGAATTGTGATGTACCGAGAGTGGAGCAAACAGCGGAGTGGCCTGAAACTAACTAGACATTGACGCCCCAATCACCTCAACAGCGGATAAGGGAAATAAATGCAACAAATAGGTTTTACGGAGAGCAGTAGATAAGGCCCCTCCGATTTATTTTTGCAAGGCAAGATCAGAGTGGAGGCATTTCAATAAATCTTGATGCTTACATGTGGGAACACAAACCGACCAAAGGGATAGGGTTGTAGAACCCGAATAATTAGGCATAAAATAACAACGTTGCAAGTTAACATCTCGTAAGTTGACTTTTAATGGTATCATGTTTTCTTAGACCCGTGTCTGTACGGTAGGTTGAACAGCGGTACCTTGCTTCACCAAGTCTTTGAAAGCACTCACCCATATCCTCTTCCGGCAGCTCGCGTAGCAGATGTGTCGTAGCTTCGAGATAGTCCTCCATCATTTTCATTTTCAAAATGTGCAGCCGCGGTAATACCGAAGTCGTATCTGGACGTGTGCCACCATCAACAGAAGCCAAAAACAAGACTCATGGAAATGAAGCTACTTGGAATAATCAATTGACCAGTTGGAGAAACCTAGCAACCTTCCTCCCTTGGGAATTGCAAGGGAGCACCCGTTCTTTACCACGTGTGTAGATGGACCGAAATATAATATGGAGAATGAAACCTGACATTCCAGATTCCTCGTGAATAAAGGAATTAAACTTTTGGTCCCAGATGCGCTATTGTTTCTCTTTTCAAAATCTACGTGGAGAGGGGGGCCAGACTGGCCGAAAACAGAACTGCCCAAGTAGGTGGCGTTAATCAAACTTGGCCCGTCCCAACGTGTAGTCATAACAACGGTTCAGCAGCGGCACTACAATTGAGCTTATTCATTGTTAAATATAGTCAACTGGAACCTCCTAAAACTGCATCTATTCCCTGCTTTCCTCGGACGGGAGCTTCACTCCGGACGTGGACATGCTGATGTTTCATACACTCCGTCAATCGCTTGCGACTGCTCCTCAGTTTCAGAACTTGATCAGTTATCCACTTCGGATGTCGGCGTTAGGACCGCCCGCATACGAAGAAAGCAGGTCTTGGTCGAGCAATAAGGTTGGAACTTTTGCGTCAGCCACCCTCCCTTCTATAAAAACAAAATTCCATCTTCATACGACGGGAAATGTCGGCCGAAAGCGGAATGCGGTTTAAATTGCTAAATACAATGTCATAACGAGTCCCTCGTGTATATAAACATGTTTCTTCGCTCGCGTATTCACCAGGATTCCCGTGTAGCTCTATCGCGCCAGAAGACTAACAAAGAAAAACCGAAATGCATCTGTCGATATCCCTCATCCTCACCTCCCTAGTTGGGGTTCTTGCTGTGCCTGTGAATCAACAGCAAACGCCCTGCCCTGTAAGTGCAAATTCATTGAATACATTGCCTCGAATCCGATGAACTGACATGTAATATGATGACTTAGTTTACTCAGTACTGGACTGATTGTGGACCGTCTTGCACATTAACATGCGCAAACCCAGATGCTGTGTGCATACAAGTGTGTGGTCCCCCAAAATGTCGGTGCCCGGCAGGGTTAGTTCTTGGAGCCGTAAGTCGAGTCATGACGAGATATGATGAACCATCTAACATGCTTCTAGAATGGCTTGTGTATTCCTAGCATTCTTTGCCCTATCCTCGGCGGCACAAAGCAAAAGACGCCTGCGAATCCCCAGTAGGCCGCTTTCTTGGGCGTTTGGCGATGACTTTGCTCATCTTTTCCCTTAACTAGTTGAGGTTAATTATGAAGGCCACTCTTGCTTCATCAGTAGTATGCTTCATAATAATAATGATGATTTCACTATCCAAACCACTGCACAAAACCCTGGTGATTGTCTTCATGACAAGACATGAGATTAATCTTCAGAATACCACTGCCACAACCGTCGCGGGTTATCTACAAACATGTAGATTTGTGACTCACTTCCGGCCCAATCCCTGACAACATCTAAGAGTGCGGCATCATTGATACCCTGGTACTCCTGGGGACTAAGACGTCCACCAGCTGCTGCATTACCCTCCTTGCTTGATGTGTAAGGCCAATCACTACCGTAAACTACCATGTGCGGGCCCGCGTTAATGAGGGATTCGGCGACAACTCGCATATCCTAATAAAGCGGACTTTGCTTAGAATTCTGGTAAGGGGCCGAGATCTTGAAAAAGAGGAGTCTCCTGCGGACGAGGTCAATTACCTCCGGGAATCCCTTGGTCTTGTACGGGTCGATGGTGTTTTTCGTTTCATTTGTCTTTGACCCCACTTCCGCATGGGCAAAGTGGTCGGCAACCACTGTGACACCCAAGTCTGGGATGTGATACGAAAAGGTAGGTGGTTCAATAGATGTAAGAAGAAAGATGATGATTGTTTGCTATCTTGTGGTGAAGGCAGGCCTTAAGGGCCTGCCTAGGTCACGAGTACCACGTGACCCCTTTTTGCATCAGGATGATGGAGTACAACTCTTCAAAAGCTGCAGTGGGAATCCAAAGTTGTAACACCCAACCGAAAAGACGGGCGACCCTGGCATTCTTTTTCTCTGTCTTAATAACCTCTTTTGTGGAAGCGGTTGCAAGGTTGACACGAAGGCTGCGGACTCTAGCCCCATGCAGCTCCTCCATCGTCTCATTTGTGACGGTGTCGGAATCCACAACGGCTACACTACGATATTGCCTTTGAAGTATTTGAGAGCATCGATAAGAATATCATTATCTGTACCATACACACTTGGGAGAACAATTGTGGCCTTCTTTATGCCATATGGCTTAAAGTGTTCTGTGGCATTAGAAACAGTGGCAGGTTTTGGTGTATAGTCTGGGATGGGGGCCGCGTATTAAAAATGAAGTGATGCTTGTGGACACGAAAGGTGTTCCTAGGTCTACTGCCTGGTTGAGCCCACTGTTGATTTTTTTTTTTTACAAATAAACTTGTGGACACGTATGAGCTCACCTCTATCAGGATGCATTGGGAATCTCTCAGGATCAATTATATGAATATGGGAGTCCCTATTGTAATTAGCCACCCTGAAAGGTGGCCAGTAATCAGAAGACCAACCAAGCATTTTCCGTGACTCTGAAAGAATTCGTCACCATAGCGAGTACTGAAGTCGCAATGGCCAGATTTTTCTTTAGGTGGAGCATGGCTGGGACTCTTGTTTGAAGGCTATTATGTAGCTACAAAATAATCTGCGAATTGCTTCATGTTCAAGAACTTATACCTGCGCAACGGTTTGATACTGCATTGCCAACAACAATACCTGCTACAGAAATCACCCATCATCGGGGTATGCCCGGTTGATTCCGACGGATACATCCGATGAAGAAATTACGCCACAAATTTCAGGTGCTTACATGCCCTGGTCTAGTTTGTAGCATGGCCCTATTTCCAAGTATCCCAACTCGCGTTTCCTTTTCCGATATTTTCGGGATCCTACCGGCTAAGCGCCGGTTGGTTGGTTGCGGCGGAATCTGGGTGAAGAATACAGGGTTCTTTTTGAAGTAGTGGCTCGATTTTTATACTTTCGTACCCCGAAGCGACGCAAGAGGCCAAGTGTTGGTTGCGAAATGATACGCTACCAACGGTAGATACAGCAACAGCCCTGTCTTTGGCCAAATCATTCGACTACTCCACTTCGGAATCCTTGCTGCATAGGGATAGAATCATGTGGAGGCGGATCGTTACTGGGATAATGCGGGGGATTTACCCGTTATTTCTTTGAAAGGATCAAATCCGTCCTGTTGCATATCGGAACGTTGATTGATTGCTTGTTATTTGAGTTCCCATGTTCTTGGCAAAATGGTGTCGGACGATGTCTCGGAACGAAGGAATTCGTGTGAAGCTGCGGTAGTCTAGATTGACGGGAAGCCGGTTTGACTCTAGTACAACCGTCCATAAAGGATATGCACCCGCCGAGATGTCTGCAGCGGAATATCCCGCATGCTGGGTCCCAAGGGGATGATTGAAAATTATCAATAACATATATTAACACATCAATGTAACAGTGTTTTTATTTCATCAAGTCTCGCCTCTAACTAAGGAAGGAACCTAAAGTAATTGAATTGGAGCCGTCAGGATTTCCGAACGATCATATAAAGTTGACTCGGGATTCACTGGAGCTTTGAGACATGTATACATTTTCGGAAAATCGTTCAAGAATCTAGAGCCACAGTGTCAGGCTACATAATACGGCAAAATTGGCACTCACTCGTGTTCTTGAAAGCTGGAAAGGCGTGATGAAATGATCATGCTCAGAAATACAATGCTCAATTTCGAATGTCTTGCAACTAAATTTTGAATTCATCGCTACTGGCCTGTAAACTTCTCCTCCAGCCCAAGCTCAAATAGCTTGTATCGAGAGGCCCTTAGGTGGGAAGCCACATATCCCATGACGTATGCATCCAATACCTCGTCGTATGGATACTTGCCCTTCAATATGTCTCGCGCACGATGATAATCTGCCTTGGATTTAGATATTGTAGATTCTAACACAGACATGGCACATCCCCCTTCGTAGAAAACGGACTTGTGAATATAATTGTTTCTCTCTCCGGCCTTCTCCTCTTTGTAAAATCTAGCCTACTGTTAGTTTCAGGGCAAAAAGCAACAAGATGATGTTAGCATTGGAAGAACAAGGGTTACTCACGACATAATATCATTTGTCAGGTTGATAAATGTGCATATATCAGGGATGGCAGGCAGAAAGCATGAAATGTCTGGGTATCGAGCTTTGGGGAAGTTGAAATAGGCATAAACTTCAGGCATTCCCTCCTTATCTCTGAAATAGTATGGCCAGTTTATCGCTTCCTTGATGGGCCTCATGGCCTGATACTCGTCACGCATTTCTGTGGCATTGGAATTAACGAATGCCAGTGCTGATAACACTATGAAGTTGGCGACTATAGGATCATAGAATTTGTATGTTCCTCGAAGTACAGTAGCAAAATGCTCAAGGACCTTCGTGAGCTGTGGCTGACCGGTGGTAAACCGTTCCTGGAACTGGCCCAGGTCATATGATGAATGAGTGCTGTCGTCAATGATAAAACCAAGCCAAGTGAACTTGGAAATGTGTATTTGTACTTCCAGGGGGTGAATAGGGTACATATGCTGTCAAAATTCGTGTCAGTTTTGGTGGACAATACACCACAAGGCTTGAAATCCATACTGCTGCGGCTGATATCCCTGTATCAAAACACATCCTTTGGAACTCATTTTCGTTGAATGGAACGCCGATTTTAACGGCATATTCAACCATGGCCTGTTTCAGAGCATTCGATACCGCATCGGGGGGAGGTCTGTAGTTCAGAGCCACAAGTAAATCGGTAAGTAAAGGGCTAATTTCGCGAGCAAGACCGTCCCCCGCTGGGGAGGAGCGGGACTTGGTTTCAATCATTGTGCTCGGCATCGTTATCTGATGTTGACGAAGTGAGGTATGATGTTAAGTTTAATCGTTCGAGGGCACAGGCTTCTATAAATATGTGGTTCCAGTACCATGGCGGAGGAGCTTTGTTAGAAAGTGCAGTTGTACTAGCTCCGGGCGATCCGGCCAGACTCGCCTATTTAGGAAGGATTTCTTTACCAGCTCCAGCTTGTTGGGGTAATTTTTTGGTCTTTAAAAATTAGAGTTCAAGAAACAGGGCTAACCAGCTAATCCTTGCCTATTTAATAAATAATTATGTAAAGTATTTCAAACTGAATAATATACTATAAAGGCTATTAATAAAAGTCTAGCTTAAGCCTAACTTTAATTATAATAGCTAATAACTATTTATTAGTTTTAAATTAATTTTTCTTTAAAATTTAATTAAAATACTTTAAAAATATTTTTTAAAGTATACATATTAATAAAGTATGTAGAAATTTTTTAATTTTTATAAAAGATAATATTATAATTAATACAAACTTAAAGTAGTATAAAATAATAAAATAGCTCAGTCCCACTCTTAGTTATAAGAGCTAGGCTCAACTAGCAAATTGTCTGAGCCTATGATTATTGCAATCACTTGTGATTACTTCTATAATCACTGTGATCAGTCGATCATTAAAATCACTCAATCATACTTTGTAACCATCTGTGGGTAGATCCCGGGTTTTTGCCGTGACACAGCTAAGGTCACAATAGCAGCAGCTGCTAGGTCTTGTAAATTGTCTCTTGTTGTTCTTGATCTTCTATCTCTAGCTAAGTGAGGGGTTATTGCCTTGTTGATAGGAAAAATGAAGTTCTGAGACGCGGGAAATAGCTAGGCCAGCCTCCAGGCCGACAAAAGCAATGAAGGTAATCCCTTTATTCGAATTCAACGTCCTAACACCATCTAACTATTATAATCACGATAATCACTCGATTGTCACTTTATATTCACCTTAGCTATAGTCACTCAATAAACTAGTATATAAGTCAGGTTGGATCTTATAATAAAAAAGGAAAAATATTGATTTTTTATATATAATTTAAATATCTCAATAAAGTATTAATATATTATTAATTAGATTACCTTATAGGTTTTTTTATTCATTATTTACTACTATTAGTAATCCTTATATTACTTAATGTCTTTATAGTATTTTTTTAATATAACGTTTAGTGCTTAGACTTGAAGCTTGAAACCCAGGATCATTGCAAGGGGAGACTAAGCGACATGGATTCTCCTTTAGGCGGGCCTCGCTTTAATTGCAAGCTGCCGGCGCTTGCAAACTCAAGACCGGTTTGAATTCGTCCATTTCTTAGTAACGGCATTTTTAAAGTTATTGTCGCTATCATCCATCGGCCAACTGGTCTAGATTGGCATGGATGACCGGTCGGCCCACGCACCCTGGGCGACGGGTAAGACGGCTTGCTAGAATTGACTCTGTACTATTTTCCGGTGGCCAGGGATGATATCTCTATCGCCCCTGGACCCATTATAGGTTGGGGGTCTCGTGCACACGCCTTGACCACTAGGAAAATCATTGGGTATGAAATGGACCGTTATGGGAACCTTGGGGGCTAGCTTCCTAATCCGCGCCGAGCTCCAGCCCTAAAGGTTGTAGGCCTATGGATCGCAGGATTGTAGGATCATAAAATGCAACATGGGGAACGGAGGACATGTAAGTTCGGGCAGTTAGAATTGATTTAAGGCTCATATATCCTTGTGAGGCTATTATGATTGCACCCGGTGTCGCCCGCATCCGAGCATGATGTGACGTTATTCGGGCTATTTATGGCGGTGACCGCATCCGTCATCGCCGACTTTACGTATTTAGCGTATTTACGTTTTTTTGGCACGAAGGTTAGTAGTTGCAGGTCAGTTCATAATTTGCCGATCGACTATTCCAGTACGAGCACACGAACCAGGAACATGCCCGCGGGGATGGTGAACTAACTCTGATCATCGACTAACTTTACTACTTGGGTTAAACCGCGTGGACCCTGGAAGTTTCAGGTTTTGAAGAATTGCAACATTGTTTCTTGACTCAGGTACAGGCGATGCTTTCTTTTCGGCTGTTCAAAATCGCCTTTCACAGGTGGGACTAGCTTTAGCTGCATCTGGTACATGACAACACATATCCCAGTACCTTGTGCTCTCGGACGCTCGGGGCGCTTCCGCCTAAACTTTCGATGATGCGGTTGACAACGGGGCGGATGACATCTTTCGCCGAGAGCGTACCCCAGACGGAAAATTTTACCTCCTTCTTCAATTTAAAATGGTACGCACAACCCCCAATGCATAAAATGCACACCATGTCCTTCATCTACTTGTGCGAAACTCCCCCGCGTGGTTATTGAAGAGCAGAGTTATCATAGGTTGGAGCAGCCCCATAATAGGAGACGGATCCATTTGTTATCAAACCCTCAACCGCAGAATAGTAAGGCTCTTTCAGATCTCTCCTTGAAAACCTGCTGGGACCGATATATCGCTTTGTGGCGCGTAGCACCGAGATACTGGATATGATCCACTTAGCAAGGGTACTTTACCCCATTATACCAATCCAACGGGCCGGAAATCTTGCGATGATCGTGATTCGTGCGAATTAGAAGAGATTCAGCATTTGTAAAGTCAGCTGTCTCGCTTTAACCAGACATATCAGGCTCTCAAAGTAGTCAGAATAGTAAAATTATGACACTATTTATTTGAGTATATCCAGACACGCCAATTCCAAATAATGGTTTGGCTCAGTGTGTTCTTTACTGGAGGGAATTGCACATAGGTTGAGATGACCTGGCAATTACAGCGGCGCAACTATTCCAAAAAAAAAAAAAAAAAAAACCCCGTGACTGGGTTATTGCCTTGAAGGAAACCTCTGGTCCTTGCTACAACCTCGCTTCCCTTTTTGGGAAACTCCAAATCTATCGTCTACAAGCGTTATTGGGTTGTCTGCCATGCATAGGATAGACCACAAATAATGCCATGATTTGCTTGCATTCTGTTCCTTTTGCATGAGAATTGGTTTCCGTTTCGCAGTCACGACAAGTTGTATTCATCATTGCGAAATGGTCTTGTGGTAAATTATAGACAGAAACAGACCACTAGAAACGCGTTTTGGGTACCATGGCTAAGCGACGAGTACATGCCCCGCACCGTTAAATTATGCTGGAGCACGGGCTACAATGCACTGCAGTAATTGGTCAAATCCTTTTAGACTAATGAAAGAAAAATTTAGATATCTCGTAATATTCGAGATTTTCATCATCGCAAGTTTCCTGCAAATACAGGGTTTGCCATACTTTGAACAGGCGAGAATGCATGAGGCACCCCGGGGACCTACTCTTACTCTACGCACTTTCATGCATCCTCGTCGGTATAATTTCCTGGTCCAACGTAAACATTGTGACGAGGAGATCGGCAATGCTTTCAAAAACCAAAAAAAAAAAAAAAGAAGAAAAATAATACTCTACCTTCAATCCGTCTTGCGATTTTGCGCCCCAGGTGTACTCTGGCGCAATCCCATTCTCAACCCAGTCTACAAATTTCATCAACAGATTATTTTCCGGCGCACTGTCGAGATAGGTCTGTGCGGATTGGCCAATATACGAGGCACCATCTCCACCCCCGCAATGACCCATACCGCTAATACCAAAGAACCTATAAAGTTCGTCTAGTTCAGAGGGTTTTAGGTCCATAGTCTTCGAGACGATGTTGTAATAATGTTTCGTATCTTCGGAGCTGATGACTGGATCTGATGTGCCATGGTAGGACAACAGTTTTCTGCGACGCTTTTTGAAATGTGAGATGTCTCCTTAAAATGTTTGGATATTGAAAAGGGTTTGTTCAAGAGCTGTTTTTGCGTCCCCAGGAGTCCAAGTCGCCGGGTCCCAGTTAGTATTGTTGTAAACAACATATCTATACCAGTCTGGTACTGTGGTGTATGGTGCGCCTGCGTAGGAAATAGAAGTGGCATAGCCTTCTGCTCCAGGGTGAAGCCGAGGGTAATGCAACTTTCCATCCGGGCCATAAACGTCCAAACGAACATTTTTAACCGTCTTTGCTTGGGTTTCGGTAAGACAGGTGGAGCTTTCTGAAACCGTACCGTTGCAGACAAGATTTTCATACGTGGCATTGCAGATAGAAGGATCCTCAATAATTCCATCCTCTGCACCATCTATTGTGTCGCATCGACGAAGGACTTCTTCGTGAACTGAGCGATAGGCGAATTAGCAAAGCTAAACTTGATTCCGAACGCAAGGTCTGTGTATTTGATACCTACAAAAGTATTAACATGCGTGCCTACGAAAAAAAAAACCCAGTGAGAACATGGTTTAAAGAACGCAGGACTTACATCCTCCAAGTCCACCATTCCCAGTACTCAAGAATCGACCATTAAAGTCACGCGGGAACCAAGCTTCCAAGCGAATGCCACTACGGTCGGATGTAGAAACATTCATGTCCAAGTGACAAAGGCCAACATCAACCTGCTGAACACTGGTTGAACAGATATTTGGTATATTAGTGTATGAAATGTTGCCACCTGCAGAAACGTATTCCACAAGCCCAACGGTGACATTTTCAAGCTTGGTTTTGTTTTTTATATCGTCACAGGCGGAGGCAAAAGTGACATTGTCGCAGGGCAGCACAGCACTTTGTACTAGTAGAGGCCAAGCCAGCCCAAGCTATCAAAGCAGATATCTTGCGCTTCATTATGGGCTCGAGAAAAAGAAGGACTTTGAATCAGATAGTTGGGATTTGGCTTATGCTGCTCAGCAGCAAAACATTACAATACTTCATGTCAGAAATAAGACAGTTAGAATGTATATATTTGGAAGGCTTATGGACACCACTTGCCAGATTTCCGACTAAGGGTAAATTAAACGGAACAAGGTGGATGAAATCCACAAGTAGACTGATCGCAATGCTTAATTGTCGCGATGACGCGTTGATCTGCGGCGCGAAAAAAGAAGAAGAAAAAAGCACCGACTAGCTAAAACAACTTGGCCAAGACTTAGTCCTGGGATCAGAAAACGACTTTTGTGATAATGTAGAGAGCCCGTTTTGGCACATCACCTTCCCAATAGAGCCCGCAAACCTTACACCACGTCAACGCGGGGGATGAACCCCAGGAAGTGGGGAAGCTCGTTTGATGAGGGATATTAACGACACGCTATAGTTAAAGCTCGCCAAAACGACCCGAGGAGAAATAGAAACATCTCCCGGCAATCGATTGGACAAGGCTTCCGGCAAATCAATCCACCGCTCGCTTTGCCTTGACACGTGCAGACGGTGTTTATTGTGAGCTGTGGGGGTTGGCTGGTCAATGCTACCGAGGACGGTGGAATGTCTCGAATGCCTTCACAGTCACACTCTGTTCAGACCACAAGCACGCCTAACGGCACTGGAGCTAGTATTGACCAGGAAGCACTTTCGACATGGCTATGGAACCTACACCAAATCAGCGACGAGCACGCGCCTGTTACTAGTAGCTATCATGAGCTTGTGCCAACGGCGAGCATGGAGGTAATTTCCATAGTCCAAGTAGCAGATAATGATATATCAAGTACAAGTTTATAAATTTGGCTGGCTGAGATAGCTATTGATGTATTTTTCTACCTAAGAAAATTCAGTGAACTCAACCAGGCCTCTGGGTCAGATGATTCCTATGCCAAAGCTAAACATATACTCTCGCGCTCTTTAGAAAGAGGGCATCCCCTGCCCAAAGGATGGACTGTAACCTTTGTGAGCTATTCTACAAGTTCCATATGCTTCAATTTAGCCTGCTTGCATAATATGGCACCTGAATTGCAAGTGGCTGTTAGGATACACGGATGCTGGTCTGTACATTTCTCGATATAGTTGCTCGGCATCCTGATATGTCCCCTGGAGTTGTATTAAAACTTCAGGGCCATTCATACTGACTAATTTACGAGTCGTCCTCTCCGAACAATATTTGAGTTTCCACATCGCTTTGGGGTAAGCGCTCTGCCTCGTGATATTCACCACGGGCTTGTGGCATTAATGTCAAGTTATTGATGCTGGCAAGTACATCTGGATGGTCTTCCCACAGAACTCTCATTCTTTTTCTTGGAACCAGGCGATGCAACTCTTCCGCTTCCTGATACTTGCCTCGAATTTTTAGTGTCAATGCCAAATTATGAATACTTGTTAACATAGCTGGGCTCTCCACCATTAGCAATCGCGTTGCTATCTTCAAGAGTATTTCGTATTGCGCGTTTGATTCTTTGAGTTTCCCTTGTAATTGTAGCACTTCTGCTACGTTGTTCAAGGTTGCAACTGCATTTAGATCATCTTGTCCAAGCTGCATCTGGTGTACCCTTATAATCTGTTCATACAAGTCCTCTGCCTGTTCGTATTCGCCATTGCTTATCAGTGTCATGGCTAGCCAATGCATGCATAGAGGCGTATCTGAATGCCCCCCACCTAGGAGTTCCTTCCGTACCTTTAGGGCCTGTTCAATTAATTCTTTTGCCACGGTATATCTTGCATTTACCCATCTATACAATGCAAAATTGCAGATACCCGTTGCCCACTTCAAAATATCCTCGTGATTATTTGGCTGCTTCTCAATAATACCCTCCATATGAGGTTCAAGCTCTTGACATCTTCTCCAATTCTCATTGGTACATGGTGAGTACTCGTCGACCACGAGTTGCAGAAGCTTGTGTTGCCACAGCTGCAGTTTTCCCAGTTTAGAGAGCCGAGTCCTAACGCAAAATCGAAGCAAAGAATTCATTTCCACATTTTTATTGGGCAACATGTTTATTAGAGAATTCCCACGTAAGAAATGCAGTTCCTCATCCAAGTCTTCTTCAAGCCAGCCCCCTTCCTGTTGGGCATAAGCTTGAAGGATAAACCCCGGTATGCCGTCGGCATTAAAAATGCTCATCAAGGCAAGCAAGCCAGCAGCTGAGGGCCTCAAGCGACTAATTTGGTTGAATGTTCTTTGCCATGTAGCCATGACTGAACTTGAAGCGGACTCGTCCCGTCGCCGATCGACACGGTTGATACTAAACAGTTTCTTCTTCTTGTCGCCATTCATCCGAAACTCTTGTACGTATGATTTTAGTGACACACTAGGCCTCTTGGTCGACTATCCTCTCTGCTACAATCGTGCTGCGGGATGTGACTAAAATCGAGCTGCAGTTGGTTGTTGGGAGGAAGGATTGGATTGTCCATTCGTCTTGTCGGGAATGAGATGAATCTTCCAAACCAAATAGGTTGAAATCATCAGCATTACCCAGCATCATTAGCCAAGATTCGTTATCTTCATTTTGGAGCCAGTTGAAGACGACTCGCAGTGTGTTCGCATTTGGTTTGTCTCGTCCCGGGAGCTCCAGCCGGTCCGCAATTGTTCGGTATGAATCTTCGAAGCGGATCCTGGAGTTCACATGAACCCAGAAAACAAAGGTGTCTGGCGAATTCCTTCTGACTCGGAGAGCATATTCGATCGCAATCTATGATTTGCCACTGATATCAGTACCTCAATAGAGGAAATGAATACTCGATACTTACCCAACGCCGCCCAGGCCAACCAATGCCATACGGCTACCTGGCAATTTACTAGTATCATTAAGCCACTGCGTAATATCGCGCCGCTCATGGAGGATGATTTGGTTCAGTAAAGATCTAAAAGTGAGATATTTTTACAGGGTGAGGTCCAACAATTAATTGACCGTGGCAAGATCACCAGGCTGCACCTCAAGGCTCACTGCACTCACTCAGGCGCTGACATATTCGGCATATTTAGTCATCAGACGAGCCAATCATGAAGAAACAACCAACAATGAAGAAAATGAAATTGCGGAAAATACTTGGCAAAAGTTTTCTATCTAAGTTTTCATGAGGACATCTCAAGGTTATTCTGCCTAGAAGAGTAAAGTTAGTTGTGTGACACGGGGCTGCATTTGCAATGCCACTGGTTGTATCCAAAAAAAAACGGTTGTACTAAAAAGGTGTTCCTAGGTTTACTGCCTGGTTGGGCCCACGGTTGATTTTTTTTACAAATAAACTACTAGCAAAAAGCCACATTACAATATCCTGCCTTTACAAAATACAGGATGGGCAGTCTACAAGGGATCTATTGATGAAGTAAGAGCACCAAGTGCGGTAATGTCTCTCCCAAGGGCTCAGGCATTGCCATTTTGATGGAAATCATGCCAGGAGTGCTATCTGGCGCCAAATTTGGTGGGAGAAGGGCGTATGTCGCAGCTCGACCGCTGCTGCAGTCGCTCAACAATTTCAGTGAATTTCATGGTGTCTATTGTTGCTGTGTGTACGCTATACACGTGATGTCGGAGATAATTGTGCAGATATTTAGCGAAGCCAACTATTTATTTGTATCGGATCGGTATGTCGCGCAGTTTTCACCACTGAAATCGCCTCACTGCAAAAAGGCTTCCGGTCTTCCCAATTCTCAACCCACAGACGTCTGGTCGGTATCGAGTCCGAATGGGTCTGCAGTTAATCCTCGGTCCGGCCAATCGGACGATTCAATGGCTCCCAAGCCAAATGAGCTAAAACCCATGACGAAACCCATGTTGGCTACAACCCCGCGCCGATGGCAGCGCAATTAGAGATGACGGCTTTGATTCGATTATGTGGACCGGGGCGATTATCCAATTCTTGGAGTTGACATTAATTCTCTACTCTGAGGAACAAAGTGAAATTTTGACATATCGTCGTCTTCAGTAAAGGCTCTTCATCTCACACGGGATTAAGGCGTATGCCCTTATTAGTTACTCGACAATCCTCGGTTCTCATTGCTTCCCAACCCGACATCAGCGCACTGCAGTTAGATGTTTCTCTTCCATTTATGTTTATACTATACATTTACAATACTGGCTATAATTTTCCGGCAGATTCAAGAAACTCCTCCATAACTTTGATGATAGATGTTACATAAATCCCCACACTTTGCTCCTTCAAAGCTGTAAATTCCAGTTTGCCGACATTTCCTGCCACTAATTTCATGTGTTCATCCCAAACTATATGATCTAGATTGATCTTGACCATTCCGTGATTTCTCGCAGCCTTGGTCAGCTCCTCTATAAGTCTTGTTGTTCCGTGAAGAACAAGAGGGATGTCAGGGATGACATTATGAATATCCATCAGCCTATGAAAGTATTAGCTATTAGCTTAATAATTGATATTGATAGCGTTCCGTGGAGATTCACTTACAAGGACAGTCGCCAATAGCCTTCTGGGCCTATGGGTCCATATTTTCCGTGAATATTGCCAAAGGCTGGTGCAAGAAACTAAACACTAGTTTGACGCACAAAGTCTTTGACAGAAGCAGGCCGTGTCATTATAGTTTCCCTATCCACGGTTGGGAGACCATCTTCGCCACCGTTGATACGTCCCATCTCTGCTTCAATAGTGATGCCTCTGGAATTGGCAATCTCGACCACTCTCTTACACTCTCTAACATTTGCCTCGGGGTCCTGGGTCGACGCATCAATCATGATAGAGTCGAAAGGAAGTTCAAGGGCGGTTTCTATATCTTTGGTCTCGATGCAGTGGTCCAGGTGAACTGCAATGGGCACGCTGGCAGCATGGGCTTCCCGTATGACATACTGGACAAATTCTGGGCCTTGGAATCGCAGGGTCCAAGGGAAAAGCTGGTTTTGCAGGTTTCAACACCACCAACATTTCCGGTGTCCTGGCTATGAAGCCATTCAAATATCATTTCGGCCTCAACGATTTGTCCGAAGGGTCTCTGGCAGGCTGGACAGGATGGACCACTTCAATTCTCATCCTGGGTCCCTGTCTTGGAGCCTTTATTTGCGCCCCAACCACTGGCAAATTCGGACGAAATCTTTCCCTCGGCTTCTTTACAGTACTCTTTTCGGGTTCTGCCGTACTTATGAGCGCAAATAAAGGCGGTAGCAGCGGTCGAGCTGAGTTCCTGATTGGTAGAGTACCGTCAGGATTCAGCTCTGGAGCTGCTAGTGTTGCCGGTACAAGACATAGTGCGGAAATCTCACCAAAAGCAATTCGTGGTGGCCTCAATGCTCTATACAACGCAAACACCATGCTTTCGGTCGGTCCCGCTTACTGGATCAATTACGGTTCTCTGTAGAATATTGATTCCAATAGTAATGCCCTATGGCAAGTGCCCATGGGAGTGTAAGCTCTGTCGGGCGTTATCTTGCTCGTTGGGCTGTTCTATATCCCGGAATCACCTCGATGGCTGGCCAATTGCGGAAAGATTGAGGCTGAAAGAGACTCTGGCAAACCTGCGGCCACTTCCCAACGATCATTCATTCATTGAATAGGAACTTAGAGAAATATGTGCCAACACCGAGCAACAACAGTCTGTCCAGGATGGTAGCTCCGTTTGAATCATTGATTCTCTTATTTACCTGACTGTTTGCTTGGCAGTTGCTAAGCCTTCAACGGATGCGAGCTCTGGGACGGGTGCTGCGGGATGGGTCGCTGTTGTTGCTATTTACATTTTTGCCATTGGATATGCTGTATCTTGGAGAACTATTCCCTGGATCATCAACTTGGAAGTGTTTCCAAAAAAGGTCCGCTCGACATGATAGGCAATATGCATTGCGTGGCAGTATCTGGTCGACTTTGCTCTAACAAAAGCGCAACCCAACATGGTCATCTCGATGTCGTGGTACAGGGTGGGTCTGGCCAGTGTCCAGATGAAGGCAGCCCATGCTGAAGAGCTTCAAACGCCGGACAAGAAGGAAGACGGTACCGACCACAAGGAAACTCAGTACTTGAAGTGTACAAGAGTATGAAAGGAGTAATACTAGAATTATCCAAGAAACAAATATAAGCTATAAAAATTTATGTTGTAATAAATGAACAATATTCCAATATAAACTTGATATCTAGCTACATAGAAACTGATTCATAGTGACTAATTCAGCTCTCCTATCTGTGCGGGTCAAGCTAACAATACTTCAAGCGTCAGCCTCCGTATTAAACACCAGTCGTCCCCTGGCGACAATATTCTCATGCGAAATTGCTCCTCGCCAATGCTGCATCTGAGACACACTACCCTGTTGCACTTTGCCGTGATCAGGTGGTCGGTCAGGTGGTTAGGTGGCCAGGGGAACCCCTTGCAGCGCGGCCAGGCAACAAACAGCGCCAGCCGCATGCAATCAGCCTACGCTCGGACCATGTGCTTTTGCGTATATAATCTCGCCCTGCCCTCGCCATTTTCCTCTCCTTTTCTCTTCTTTTCTTCTTCATACTTACCTTATCTGGGGGCTGGCCGCTCAAGACTGACCAGCCTTAGTATGGAGGGCCTGCATTGCACATAGCGGTGTCGCTCCATGCTCTATTGTCCTTCGGGGCCATAGCGGGTGCAATTTTTGATTTACCTCTCTTTCATTATGTTCCTGCTGTTTACGGCGGGCATGAGGAAGGATTTCTGCTGGTATGTTTTTTTTGGTCTGGACGCGCTGTTCATGTGATAACACGCTGCTGAGATGTATTCTGAGCGGGATAAGCCTCAATTATCGGGTCTTTCCCGTGGTCACCGCTTTTTGGCTGAAGTATCAATAAACAACCATGTGCAAGGATAAAATGGGATCTCAACATACATAAAAAAGACCCGCAATTAACTCGACTTCCCGCTTCGTATCCTAATGTGGACTGCATAGAATAATTCGGACACGGAGAGACCATCAATGGCATGCCTGTCAATGAACTCAGTTGCGTTTCAACTAAATCTATTAGAGCGTCGTGAATCTTTTTGATCCATTCAGCCGCATGATGGTGATGGCAGGTGACGGTTCGCGGCGTCGCGGCATGGGATTTTCTCCATCACCCGCTTGGGCAATTACCCTGAGTGAGTCTCAACGATACCAAAGACCAATGACTAAAAACACATTTCCCTCGAAAAAGCATAACGCAACCCATGTAAGAGATCCATATGCGGCAGTTGATCTCATTAGCATGATCTTGGTCACCCACCCGATTTTTCGGACATAGACTCAATACATCCCACTTTTCTTTCGCATATAAACCAAAGTTCGTCGAACTTGACCAGGGTCAATAACATCATATATAGTAAGAAATCGCTCAAGCCTCATGTGGTCAATTGTTTGGACAGTTATTGGCCGGAAATACTTCAATAATGCCATAGGCGGGCCCTGCCATCAATATCACCAGGTCATAGACATTGAGCTTCGATCCGCTGGGACTTGCCACGTCGGTTTATGACGTGACATGTCGGCCCGAGCGAATAAGATATCGACATTTGGACAACAGGACCAACACCGTTTTTAGAAGTGGATAGCAGGAGCCCGCAGCAGAGACCGGTCCTCCCGAATTTACCTCGGGTAGAATAAAACATCAGATTCAAATCAGGTTGCAACTGATACCTCCAACGGTGTGGATAATGCAAGTGGTGCGACGCCAACGTCGCCGATAGAGCCGCATTCGGTTTGCTTGCTCCACATGGTGTGATTGATGTTTGGCGGTGTTGTGGCGTAGGTGTCCGTACCGTACTGAACACTGCATCGGGCCCACTGCTCTTGAGTGATTGGTGAATGTTGTAAGTGCACCTTGTCATAAGCCATCCGCCATCGGGGCCTACCAACAGCTCGTACGTATAAGTACGGCATGTTCACTATGAATATATCGTATTATGATCACCTTCAAGTCTTATCTTCCTCACAACTACACTTCATAACATCAACTACAATGCAACTTCCCTCATATCAAGTAAACACGCCACTTGATCCCTCTTTCGAGAAGGACATGAAGGACACCCATCTCATCTACGACTACGATGCCCGAGACAAGGATGGGAACCCCGAAAAATGGCGATACGAGATCTGGTTCTTCTCAGATAACCGAGTTGTTTATGCCATTCACGGCGGCCCAATGGCTGGTCGCACCAACTACCAGACCGCCGCATACCAATGTGTTCGCCCAGGGGAGGTCTGGCAAATCAGCTGGCTTGAAGAAACCGGCACCGTCGTGTCACTTGTCTACGACATTGTCAACAAGACCATTAGCGGGCTATTGAGCTTCTCCAAAGGACATTGGGAGAATGCTGTCGCGGCCCACGGCGACAAGAGAAACCCCAAAGATTTCGACCGATGGAGGAGCCTCGCATCAAAAGGAACACAGATTGACCGGTTCATGCTGGTTGAACAAGCAAATATCCTGGAAACATTTAAGGGAAAGGGAGACTTGGTGCCAATCGCATTGGATGCTGTCACTTTTTAGAAGCGATCCCGCCTCTGTGTGTACCGCCGTATACCGGCTGGGTTGATTGATGATGACTATTACGACCAACGCAAAGCATGGGGGGGTTTTTTTTTTGTAATATTTAACCAAGATATAATTTTAGATTCATTTAGAATACACCTGATTGCAATATTTTATACAGACTCATGTCTTGCAAGGCGTTATTAGCGTCGTAAATAAGGATCGCCAAACACCGCCAAGTTGCCCCCGCGCTCTCAACTGTATAATTATATACCGTGCAAAAGGAATTTTATATTAATTATACACTTTACTGGTAAAATTTTTATCTTGTTCTATTGTGCAAATGATCGAACTCCGACTTTTGTTGATGTTGGCCTTGACAATGTTATGCATTTTTGTGCATTGCGGCGGCTCGTCGCTAATTTTCATTCGCCGGCATGCAGGGGAAAAAAAAAGCAAGGAACACCAACGATGGGCCCAACCCGCGCGCCGCGTCCTCCGCAAATTTGCGTCAGGGTACACATTGTTTTCCGCAACTCTCCCAACGCGTACTGCTTGACCCGGAAAGCCAAGCAACTAACCCATCATGGCAGCACAGAATGAGGAGCCCCGCATTGTGCTGCTCTCCCTGAACCGGCAGAGTTACTTTGATCAGATGTACTCATCCCTGCTAAAGGCGTTAATAAGAAGAGCGCGCGTGCAACGCGCTATAGAACCCGCGAGTGCCATGAAGCTGCTTGTAGCTGACCCCCCGCCACTGGCAGTTCTCATGACGGATGAGGCCCTGACCCACAAGGAAAATGGGCACATCTGGGAGGTGGTGCTGCAGTACGTTCGCAATGGAGGCACGGCTGTGGCCATGGGCCATTTCTCCTCCTTCATGCAACCAGACGACGTTAGACCATTCTTTTCCAAAGCGGATCTGCCGTGGGACCAGGGTGCCTACCACCGAACAACCCTTGGCCTCAACAAAGCAGCCGTAGGCCCGGTGTTGGTTACCAGACTTTGCTCACAGTACAGCCTCAAGGCAATGTACTTGAGTAATGTTGCCCCCACCGATTCGTGGTATATCACAAAGGAAAACTCCGTTTTCGAGACCTTGTCAGGGGCAAGAGGCAACGCCCACACTCCTGGGCAGTCTCCAGTAACTTTTGCGCAAGTTGGGGAAGGGAGGCTTGGCTATGTGGGGGATGTCAACGCCGAGGAGGGTTCCGATTACGTTGTTTTAGCAATGTGCGGACTTGCATTTTGATGTTTGGTGCATGGGGCAGCAATCGGGTCATCATCATTGGTACGAGAGCGAGGCGCGTTTAATACGGGAATGGAGTTGAGAGTTGGAGTGGAAACAAGTATGCCTAGTGATACCCATAGCATCAATACTAATTCGTCATCCATTTCTTGGCAAGCTTGCCGTTCAATTGATAGGTGCCATAGACGATGTCGAATATTGGTTTTTGTCGATAGCCTCCTTCGTCAGTGTACTAGCAATGACTTCCGATATCTTCGCAATGATGCGAGGAGCTTCGATGGTGATGCAGATGGTATTTCTGTTGATACCTCTTTTCTATAAGGAATCCTTTTCATCTCCACTGAGAGGCGATGAAGTAAAAAATGGCAGCACCTGCGTCGTGTTTGGTGTGTTGCTACATGGCGGCACTTGGGTAAATTTACCATGGCCCATACTCTGCGGTGGTAGATCCAGACCCGAGCATCGTGTCTATCTCATTGGTGTTTTTCTCGTAGGTCTTAAACCAGGGCATGCCAGTAAATAATCGAGAAAATAGTTTATTCGCCGTGTACCTTGAGCACAGCGTTAGTTGCAACAATGAAGGCTGTGGGGGTAAGCTGAGAATGACTTTTCCATTGCGCCTTTGACCAGCGCTTCACTCTAGACTTTGTTCATCATCTCTTTCATTCTGGAATTCAAGTCGAAGCTACTGAATGGAAATCACAATGTTAGGGAACTGATACGAGGGTGTAAGAAGACAAGTTTACCTTGTGTCTGAGAGGGTCGCAGTTTTGCGGCGAGCAAATAGAAGAGGGTTGAGTCTGATTCCGCATTAGGAGCTAGTGGTAAGAGGATGATCGTGTTACCGCATATCAGGATCGCTAAATTGTGACACCAATAGCTGAATCAACGGGAAGCGTTGGCTCTGCGGGATAAGGTGGTGAGGTCAAGGTAGACGGATAATGACTCAGATACTGCAAAATAGACCTGAGGCTAGTAGGAGGGCCTTACAGTACGGCATCTCAAACCCAGTCCATATGACGGGATCGTAATTCGTTCTTGGCCTAATCTATTGAGTATTTCCGAATAAGCGAGAGAAATTGAAGCAATATTGTAACCCTACATGTTCGAGCTTTATTTGCACTTCCGGAAATTCATGTGCACCAGTTCCAGAACCACTCAACTCGTGAGGTCATGGCTGGCCTTCATCACAGACGTGTTGTTTTCCAGGTATTACCAAACAGCTCTCTCACATTTGGCAGGTTAGTCGTATTCACAGGGGGTTTGATGCCCTACTTGGTAACTGACGGGTCTGGTAGAATGTTTTCTTCTCTTTCATATCTGCTCGCAATGTCTATGAATAAGTCAAAAGTCAGTAATTCGAGCAGTGGATTTTGAGCATAGAGACCGTGGCCAGAACTAGGCATTTTGTTTTGAGTTGGCGCCAACGCGTCCAGGACGGGAATATATGATTTCGCGACGCCTGCGGCAGTTTCTGTCTAATTATTGTTTAGATTAAACGGTTCGTAGGGTAAGAAACCAAAATTGATGGCGCGAAGAGGATGCATCGTTGTCCCTTTTAGCGGCATCGTAGAGCCAACTAGTTTGGCCTCATTCACGGGGACCTTTTGGGAAGCCTCGGACCCATCATCCAGGCCTTTTGATAATATCTCGAGTTTAATGAATTTATAGACCTACCTTTTTTAAATTTTTTTTTAACATTGACCTGAAATTACCTTGCAATCTACCATGTTCTTGTTGCGTGGACTGCTCTCCCAGGCATTGGCACAATGAAACACTGAGACCCAGAGCATGGGAACAATAGTACAACGACGTTTTCAAGCCGTTGATCGATGAGTTGGAGGAATACGCTCATGCTGGATCGACCTGCCATGATTACTTACTTGTGAAGCATGGAGTGGGTATTCTATCCCAACGAATGGCTGCTGTTTGGTTCGAGAGTCAGCTATACTCCTGGAATACTCCTGGAATACTCCTGGAATACTCCTGGAATACTCCTGGAATACTCCTGGAATGTAGTGACTTGCAATTGTCAGGTTCATATCCGTACTTTTGCAACTTGTCATTTGCCGATCATTACTGTCCTCGATGACTAGCCTTGAATCAAATCTGGAATCGAGAAGCGTAATTGTATCTCGAAGCTGGGCGACTAGCCTCGACGGTTTTTTTTTTGTTCTATTCCACCGATAGCAACTACACTTGGTTGGGGCCAAGAGGCTTCTAGACTGAGCCACGCCGGTAGTCCATTGACTAGAGGCTGCGACCGATTGGCCGGCATTCTTGAGATGCGCACATGACTCGACCATCGAAATTGAGTGGAGCGGGGCTCGTGGCTGCCGGTTCAATTGGAGCACGACTGTGTCAATCGGTCGCATTCGAGATGATCGCCAACACGGGCACATGCATGAACTATTGGACACATGCCACTGCATGCCAGTGTGGCTCCTAATTCTGGTTGACTGGAGGCCTGCTAGCGCGCAGTGGCTGGATCGCTGTGTGGCTGGCCACATGGATGACAGCTTTTTGCCATGTCTCGCAGCCACGCCGGGAACAGCGACACAGCACCTGCCTGCGTCGGAAGAGTTGACGAATAAGCATGTTTCCATTGCCCTGGACCGAAAAGTTGACTTTCTCCTGCCAGTCTGGCCATTCGAGCGACAAGTTGCCTCTTCGGCTCTGGGCCCAGATGCAGGGCGGGCCCGGAAGATGGGTGCTTGAAGGTTGGTGGGCATGGTACGGGTTGAGTTGGAAATGCCCACAACCGCGTAAAAGAACGCAAAACTAGAAGCTAAAATACCTTTTCCTAGATCTAATCTGTCATCAAACCGGGCAATCGCTGCTCGATTGATTGCGCGCTACTGTGGCGGCCAGCCAAGAGTACTCAATGGCTGAAATGCGGGAGTGGGCATCCGTGAAAACACCAAGCAACGCATCTTGATCAGTCAGCTGAAACACGGCATTTCATGGTAAAAAATGTCGCGGATTTACCCACGGTGTCCTACTGTTTAACCGTCTAGCTAGCTGCCTGCCTTGATCTGTTGTTACTGCTCAGACGATGATCACAATGATGGTGATTTGACGTCATTAATTGCGCATCTCAATCATCTGGTTTATTGATAGCACTGGAAACAACCGGGTCTAGGGCGATCCAAGACATAGCCCTTTGGATAAGCCCCAGCCTCAGAACAAATTGCATGCCCGCCTTACCGTGCTATCGGTGTCGGCTACAATGCAGCAGTCTTATCAAGGGCCGATTGGGCTTGTCACGGATTGATCCCTGGGGCATGACGAAAGGCATGACGAAAGGCATACCCCGCTCCCATACGTTTTCTCCACGCTTTGCGCGGTTGCGGGCCCCGACTGTGTGACGTCGAACCAAGTTTGTTTTTGATTTGTTTTGACCGGGAGGAATACTTTGGATGGATCGAGACACGTACCTTGCAGTCATGGTGAGGCGTGTCTAACAAGAGGTGCGAGGCTCTATCTAGGCTTCTGATACGCCCCTGTGTTTTGCTTTGGCTCGCCACACTGACTGCATGTGAAAACCAACCTCTTCTGTTCAATGCTAGCATGTCAGAGACTGGTAGTCGGCTCGCTTTCGGATTACCACTTTACGGCCGATTTGCATGAAATTTAGGATTCGAGATGAAGACAATGAGGGAATGACAATGGCCGGTGTCCTCGACGAGTGTGGGGGTGTATTGTAAATGCCGCGTGTAGTGTGAAATGATGCAATTAATACTGGATCATTAATACCCATCCCCGTTCACGAGGGCAAACAAGCAGCCGGATTCCGGTCTAATCGCGTTGCATCACCAAGCCGTTTGCAGCATACGGTCCAGCACCAAGAGCGAACCGAAGAAACGATTTACAGGAGACATTCGAGTGAGGACCGGAAGCATAATTAATTAATCGACAGCAGGCCGATCTGTCGTCGATCGTACCCCACTGTTGGTTTCAGAAGCACTGGGGCGAATGTCGCTCCTCGAGTTAGTCCGTGGGCACTGGGCAGCGGGCAGTGCGCAAGCACGACGACACTGCGGCGTCCGGCAATGTCGGTAAAGTGGCAAACTTCGGCGCATCTTTAGGGGATGGAGATGGAGTATGCTCAAAGGGGGGCACACCCGAAAGCTAAGGGCGCGTAGGCTCGGGAAAAGTAAAGAATGCTGCGGCGAAGTACTGGTCACAATGTTTTGAATTCAGAGAATGTTTTGCCGACATAAAACACCCAGGCAACACCATGATGCATGAGCTTATTCGCTGCAAGAGACACGCAATGTCTGGGAAGCTTAGGGGCCAGGGAGCCAATTGGGGGCGGTTTTGTCCGCCATACTTCGCATAGTGAGCCTCAGAATGTGCCTTGACGTCACCCTCTGTGCATCTCATTCGTATCCGATGCGCGGAAGTGAGCCATCTAATGCATACCAGCGGGATGGCTTATGGTGGATAGCAAGACAGAATCGACCTGATATAGCCCGGCAGTAAAAAAAAAAATATAGGTATTGCGCGTCCCATGGCCCACAATGGCACTGAAGCGAGCATGCAATTTAGCTCATCAAATAGACCGATGCATCGGTTGATAGGGGGGGACCCCTTGTAGACACCCACAATCCGGGCTTTCTTTTTCCTTCCTTTTTTCTCCTGTCCATCTGCCTGCCCTCTCATCGCACCTTTTTACCACCTCGAGAGCCCGCCCGGTTCGTAGGGGGTCATGGTCGTGTGGGTTGCATTGTTCGCCATCTTGGGATCACCAGCCGGGAAATGGGCCGGATTGACAGTGCATTTCCACCGCAAACCTGGCAGCGTTGGCGGGTGATTCGTCACCTCATTTGCACAGGATCGGGGGACCCCTGGCACCGTTCTCGCCTTACTTGTCCCTCTAGATAACCGCGAGCAGACCAAGGGCAAAGCACAGATTGTACTGAGTCGGCTGGCTGGGCCCATGTTCCCTCCAAACCTTGTCTCTCCGTCGCCTCCGTCTTGTCACCTCGCTTCATTCTCGCAGTCTCCAATCTCCTCCAGTGGCCCCCCCTACCCAGTCTCAGTGACCTAGGTACGGCTGCATTGCATCTGCACCTGCCTCGTCAAGCAAGCAAGTTCTAGGCCCAAGCTTCCTGCACCAGCATCAGCTCGTGCCTGCCTACCTCAATCGTGCCATCAAGCCAGCACCGGCCCTTATTTCCGCTCTTGCCGCACATTCATTCCCCCCTTCAGTGTCCAGCGACTCATACCAACTGTGTCTGTGCTTGCTAGTGTCTTGCCTCCCCCTCCTTCCCTCCATCCCGGGCCCTGTTCACGGTCAACCTTTGAGAGGTACGTACCCCGTACAGTACGTACCTAGGTACCTACCTAATATAGTAACGACCCACTAAAGCTTGGCACGCACGGCACCCTCTCCTACCACATGCAGGAAGGCCCCCACGGCTCGCTCCTTCCCCCCGTCTGGTTGAGTCTGCGCCTGTGAATGAATGGGTGTGGTAGCTGGGTTTTCCTGGGGCGGCACAATCCCGCGTATTCAAAGACCCTTGGGCCACCACTCACGTCTTTTTGCCCCAGGCGGACAATATCAACAGACCCTTTTCCACCAAATCCCTATTCGGGCATCTATCTGGCTCAATTTTGCTTTTCTCCTTTTTCCCACCTGGGACACCTCGTGCTGCAGAGCAGACGGAAACATCTTGACATATACATATACATTCAATCAGTCGTTTGGATAGGTACCTGTCGTTTTAACCTTGTCGCGACGCCACTCCTTAAACGGCCGCCAGCAACACCTGATCTCGACTCACCTTGCTTCGCCTTGTCCGACATCGCCTCGCCTTGATCTGGCCCTCTGTCTCACTCACTCGACTACTCTTGCGATTCCATATTTCATATTCCTCCCTCTTCTCTCTCCTCTTCCTCTGACATAGTCGACACCTCCCCCGCGCGCGATGTCAGGACGATAGCCGCGCCTCGATCGACAAAGATAACGCGACCCGCGATAGCGATAACGACGGCTGCCGACGAGTTACACAACTGTGCCAAACTCGCTCCGAAGTAGTACCACATGCACTCAAAACACACGCCCATGTCGCCGGGTTTCGTCAACGGCGGGGAAAAGTCCGACCTGGTGCCAAACTGGAGTCGTCCCTCCCGTCGCCATGCCAAGCGGGCGATGCCATTCTGCATGCCTCTCCCACGCCGAAGAGCCGTTTTCCTTTCTATCGTCCTCATCATCACCTTTTTATTCCTAAACTCCGACCCCAACCTTGAATACACACTCCCTTTTGGCTTTGGTGAAGATGCACCAGACCGCCCATGCTTTCTTAAGGCGTCCTCCTGCGCCCCTGCGATAGACCACCTTCGCCGACCCTCATACGGTCTCACGAGAGACGTCATTTACCAGAAGCGATGCATTCGCCCAATTATCAACGAGACGGTTGACAGAGCCTCCATCGCCGAGCACTCACAGCCGCTTATCGGCGAAGGCCGACTTATCCACCTCAACGATAGGTGTGAAGGGTGGCAGGAGCCACAATGCGAGCCCATTACCATCAATGTGCCTGCAGCCTATCCCGCTAGGGATTACTCGCACATGCTCTTTGGAGTTGCCACCAGCTTGGACCGTCTCGTGGACTCCATGTCCCAATTCGAGACCTGGCTCGCTCACTCTGGTGCTCAATTGATTGCAGTCATTACAGAGTCAAAGCCCAAGGACAGCTCCAAATTCGAAAAGATTACCAAGAAGTTCAAAGACCACGGAATCGACCTCACAATTGTCAAGCCATGGAACAAGACAATTGGCGGAAACGAGCAGCACTTTGCCATTGTGCGCGATATGCTCCGCCACTCTACCCCCAACACGAAGTGGGCTGCCATTGTCGACGATGACACCTTCTTCCCCTCACTCTACCAGCTGGGACAGGTTCTCGACAAGCATGATCACACCATTCCCGCATATATGGGCGCGCTTTCGGACAACTTTGACGCTGTCAAGTTCCACGGATACATGGCATTTGGCGGTGCCGGAATCTTCCTAAGCATCGGCCTACTTCAAAAATTAGATCCTCATATCGAAGAGTGTCTTGACGAAGAGCACGTCCCCCAGGGAGACGGCCTTCTGAAATCATGCATTTATACCAAGACGGATGCAAAATTTACCATTATTGAGGGACTGCACCAATTAGATATGGGCACCGACCTGAGCGGTCTCTACGAGTCGGGCCGCCTTCCATTGAGTCTTCATCACTGGAAATCATGGCACCAAGCGCCAGTGCACGAAATGGTCAAGGTTTCCGAGTTCTGCGGCAGTTGTTTCCTACAACGATTTAAATTTGGAACCGACACAGTGCTTTCAAACGGTTACAGCATTGCAGTGTACCCCAACGGCACCAAGAACGTCGACTTTACCCACACAGAGGGCACATGGGATGGCTCACCGGGATTTGAATGGAGTTTGGGCCCGATGCGCGATCGACTGGAGCGCCACCAGAAGAAGAGTTATCGCCTAATTGAGTCAGAAAAGGTGGGCAGAAATCTACGCCAGATCTTTGTCCACCGGGTAGAAGACGATCTGCCCGGTCCAGATGAGCCACCATTAGATGAAAACGTGAGGATATCGAACATGAAGGACGAGGTGGTGGAACTGTGGTGGGAATGGTAGAGATTGAACTAGAGGGTTGTATTTCAAAGGGTACATATGCGGGGAGTGTATACGCAGATGACAGAAGATACCTGCCGGGTGGGCCTGGACTAGATGAACCAGCCACTACCGGCACATAGATAATGCTAATGACTTGTTTATACCTATCTGAGCAAACTGCCCTTCACCAGCCGCGACTTGGCCACCTGACAGGCTGACACGCTGCCCGCCCACCATGATCGGGTACCAGAGGCTAATCTGGTTAGTTCGCGATATCGGATGAGTAGAGAAGGTGGGGGAAACGTATCAGTCAAAAGCGCCCTGGGCCTTACTACTAAATGGCCTCTCGCAGAGTCGCGGCCACATCTAGAATTCAGATTTATTCAACGTCGGTGCTCGGTAACTGCCTGATATTTAGTCCTGTCTGGCGTTCAAGTTTTTGTTACTGCATCTAGCCTCACGTCTCACGCACGACTGACTCTCTTGGCTTCTGTGGGCATCCAGTAGCGCATTGCCCCACCATCATGTATTCACTTGCGAACCTCACTATTCTCCCGGCCATCTGCTTGGTTATCTTGACAGTTGCAAACATCGTCAGTTATTGATACTTGAGAAGACTCATGTTCAACCCCGCTTACCACGTTGGCAGGCCAGAAGATGGATGCGAGCACGCAGACAGCAAATCAGGTCAACAGAGGTGGAAGCGTTGCCTGAGAAGACATTGCCCATCGAACCTCTCGCCGACTTTGACTGGAAAAATGCGTCACGGAGACAACTTAGGCCTTTTAAGCCCACATATCACATCACCATGGGTACGTCGGAGACGATCCCAAGACGAAAGATGATGACTTGCTAAACTGCCGTTGTAGCCATCCGGGCTGACACACCCTCCGAATTGATCACCATTGACGAAGACTACCTCGACCGCGTTACACTGCGGCGTAACCTTATCGCAGCTCATGGCAACAAAGTGCATGGCTTCGTTCCCGGCGGAGAAGCTGCAGTGGCAGAATTGTACAGCTATCTTCTCGTAGACTATCTCCCTACCCGCTTCCCATCCATCTTTCAGCTGTCCGATGATAGCTCGTCTTGCAAAAACCTCGCCACAGGCAAAATGTTTCCCACCTTGCCCGGAGACGACGTCGACTCTGCCCTGAGAGTTTTGGGAGAATCGGTCGAAGAGGATCTCTTCTTGCTTCAGCAGGAGTCTGGTGGCCACCGATCCGTAGCCTTCATGTGCTGCTTCCCCTCTGGCTTTGACCCGGCGACCAAGCTGGGCAGGACGCTGACCGAAATCCACGCGCCAGTGCCATCATACGAAAAGATTGGGGCGAGCATGGAGCGGTTCTTTGCGAAGCTGGAAGTAGGAAAGGGTGTGAAGCGCACAAACGCAAGTTGCAGTCACCCACCTTCTAGTACACATGTGCCACGCTAACCAACGGCTTGGAAATCTAGTGGTCGGTGCAGACTCACACAGAACTCCATGACAATTCTAAGAATCACATCAATGAAGACGACGAATACGAGAAAGACGAGGACGTGGACATTACCAAGGTTTGTCCATCTATGGTGGCCGCAATCGGGCCCATTGTCTAATCGCTCGCTTGCAGGTATTCTTACGCATCGAGCTTCAGACGCTCACGCGCCTTCCCAAGAGCAATGCCATTCTCTTCTCTTTCAAGACCTACCTCTACCCCGTCCAAGAGATCAAAGAAGAAGGCCTTGGCTCTGCATTTGCGGACGCCATCGAAGGCTTGCAGAAGGGCAACGCGCCAGGTATGTGGACCTATAAGAGCGCAGTGCGGTGGGGACAAAGTCTTTGCGAGTATCTACGGGCCGCAAATTAGGGCTGTGTGCATGGCGGGCGGCTCAGAGTTGCGGGGGGCTTGAAGGCTTGGGTTGGATTGGATTGCCATGCCATTTATAGGGACAATGAACAGGAACAAAATCATTGTGCAAGAGAGTTTGAGCCGTCACGACTTTGACTAAATTTGGGGAGTTCTCGCATGTACTTCTAGGATCCCCACAAAACATGACCAACTGTTGAAATGGCTCGACGTTGACTGGACGCCCTATGTTTTGTGCTCGTATTGTCCGGGCATGCTGCCGAGTATCGGATGCCATTCCGGGTCGTATGATTTGCCCGAGCTTGTAAAATTGACCAGAGCCCGCTTGCCATTGCCTGAATCAGAAGAGCGATGACTATCACTTGACATGCCGTAGTAATTGAGAGCGAGTTGGTTGCTGGACAATTATCTTTTACCCCGCGGCGGCAGCGACGGCATGGTGGCGCGCCAAAGGGTTGGAACAGGGTGCTCTCAATCGGCCTACCGCATTCGGAAAGAGAGGTTGTCGCAGGGGGGTTGGGTTGGGTTGGGTTGGGTTGAGGGCCAACGAACCTGCGTTCGCATCGCGGGTGGGGTCGATGATGAAGAGTGAGATAATCTGGGGAATCTGGTGAATCTGGTGGTGAATAAATATGTTCTCGTTTGAATATATCTGGGCGCAATGTTGCGTGTTTTGTTGGCCGTCGCCGTGTTCGTGGTGACGATGATTGAGGAATGACGCTGGCTTGGTGGGTGCAACTGTCTTTTCCACCGTCCTTCCATTGTGCCTCGCACTCTACATGGTCTGAAGCATGTAGGCCATCGCTGCATGATATGAATATTGAATCTCACGTGGTTATTCTTACAAACTGTTGCATAGAAAGGCCAAGTTTCTCTCCACTGATCAATCTCAACCGACGGCGTCTTGAATTGAAGAGCAGTAAAGTGGAGACCCTTTCCAAAAGGAGTTTGCGGAGTCGACTCCGGACCCTTCCCAATCGAGACACGGACAATGACTTGATTGGCTTATCGGCAGAGCGACACTCATGGGTCTCTGCTTCAGGGCCGGCCTCCTCTATTGAACAACTCCAAAGCCTGGGGGAGGGTGACGGGTTGGGAAGAGCCTGGGGGCCGGGCTGAAGGAAAAAAGACATAAAAGACTTCGATTCTCACACCCACATCGGAATTGCGGCTTTTTATGATGCCGCCGCGGTCATCATTACGTCGTCTCGTCCCAGCCTACTCTGCACCGCCCCAGATACACAAGCTCTGTATCAGAAACCTCAGGCGACGGAATATCCCAGGCACAGCTCAGCAACCATGGCCATTTCGATAACATCTGCTCTTCCACATGCTCTGATGCAACTGACTCATCGTGTGCTTTTGGCGTAGATCCCACCCATATCATGCTTGGATGACGGCGCTGACAAATTTTGGTGACCCCACCCTTGATTCCGTTAGACCGTCTTCTCAGGATTCAAGCCCAGTCATGTCGTTTGATTCATTACCCTTGCCATCAACCACCTCTCACGGACGCAGAAGAGGGCCGCGAATTTTCTCTTGGTGTCTGTTGTCGTATTTGCATCTCCCAGAAGCCATGTTTACGGTATTCAGCATCCCAACACCAACGCCCTCATCCAGCTCCAGCGACAAGGCGTCGCCGCCCCCGCAGCCACGGCCAAAGCGAGCGCAAGTCTCGCGCGCCTGTGACTGGTGTCGCCTCACAAGGGTCAAGTGCGACACTGTCCGGCCCTGTCGCAACTGCAAAGAGGCGAAGCGCGAATGTGTGAATGCCGGCCGCGATGACTTTAAGAGTGTGGCTGCCGCGACCAAGTATGATTGTTCCCAAAACATGCTTCATCAAGGGGTTCCAAAGAGGCTGACTAGTGGTACAGGGAGGTGCAGAGGTTGAGGCATCATGTGCAGGAATTAGAGGCAAAACTGATGACTCCCCCATCACCAGCGGGAGAGTCTCAAAGTCATCGCGGCAGGACAAAGTGGAAGGGCGTGGAGAAGAATGGGGTCCAGTATGGCCCCTCGTCTCTGCCTTATTTTGTCCATCGACTCAGCACCTACACAAGGACGGACATGTCTCCCGAATCGCCGCCCGTTGTTCCCCTGGCCTCTCCACTGGATTCGATGCCGGATTCCGGCCGGCTCCAGCGACAACAGCAGGACGTTTTACTTGATCTCTTCTGGCAGGGACACCACGCCATCTACCCGGTCCTGGAAGAGGCAAGTTTCCGAAAGCATTATGCGTCGCTCTGGGAAAGCCAGTCGCGCAGAAAACCTTGCCCGCTGGTAGATGGCGCTTTGGCGTTGTGTATCCAGTTTGGGTCGACTTACATGTCGTGCGGGAGCAACGATGACCTCCCCGGGAGAGACTACTATCTCCGAGCGCAATTCTACCTGAGCCAAAACTTTGGCCCCCCATCTTTGGCGACTGCTCAGTGCTACTTTCTCAATGCCCTATACTTGTTGGCGACGAGCCAATTTGAGCCTGCATACGCCATGATCGGGACTGCCATTCGAGTCGCCCAGTCTCTTGGTCTCCAACACGATCCGACTAATGGCGACCAAGCAACTGATCCAAATGAGGCTGAGTGTAAAAAGAGATTATGGAATTGCCTCGTCACGTTGGATACTCAGATTTCACTACACTTGGGTCGGCCATTCGCCATCCAGGACTCATCCCCGGCCGAATCGCAGCCTGATTCCGACTCAATGGCTCAAACGGTTGGTCCGACATATACCCTTGGCCCCGAAATGGGCATCAACTGGCTGCGGTTCCAGCACGAGCGATGTCGTCTGTTTGGCCTGGTTCGTGAGATACACGACGAGTTTTATGCGGCGAGCGAGAGCGTGCTCGATGGAATTGACGCCAACGACTTCTACCAGAACCCCTCAGAGCGAGAAAAGTGCGCCCAGTTTCTATTTCAAAAGTTAAAAAAGCTCAAAATTTGGGCCGAGGAGCTCCCGGATGGCCTCAAGACACAGAGGAGAGACGGAGTTCCCCTGTCCACCGACCGTTCGGGTCTAGACCTGAGCAACAGCGACCCGCTCTGGCTGCAGCGCCAGCGTCTCATTCTCGAGCTGGAGTATCACAGCTTTGCCATTATCCTCCGCCGGCCATTCATCTCGTTTCTTCCCACGCCGGCCCTTGGGACACTGTCAAGCGACAACCACTGCATCGTGGCGGGAAACTCTGCCGTCGCCGTGTCAAATATTCTGCACCAGGTTCTTAGAGATACGGATATCCTAACTGGATGGTATCAGGTGGCAGATTGGCAGCTGAATGCAGTGTTTGCAATGACGGGATTTACATGCGGATACCCCATCTGCCCATTATCGCCCACGTTGCGCAGGACCATCCGAACAGCCGCGGCGGTATTTGAACTGGCCAAGGTCCCAGCCAAGGCAGAGCTGTGCCACAGGCTGAAGGACAAGACTTTTCAGATTCTTGCAGAATTCGGCAACAGGATCGGCATAACCAATCTCGTCCCAATCTCACCCCCTAGCAATGGAGCCGTGGCTCGCCTGGTGGATGCAAGGGCGCCATCTGAACCGGCTGACCCAGACCTATCTGCAATGGAACTGGGGAGCAGAACCACGGGCGATTGCGGTGGGCCGCCCGGCGTGGATGCTGAAAACCTTTGGGTAGCAGACTGCTCAGGGACAAGTGGAACATTGCTCTGGGGAGATTTGCTAAAAGACCTAGGGATGGGGATGACGATGTCGTCGCTGGGCGAGGCTGCATCCCTCCCAGTGTCAGAAACAATATAGTGAATCCATTTTTTTTTCTCTTTTTTTTTTAAATAAAAAAAAAAGCCGTTATTATGGATTTATACCATGGCTAGGAGTATTTTATACTCGGAATAGTGTAAATGAACGCTATTACCGACCCAGTCATTTTGTGACATACATACATACATTTTCGCCATTGTCTCGCTTAGATGTACGACTTAACCTGCTCCTCCGACCACTCCCAGAACTTTTCTGACGCTCCAGTTCCACCCTCAGATTCAGGAAGCGCAGCTTTTTGGACGTCGGAGCGAATGGGCAAGAAACGTCCCCACGGCACCACTGGTAGCAAAAGTCAGCATAAGCCAGGCAACAGAAGATCTGGTACATACCCCAGGCGCCCGTCCTCTCAATGGTAATTTCGGGAGAAAGAGCGGCAAAGAGCTCGGTGTAGGCTCCGTAGATGGCAGGATAGCACGAGACCAAACGGGCGTAATACACCCACCAGGGGGAGGTTCGGTCAAGCTCGGAGTGCAGGTTTCCTGGGTTGAGAGCCTAATCAATGTAAGCAAGGCCATCGAACGGGTCATTTTGATGGTCATGGTCACATACTATGCTAATGACGCCGTCTTGCTTGTTTCGACGAGCAAACTCGACCGAGTGGAAATAGTTGCCCGCCTTGCTGGCGCCGTACTTTGAGAAAATGGCCTGGGGCCTGTGGTAGTCCAAGTTATCGAGCTCAATACCGCCTGCAGGAGCAACCGAGTCGACGGCAGAGCTGGAGACCCAGACAACGCGAACCGAGTCCTTGGGTGCCGTCTTGGCGGTGGCCTGGAGGAGCGGCGTGAGGAGTTTTGTGAAGAGAAAGGGGCCAATGCAATTGGTGCCAAGCTGCAGCTCATAGCCCTGCTTCGTCTTGGATCCGTCTGGGGGAGACATGACTCCGGCATTGTTGAATAGAAGATCGAGCTTGGTCTCCGCCGCAAGGAACTCTTTGGCCGAAGCCGCAGTGGTAGCAAGGTCAGCGAGGTCCAGCTTCAGATACTTGAGAGAGCCCTTGGATGACGGGTGCTGCTGTTTAATTTCTTCAACGGCGGAAAGGGCCTTTTCCTCGCTACGGGCAGCAATCCAGACGGTTGCGTTCTTGCTATACAGCACCTGGGCGACCTGCTTCCCGACGCCCGTGTTAGCGCCGGTGACGAGGCAGACGCGGCCAGCGAGGTCCGGGACGTCGGCCTCGGTAAAATGTGGCCTGGGAGGAAAGGCTTGGCTCAGGGCGTTCATGATTGCTATCGACTGAGATTTCAACAGAGGTTGGGTCGGGGACAATGGAGACGAATTTCAGAGAGTCGATAGCAAACAGGTGCGGAGAAGGATATGCAGCCTGCGAGCCATGGCGCTAGAGAGAGCGAGCGGGCAGACCAACCAGGGTTGGGGCAATTAAGCGTACGTTTGCATGCATGGCCTGACAATATCTCCGAGGTAAGCTTCCATCATTTTTCGGTTGAGGACAGTTATTACGCGGGGGCTTAAAAACTTGGATAGAGCCGTCTTGAGAAGCAGCCATCTTTGGGAGCATTTCAATATCGTGGCAGCTACATGACTATTTTGAGGAATAATAGCGAGATTGGCCGCTGCTACGGGTGTCGAGATACCGAGACGCCGCCAGCGCTAGTAGGGGAACAGGGTAGGGCTGTCTGGGGGAGGAGCACTTGGCCGTTTAGTGGCAGAGAGCTACCTAGACATGGCTTAGATATGGCTTAGATACGGCTTAGATACGGCACTCTTCCCCTCCAACTTTGGGGGAGGTCACACAGCAGCATGCAAACTAACCAGACTGACTCGGTGAAGACCAGGGATACCATTGTTGTTTTTCTTTCTTTTGTCTTTTCCCTCATCTGAACAAATATGATTTTTTTTCTTTTTCAATTCGGGGAGGGTTGCACAGGGAGAAGAAAGAAAGCATCTGTGCCGTTCATTTCGTGAGACTTCACGTGACCTTGACAATGGCTGATGGCGTTATCGTCAGGGATTGGCTGTTGGAGACGAGAATGAGGGGAAACGACGGGATGAAAAGAACAAGCATGCAATTGGAGACATGGATTGGGCGGCACCTTCCTTTAAGACCCGGCAGCAGGGCGGGCTGCGATTGGCCGGCAAAGTCACCAGCCACAGAAGTGCCAAACTTGCGGCGGCTCATGACCAGGCTCTGGATGGCCTTGGGACCGCAACATCCCTGCTTTTCCCTGTTTCGATGGCTGATTCTCCAGCCACCAGCCACACACCACACGCACCCATTGTCGGGTGAGCCGCATCTGATTGCTGATGGCTTAGCTTGAGTCTGACGCCCGCGAACCAACCAAGTCACGGCTGCATCGTCCTCGTCCCGCTCCACAACCACGACCACTACAACCACAACGCGAGACTGTAGCGTTGCCTTGCTTTTCTTTTTCTGCTTCGGTTTTATTTTATTTTATCCTTTGATTGTTTTCCCGTCCGCAGTCGCGCAACTCTCCTCCCTCCCCCCCCCCCCCAAATCTTGCTCTCGTGTACAGATTATTCATGAGCCTATGAAACATCCTAACTCATCACCGAAATGTCACGTAGATCCAGTCAACACATTCGCACGCAACTGTAAAACAATCGTCACCTGTACCAAGCCCCCTTCCTCTGGCAGCAATCTAGACGCTCGAACAGAGCCACCACGGCAGATCGAGAAGCAAAGTTTCTGCACAATGCGCCAAGCTAGGCCCCCACACCATCGTTGCGAATCGCACTGCCGAGAAACCGGCTGCATGCTTCTCGACAGTCCCCCTGCGCTGTCGGACGGGTCCGTCAGATGTGCTGTCCTTGTTATCATAATATGGCCATACCCTCGTTTCGTTTCGCCAACGCATCATCGAGGTTAATATCGCGGCCCGCATATTCCATATGCCCATATCTCCGAGCAGTAATATCAGGATCGTCCACGAGCCGGAGTTGGTGTGGAGTCCCAATGGCAACCAGGTCGGACGGCGACCTCCTTTCGGTTGTCAAGGCCCTGAGAGTGCCACATTGCATATCGACCAATAGGCATCTTGGCAATTTGGGGTCAACTTCCGGGGCAGCCATATGACATTTACTATGAGGTGGATGAAGGTGGTACTGGCCAATCCGGCCGGTTGCATTTTCATCTCGTTACAAAATAAACTCTGATGGAAACAGAACAAAGAGAAAATACTAAGGTGGCGGGATACGAGGTTCATTGTTCCATTTTGTCGTTATTGATCTATCGTTCACCAACACTCTCCAACAAGCTCTGCCAAGCGCGGCTCCTCGTCTGCAAGGCAGCACTCCGTCAACCAAACAACCGTTCCATGTGGAGCGACATTTGAAGTAGCGACCGTTTCAGTCTCGGGCATTTTTTGACGCAGTGCTTCTATCCGGGATCAACGGTTGGGTTCGGGGTAATTAATATTGGCTGCCTTATCATCAGCGTAAGGTATTGGCGTCGCTCTTATCCCGGTAACACCACTAGGCTCTGAATTGCTACGGCGCGTCGATCTTTGTTTCATCTTCCTCGCTCTCGGTAGTTGGCAGTAGCGGAAGAAGCTGTAAAGTAGAAGTAGCCAGTTGATGAATGGTTAATGAAACAATATTATATACAAGTTACGCTATGAACGATGGGTGTCAATCCGTTCAGCCCTCATGAGACAACCCGACTATGTGTGCATGGAGTTCCCACCATCAACCAGCCCTCTAGATCTTCCTAAGTATGAACACAATAATAGTATTTGCCCTCCGAATCTATCTTGCTATCCTGGTATAGCAGCTTGTCCTCGTAAACGGGGACATGACTTTGGTATTCACTTGAATACAATGACAAGTGCCAAGTACAAGATTTCTCATGTTTAAATTCACGATACATGTTCCAGACATTTCCTACCGAAACTCAACCTTCTCAGTATCGCCATGACTTGAGGTTGATAGCTGAGCCCGGTATATGACAAGACCAATCGCATTTTTGAGATATGAGAGAGTAACTGAGGCTCTATAATACTACTCTCGCCCTTCGGGGAAGAAAAAAAGTCATTTTCTAATGACTATCAAATTCTTGTATTATGTGTGGCTTCGGAATTTTAGCATAGTTTTTGTTGTCATTCTATCTATCTAAACCAATTTATTAAGCTGTGGGTTTATCCCGGGGGTTGTTGTGATGTTTTCACGGTCACAGGTATAGCAGCTGCTAAGGGGGTTCTTATTGTATTCGTCTCTGTCTCTTCTAGCTAGCTAGGGCCGTGAGGCCTGAAGTTGGTGTTGGGGTCATATTATGTGATCCGGAACAACACCTCTTCCGGGTCTAGGCAAGGCTGTTTGGCAGCCTTATTGCTAATGGTTGAAATGCGAAAATATATACTATTTAATAGGGCAAATAATATTCTAATATTTAAGCTTTTCTTTTTTGTATTAAGGCCTTTATTTCCGGTTAGAATAAGCCTTTATTTTAAAGTAAATATTCTTTGTTTTTTGCTTTTATATTAAGTAGCCCTTCTTATTATATTTTATCTCTTATTACCTAGCCTTTTATTTAAATTATTACTTTATTATTATTAATAAAATACTCTAGGGCTTGGTTAGGTATTACCTTTATAAGGGTATTAGCTAGATTATCTTCTTTAATAATTTATCTTACTTTATAAAGCTTATATTTTTTATAAGATTATTTAAGTATTATAATATTAATTATTAATCTTTTTTTTTTTATTATTTTAATTTTTATAAGGTATTTATATAGGGAATATAAGTTAGTATATATAATAATTAGAATAGGGGGTAAGTTAAGCTAGTTAGTTATTTCTATAAGAATTATTATAAGGGTATATATAATATTAGCTCTTACTACTATACTATAGATTTTAAAGGTAAGTATACTTTAGGTAATTTATTAGTATTTAGTTAAGTTAAAATATATAATATTTCCTTTTATTATAAAGGTTTTATTATTTATATATTTATTTATAATAAGAATAATAAATCTAAGTTATAAAAAGAGGTTAAGGTTATTTATAAATACTCTATTAATAAATATAAATAGCTTTGCTATTATAAGGTTAAGCAAGGTAAATGTAAGGCTATGGTTAAGGTTATTCTTTTGCTATTTAAGCTTTTTATTTAGAGCTTTTACTTGGGCTATACTAGGCTTCTAGTATTATATAGTAGTTAATAAGTTATAGTATATTTTAGGTTAGTAAATTAAAGCTATATAAGCTTCTTATGCTTATTATTTAATATATTATTATTTTATAAGCTTAGGTTTCTTAGCTTTAACTATCTTAATCTTCTTCCCTTGGCCCTTTTAGCGGATAGTAATAGTATTACCTTTCTTAAGGGTTATAATAGCTCTATTAAAGGCAAGGGGGTTCTTTTTTAATAACTTCTCCTTTAGCTTAACTTTAAATAATACTTTTTAAAGCTCTTCTTCCTTCTTTTGTAAGAACCTTTTATTAAATACTCTAATTATATTATTAGTCTATATTCTAATAATAGTAAAACCTTTTCTTCCTTTTAATAAGATTAATAAGTATAAATTAAAGGTTAATATAATTATCTTAAGCTTTTCTCTATAATACTTATTATATATTGCCTATTAGTATATTCTGGCTTTAGGGATATTATAGAGTAGTATTATAATTCTTATAATAGTATTTTAAGGGTAATTATCTCTAATGCTTTCTAGAAGCTAGGCAAGGATAATTTGGTTTAGCTTAGTCTATAATTATATATAGGCCTAGGTAATATCTTTTAATTATAAGAAAATACCTTTATTTAGGAGTAAAGGGGTTAGGATTAGGATTAGCTATTAGCTATATTATTAAATTATTAGTAATTAGGTAAGGATAATTTTCTTCTTTTTATTAGTATAGCCTTAGATTATTAGTTTTAATTTTTTATAGGGTCTATTAAATATCTTTCCTTTTATTTTATTAATAATTTATAATTTAAAGACTTTAATTTTTCTATAGTATTTTTTATTATAGGGAATAAATTTAAATATATCTCTCTTAATTAAACCTTTAATCTCCTTTTTTATTAATCTCTTAAATAGTCTTCTTAGTATAGAGATTATATCTTTTTTATATATTTAGATTACTAGGTCTAGATTGGATTTCTCTTTAGTAGAAAGGAATAACTTTTTATAGTTAATTTTAGGTTTAAATTGCTTAGTAGTATATATTATAAAAGGTAGAGTAGGGTTCTTTTAAGATTATTCTTTCCTTTGCTTTTATATAGAAGGTACTTTATTGATTATAATAGGGTTCTTTCTTAGGCAGTCTCTATCTCTCTTTTATATTATTAGAGATTATAAAGGGGTATTACTAATTTCCTTTTTAGGTATTCTTATAGTTTGCTCTATTAAGGGTAAAGTTATACTTTTATTCTTTAAGGACTAAGGTTAGGGTTTATAATTAAAAGGATAAAAAGGTAGCTTTTTACTTTTCTCTTTTGCTTTATTTTATACCTTAGGGTCTTTATAATATAATTTAATTATTATTAAGTAAAAATTTATAGGTCTTTTTATACCTTTAATTATATAGGTTTTTCTATTATTAGTAATAAGTATATATAGGCTAGTCTAGCCTTCTTTCTCTCTCTAAATATATATTACTAATTTTAATAGGAGGTTAATAGTTACTAAAGTATTAGGATTATTATAAGTAGCTAAGGCCTTATTTACTCTTTTTTTATTATAGAGATAGTATACTTTTACTATTGCCTTTTAAATAGCCTTTACTTACTTTATTATTTCTAGTAAAGGAGGTAATTTCTATATTATTTAAGGGTATACCCTAAATACTAGGAGGATTAAAATAAGACTATTAGGTCTAGCTATATTATTAATTACCTTTACTATGGATTAGAGAGTCTTATTAATTTTAAGGGAAGGGTCTTCTTTTTAAATTATCTTATAAGCTCTATAGAGGGGTTTATAGTATTATTTAATCTTACTAATTAAATTATAGGCTTTAATAGGTATTATATTAATAGAGATACCTATAATTCCTATCTCTTAGTATAACTCTTTTAATATATAATTTATTTTAATATTTATAATAATCTAGTTAGGTAGTTCTTAGTAAATATTAATCTAATATAGCTTAAGACTTCTCTAAAGGGTCTTTATAGATTTATTAGGAAGGAAATAGGCTATATTAAATATAGTAGCTAAATTAATAATATAGAGAATAGGCCTGCCTTCTAAGTAGAAAGTATTAGTAATAATATAATAATTAAAGTTATAATTATCCTAGATAGTAAACTTAAAGTAAGTAAGCTACTCTATATAAAGCTAGTATTTTTTATATACTTTAGTAAGCTTTTTAATAGCTTCCTACTTAATTAAGTAGCCTATTTTATTTAAGAGCTTATAAAGTCTCTTTATAAAGGGATAACTAAAATAATAATAAATTTATTATAATTTAACCTTAGTAAGATTGCTTTAAATAAGCAATTCTTCTACCTTTAGAAGCATCTAAGGGTACCCCTATTTATATACTATTAGAATTTAAATATTGCCTTTTTCTAGGTATTCCTTAATATTATAAAAATAAATACCTAATTAGTTTATATTATAAAATAATAGAAAGAATAGGGTATTTATAGGTATAATATAAAAGATTATAATTCTAAAAGGTATTAATATAATAGCTATACCTAATAACTCTATTAGGGTTCCTTCTCTAAATATAATTCTTGCTTTTCCTACTGCCTTTATATTAAGCTTAAGGAAGAGGGTAATATTTCTTTATAATATAATAAATTACTTATAATCACTAGTTAAGAAGCTTATAGTACCTATATTAGGGATAATACCTTAGAATATTGCTACTAAATATTAGTTATTTAGGAAGAATTATAATATTAGCTTATAAGGTTTTATTTTCTCCTTTTTAAAGGGATTACTTTTAGTAAAAAAGTATAAGATTACTTAATTAGTAAGTTAGTTTAAAATAAAAGGTATATTAATCTTTGCTAAGCCTATGAAGAAGGTATATTATATGCTATTATTATAGTAGGCTTTGCTTATTTCTTTTTAGTCTTTCTTCTTATTAGAGGTAAGGGATTTATTATTATTAAAGTTGTTATTGGGCCCTTTGTGCTAGGCTAGAAATGTTAAAAATGCCTTATTAATATAGCTCCTCTTAAATTTATAGTATGATTTCTCTCTTTCTTTTGTGGTATGGTTTCTTAACTAATAGCCTAGCTTCTTGTAAATATAGTATATTTTCTAATTTGGTTGTATAGGGTAGGTTTAAGCTTTATTATTCTTATTTACTTAAGGCTACTAATAATAGCTTTTAGTTTATCCTTAGTATATTTAGTTAATTTAAAATTGGTTTAAGTTATTAGTTTAAAGGACTTCTTTTATTATTATTTTTAGTATAAATATATTCCCTAGTATAGCTTAAAGCTAGTAATATATACTTTTATAGGTATTTAAGGGTTTTTAGAGGTAATAAAAGAAATCTTTAATATTATTATAAATATTAATAATTTATATTTATAGTATATCTTTACTTTAGTTAAGTATAGGAATTACTTTTTAGAGGTTTTCTAGTTCTAGGAAAAGCTTTTTTAGGATCTCTTTTTATAGTAGCTCCTTATTATTTTAGAGTATCTTAATAAATAAGGCTTTTTATTACCTTTTAAGGTAATTCTAATATACTACCTTATCCTTATATTTCTCTTATATTATCCTTCCTATTTAATAGAAGGATAGGGTTTTATAAGAGTTATATATATTATTATAGTAGTAGATAGTAGCCTTTTCTTTAAATATAATAGAGAATACTCTTATAAATTGTACTTAAGGGATATTAGCCTATTTATATATTATATAAAAAATATAGGCTTTGCTTTTAAAGATATTATATTCTTCTTTTTTATATTTTATCTTCTTTATATAAAGCTTTTTAAGATTAGTAAGCTTCTTTATATTAGGTATATTATTTAGTATTTTTTCCTAGTGGCAAGGGTCTGGATTATAGGGTTCTTTCCTTTCTTTTAGGGGAGCTAGGGAAGTTAGGAGAATTAGTAGAGATAGGGAAATTTGGTATATCTTTTCCTCTTTATTCTTCTTTAGGGAGAGTATTTAAAATACCTCTATTAAGATAATATTTTTAAGGAACTTTTTATCTTTATATAAAGTTAAAAATATTCTAACCTTCTATTTTATATTTTTAATTTCCTTAATAGTCTATTTATAAAATTCTTTAAGCTAAAGAGCTTATATAAGTTTAAGTAAAATAGATACTTTATCCTTTTTAAAGAAGATTCCTTTAAGAAGAAGATAATCCTATATTTTAGTATATTAAGTGCTTTCTACCTTTTTCTAATATGCTTTATCTTTTTCTTTAAAGTATACTTAGTATATCTTAAATAGCTTTTTTTCTATAAATTCTATTTTATTATATATAATAATAAAGTATTAAATTATTATTTAAATATCTTTAGGTATATTTTTCTTACTATTAAGATTATAATATAGATCCTAAGTTTCTAGGGTAACTAGAGATTTAAGGTAGTCTAGGATTAGGGTAGATTTTTAATATCTTTCTCTTTTCCCTTAATATCTCTAGATAATCTCTTTTTATAATATAATTATATTTTTCGAAGAAGGGTCTTATTTATAATTAGCTTAAGTTTTCTTTATATTTTTAGCTCTTTTTCTATTTAAGTAATAGGATTATTCTATCTAGATAAGATAAAAAGAAAGGATCTTTTATATAATAAATATAAGGAACTTTATTAGTAATTATTATATTAGTCTCTTATATATTAATAATAATAATTATAATATTATTTTAGTTAATATATAGGTATTTTTATTAATAGTTTCTTAGTTAGTTACTTAGAGCTATGCCTCTTTATTTAATATCTTGCTAATCTAAGGGATAGTATAAACTATTCCTAGATTGATTAGTATGGGTTTATTCTGGGGGTTATTGTGATGTTTTTATGGTCATAGGTATAGCAGCTGCTAAGGGGGTTCTTATTATATTTATCTCTATCTCTTCTAGCTAGCTAGGGCTGTGAGGCCCGAAGTTAGTATTGGGGTCATATTACATGATCCGGAACAATACCTCTTCCGGGTCCGGGCAAGGCTGTTTGGCAGCCTTATTGCTAATGGCCGAAATGCGAAAACACACGCTATTTGACAGGGCAAATAACGTTCCAACATAAGCAGAAGTTTCAATGTTCTTCTGTCTTGGAGGTGAAAGGTAGTTGAATGGCATAGGGTTGCATTATTGATGCCACTTATTGTATTGAAAACGGATGCATTATCCCGGTACCCCTGGGTTCATGGCCCAGCTAAGCCCACGCTTAATCATTTTCGTTCAAGTAGATTAGATTAAGTAAACAATTGGGCAAGGTCAGATCAGCCATGTTTGTGGTTATTTTGCAAAGCCCCAGGTATGCCGCATCTGACCGTTTAAGAAAGATGACTTTGTCTTCTATTATTCCCCTCCTAAGATACTACGCCATGCTCATGTTGCAGAGTGGTGTCTCCAAGCCACTAAAAAGACACCTGATTCTCACTCAATGGTATTTAAAGAGTGGATTCGGCCTTGTCATGGTGCAAATAATCACTACAATCATATAATAAACGACATAGGCTTCTACATTTCTCTACGTTGATGTATTCATTGTCCCATTATGGTGTGAATTTATCAGTAATTGAATTTCGGTTCGTGTTTGAAGTATCCCAAATAAACTTGCAACCTTCTATCTAAGTCCGGGTGGTTTATGAGGATAGAATCTCAAAGAGGTATGTTGGTCGAAAACCCGGGCATCGAACAGTACAGGCCCTTTTTTCAATAGGCGATCATTTACCACGGCGTTGCATAAAGTGGTTCCTGGCGTATTTTTATTTCCTCAAGCGTTCAAGGAGCTGTTAGGTGTTGCACTGCTTACTCAGAATCGCATATCTTTCTGTTCACTTCATCCCACAATGATTAATTAAGTAGCTCGTACGTTACATCAAGACTTCCCGCCCCAATCCTGATCAAATTTGGCATTCTCGCAAGGACTCTGGGGATCCCTTCTCCACGTTTAACCTGAATGCAGTCCTTCACCTCGTCTTTTTCAGCCGCCCGGCCCCGTTCCCGAAACACACCGGTGTCATCAAAGTACCAGTCCGGCGGTTCATCCTCGAATAATATTTTCTTGGTTCCCATTAACTGAACCAGAGCCGTCACCTAGTCGGTCGAGTTCCTCAAGGGCTCCGGCCATGTGTCGTTTCTGCCCCAACCGTTCAAATCGACAAGTTGGCTCCTTTGAGTGGTGGCGGCGATCCCACGCTGCACAAGAGGCATCAGGCAAGACATCAAGATTTCAGGGAATTCTTCCTGGAAGTCTTTCTTGAACATGTAGCCAACTACTGATTCCGATTCAAAGTTTGGGTCGCTGTGTGGACTTTCACAAGTCCTCACTTCGCGGACAAAAGTCGATGGATGAAGCTCTCGGCGAATAGTGTAGAGCGTACCAGTAGCAGGGTCATCCACCGGCTGTATGAAGAGTGCAGTCTCGATGCTGCTGCTCATCTCCTGGGTTCTCGATTCAGAAGGATCATTGTGTGAATTTGTTGCTTTTTGGACCTTAAAATCAACAGAGTATACGACACAACAACGTTGAAGCCAAGGTGGAGTTGTTGTCCATAGAACACCGAGTTCTTCTTGCATTCTAGCAGCACGAAGAAATCTATCGCCTTCAACCTATGGTCATGGATCGTTGGTGCTTAAAATATGAGGCTGTGTGTCCTTTGTTCTCCCTGATGGCTTTAGGGGAATCCTGGTGTGGCTTGGTGATGTTGAAGTGTTAAAAGAGCAGTGTTTGCCCATTGTTTGCCTCAGTAGCACCAGCCACGATGGAAGGAGCTAGCCACCAGCAAACACCTAATGGATAAAGAAAAAAGCATACAGGTAGCAACCAAGTAAAAGAAAAAAGATAAAAAACTAAATAAAAAAGCCAAGGTACGGGAGAATATACATACACTTGCGATTGCAGGGGACTTCGAGATGCATAAATTGAGGTCTACGTGATATTTCGTCTAGGTTTAGGGTAGCAAAGCTGAATTATGCTGCGGCAGTGCAACGCTGACAGCATATCAGATTATGCAGTGCTGGTTTAAACACAGATGAGGCCAATAGAACGGCATTATTTTGTGAAGCTGCGGTTTTATTATCTGCAAGCAAGTTCATTTTGACATGGCCGAGAGTCCGCTCAGCCATTCGTCGTTCAGCTCTCCCCACACTCGTTGGTGCCCCATGTATTTGTTAGAATATGCAATACACCATGCAGGTCATCCCGGTTGATTGAGTACCTGTATGATGAGGGGTAATGGCAATGTACTTGCACCTCCTTGTGCAATGATGGCAATGATGGCAATGATGGCGTCAAGATGAAGGGTGCCTCTCTCAACATCCCAACGAATCAAGGTTGGCGGGGTATTGAATCAAAACGGGATCCGGCTTAGCTTGGTGGATCGGGTTGACCGTGCCCCGTGATGTCATTAGCCAGTTGTCAGTGCGAGCTTCAAACTTCCAGCACAGACACCGGAAACATCTACGACAAGCTCCCACGCCAATTGTACACCAATCCTTCTCATCAAGCGCCGTCGCAACGTATTACAGTCCATCCGCAACAATGGCTTTCCGTGCTCCTCTTCGACGTGTCGCGCTAGCCCGCCCCATGGCACGCAGCTTCCACTCGACTCCCCGAGCCATGGTCAAGGTTGGTCAGCAGATCCCCGACCTGGAGCTTCTCGAAGACTCGCCCGGCAACAAGGTGAGCCTGGCCGAGGAGTTTAAGTCTGGTAACGGATACATTATCGGTGTGCCGGCTGCCTTTTCGGGCACTTGCTCTAGTCAGCACGTCCCCTCCTTTGCGAACCACCCCGAGCTCAAGAAGGCCGGTCAGGTCTTTGTGGTCTCGGTTAATGATCCCTTCGTGTGAGTTGATTTGGGCATTGCCAATTGGGTTACAATCAAAATATTCTGACACCTCTGATGCAGCATGAAGGCCTGGAGCGAACAGCTGGACCCTGCCAAGCAGACTGGAGTGAGTAGAATATTTGCTACTACTGCATGAGCGGAGCAGTCACTTGTGTCTACTGCTCCCCTCGGGCTACGATCAATTCACTGACGCGAGCAGATCCGATTCATTGCGGACCCTACCGGCGAATTCACCAAGACCCTGGACCTTGGGTTTGACAACCTCAAGGCCATTTTCGGAAACGAGCGCAGCAAGCGTTATGTGCTGAAGGTTGAGGATGGCAAGGTCAAGGAGGCATTTGTTGAGCCAGACAACACCGGCTACACCAGTAAGTGACCAATCATGGGGGTGTATAGCCGTATTTGGCCCATGAAGCTGACTGCAATGATTAGTTACCTCCGCCGAGAAGGTCCTAGGTTAAAGGCTCACCTGGAAGAGTGATGTATGTTTGTTTGCAGATGCGAATATCAGTGGGGAAATAGCTCTGTATCAAATATAGTTGTTCTATGCATACGGAAACCTATGACAATCATGTCTGTAGTCCGTGGATGGGGATGAATATAACTATGCATATCATACCTCAGCTACTGCAAGGGTTGCCAAGCTACTAGCCCTGCCTGCCATCCTTTGACCCTTGCTCACAATGCTGAGTAGATATTACAAAGTCTAGACTTCTGATGCTTGAAGAATCCAGGGCTTGGGTGTGAGTAACCTGTGTGTCACAGCCAGAACCCTGGAAACCACAGTCAGGATTCCATTGGGGGCTTAGCTTGAGGTCTAGAGTTAGAACAACAACCGTGGACGATCCCAGCTGAGTCACTGCGGCGAGACATGAACGTTGGATAAAACACTTGGATGACATGGAGTTTTGAACTATACAGTATGAAAAATGGCCGGGTTTCCCTATCGCCACCCTGGCAGTTGCCACCTCCTATTAGGTAGAGGGATCATTGAACGGATGCGGCTGTAGGCCGAGGCCACGGAGTCATGCGGCAAACGCTCGGAGGAGAGTGGGCGTGTTCCGGGTTGGCCGTGGCGTGGGTCCGTCAAGGCAACTGTTCAGGATTGGTGCGTACTGTGCGAATATGGACATATATCACAGTGACTTCGAGAGAGACTAGGCAAGCAAATGTTTTGACTGAGTGCTGTGGGCATAGAGAAGTGTGTCCAATGAAACTTGCTGTGTCCAGCTCCCGAATAGGCACGATTCTAGAAACGGTGCAAAAGGAGAGAGTTTGTGCCATGTCATGGATGTGGCTTCCCTTCAACTCGGGAGATGCCGAGACTAGAAAATGGCTATTTCCTCGGAACGTGGCATGGTGTTCGTCATTTATGATATTGATACGCCCTCTCCGTGCGGCTGGTTTCTGGGCTGATGACGGCCTGCTTACATGTTTGAGGCGAACCGATAGGAAACACATCGTTAGCAAACTTGTGTCGCCAAGTGGGATGCCAGGTTCTAGAGGCCCGATTTTGCGTCTGGCTCGCTCTTGTTCTGTTACAATTCAGGTGTAGCCGTCGTTACCGACGTAAAGCCGATGCACGCAGTGCGATATGGCCAAATGGTACCCACAAGCCACCAGCCAGCACAGTGCAAAGGTGTCAATGAACAGCTGAAGCGGCGGACGCACCGTGGGCTCAGAAGGCCTAAGCATGCCATCACGCATCCATAATGATGCGTCAGAGAGGGCCCACGCTGGTCCCCGCCCCCCGTGCCAGTGCCGCCAGTGCCAACGCCGTCGGGGGGGGGAGTGCGGCACCCAACTGGCCAGCAGCCCACTTCGAACCCTGTTTGGTCCCTGCCTGGGCGATTCTCGTCCACTGACACAGACGATCTGCTTGGTATGCTGGCCACCAGTTTGCCAAACGGGCCTTGTTCGCAGAGGCCGTGAGAGCGAACAACTGCCCAACCTGCTTGGTGTGGTGGCCGGGCTGATACACGTCCTGTGCCTGTCGCAGTGTTTATTTTTTCACGGTATTGCCGCATCAGCACAGCCAACGACAACATCAACCCACATTTTTCTTTTTTCCCCTTGTCTTTGCTTCTTCTGCTGTCTCCGTCCATCAGTCATCTCTCTGCCTGAATACCTAACCGCCGACTAATCATCTTCTTCTCAGCCCGGGCCGCCGCCGCCGCTTGATTGTCTCTTACACGACACACGCTCTTCTCGGTCTTGTCCCGCCCACTTCCCTCCCCACACACACTCTAGCAGCGCTGCCATCATATCCACTCTCCACTCTGCATCCCCTCGCACCGTACCGCATTGTACGCACCGATCTCTCGCCCACACAGACCAGACCTGGCTCTCGACACCAACATCTTTCGGTCAGTGTCGCTGCATCCTACTTCTACGTGTGCGAGCCTGTGTTGTGTGACCCCCCAGCGGCCCTCCATTCCTCGCCCACCCCCAGCCTCGTGACAGCCGTCCCAACTCTCCGGCTCACCTGGCCACGCCTCGTCCCGCCCGCACCCCCGTCACTGCCTATCCTGACCCGACTATCCGTCATAGGCACCCCTCCTCCACGACCCAAACCTCCTCCAAACCCTCCCTCTTCAACTAAGATCCCTTAGTCACACCGTCGACGCCGCCACTACCTTTTATCTTTTCTTCCTCGCGCTCCTCCCGCCAACTTCTTTCCACTCATCCCCTTCCCCGCCGCCACGATTCCTCCCATAACAAGGAAACGGAAGGCTGCTGAGGCGACGATTATCTCTGCCAACAGAGACGAAGCCCCAAATAAGAGAATCATCGCCTCAGCTGCCGTCTCAGACACACCAGGCCTACCTCCCACCCCGGTCACCACCGCTAGCAACCCCATGGATTCCGACGACGACTTTATGTCCGCTCTCTCGAGCGAGGACGAGTTGATGCAGGATGACAGTGGCGACGAGATCTCGGCCGCCGACGGTATATATCCCCCCTTTCCCTTGCCGACCCTGTCCCTTGGTATGTGCTGACAACGCCTTTCTTCTCACTCTAGACTTCGACGACGAGGATTTCGACGAGCCCGATCCCGACTTCGGCCTAGCTAAGGATATGGACCGAAAGAAGAATTCTGCCCACATCGTATCATACAAAGTCTTCGAGCCAAGCGATATCCAACGTCAGCAAGATGATATGATCAACGAGGTGAACATGATTCTGGATATGAGCAAGGAAGACGCAGCCATCCTGCTCCGCTATTTTCGGTGGAACAAGGAGCGCCTGCTCGAAGACTACATGGACCGTCCCGAAAGGGTCCTGGAGGCTGCCGGACTAAACTGCAACTCGGCCACCCCCCCAAAGCTTGAGGCTATCCCCGGCTTTATGTGTGACATCTGCTGTGAGGACGACGATGCCCTTGAGTCATTCGCTATGAAATGTGGCCATCGGTACTGTGTAGACTGTTACCGGCACTACTTGACCCAGAAGATTCGTGAAGAGGGTGAGGCCGCCCGTATTCAGTGCCCCTCCGATGGCTGTGGTCGCATCCTCGACTCCCGCTCTTTGGATCTGCTTGTGACTTCCGAATTGACGGGTCGTTACCATGAACTGCTCAACCGAACGTACGTCGAGGACAAGGATGTCTTCAAATGGTGCCCTGCTCCAGACTGCCCCAACGCCATCGAGTGTGCCGTCAAGAAGAAAGACCTGGACAAGGTCGTTCCAACTGTCGAGTGCCGATGTGGTTATAGGTTCTGCTTTGGATGTCCCAACCCCGACCATCAGCCAGCCCCATGCGAGTTGGTCAAGAAGTGGCTCAAAAAGTGTGCCGATGATTCGGAGACAGCGAACTGGATCTCGGCCAATACAAAGGAATGCCCCAAGTGCAACTCAACCATTGAGAAGAATGGTGGCTGCAACCACATGACATGCCGAAAGTGCAAATATGAGTTCTGCTGGATGTGCATGGGTCTCTGGTCTGAGCATGGTACCAGCTGGTACAACTGTAACCGATACGAGGAGAAGAGCGGCTCTGAGGCTCGAGACGCCCAGGCCAAGTCTCGAACATCCTTGGAGCGATACCTGCACTACTATAACCGATACGCCAACCACGAGCAGTCGGCCAAGTTAGACAAGGACATTGCCCAGAAAACCGAGAAGAAGATGGTTCAGCTGCAGACCGCCTCGGGCATGTCCTGGATTGAAGTTCAGTACCTGAACTCAGCGTCGCAGGCACTGCAGACCTGCCGACAAACATTAAAGTGGACATATGCTTTCGCTTTTTACCTCGCCAGGAACAATCTGACGGAGATTTTTGAAGACAACCAAAAGGACCTCGAGATGGCTGTCGAGAATCTGTCAGAAATGTTCGAGAAGCCAATCCAAGAGCTGTCCGATCCCAAGTTGAAGGTTGAAATCATGGACAAGACGTCGTATTGTAACAAGCGACGTGTTATTGTTCTTGAAGACACTGCCGAAAACTTGGCCAAGGGTGAGCACACAAATTTCTAAACCTTTTATAATCATAGCTAAGACATAATCTCTAGGTGAATGGGTTTTCAACTCAGATCTTTTGTCTGGTCCCACAACAGCCGGGCCTGCGAGCCGCCGCTAAGTCTTGGAATTAAGCAGCATTCCTTCCATGAGAATTACGGGGATCCGCCCGACACATCTTAAATGATGGATTCAGCATTGTGCCAAATGCGCTCACGCGAGACTCCCTGCGGACATTGTGTCATGGAGTCGGGATGGCGTCTGTCCAGGCACTTGCTTCGGGTATATATGTATTAAACGGCGACAGCACTGTATTCAACTTTTTCGGCATACTCGACCAACGTTGCCTCTTTCCAGCCCGCACGGTTATAGAGTCTCTCTCCCTCTCCCCCGGTCATATTATTCCTTTTTCTTTTTCTTTTCAGACTTGTTTCAAGCGGCTTTGGGAAGTGCTCCTCAGAGAGCCCACATGAACAAATGGGAAATATCGGCGTTGACCTCATCAAGAGGTATTGGCGCGAACAGGGGGAAGGATTGCTGGCAGGGTTAGTTCATAGATTTGTAAAGAGATGTTTGGCCCAAGTGGCAGGCAACATGCATATGATGATTCTCAACGAATACAATCAAAGTTTAATGGGGAAAAAATTCACCCATGTCGATTATTCTAGCGCTGAATATTCCCACTCAGTGTAGGTTGAGATGCAATTCACTGGGCGACGTTTGACATCAAGATAATTATTGAACAAATTTCCGAATACGATGCTTTTACGCTATCCATACAAGAAACTGTGTGCTAACGCCAGCCGGATATTCCGTTCCCGTTTGAACTCCTTGTCCCCCTGTTTGTTTCATACACTAAGCCGAAGGAGATACATGCTAATATATACAAAAGAATTGATGCTGTCTCAGCTACAAGCAGACCTATAAAAACTTGGGGGAAAAAACGCCAAACATAATGTCAGGTCATTACAGGTCAGACAATGCTCACCACAATAAGCGAGCATGTGAGTGTAATATTAACACGATTGGGTATCTAAGCAAAGGCAAAGCGGGAGAGATCAAGCTTCTTAGGCGAGATGTCAAACTCATCATCCTCACCCTCACTATCGGGGATGATTTGGTCTTCACTGCCACCCGATGTGTTTAGCGCCTCAACTTCCTTCAAGTCAACCTTGGGAAGGGGCACGAAAGATGGGTTGACAGGGACGCCAGAGAAGAACTTTTTATCAAGACTTTGGCGTGGCTTAGGGAGTTTAGGCGAGCTGGGTTTGTTCATGGCCAAGGCACCGAGTCGCTGCAGAGGCGTCATGCGAGAGGCTGCGGTAGAGGGCGCGGTGGGAGGTGTGGACGCCGCGCTGAAGACAGATGATGGTGTTTGTGAAATGGTAGAGGTGGGAGTTGCAGATGACATGGATGAGTAAGAGAAGCGAGCTAAAGTTGATCTAGGTGTAACAGTGGGCTGCGAAGAAGGCGCCTTGGATTGGGGAGGTGGCATCGAGGCGTCCAGCGACGACGCTGGGGTTTCTTCATCTTTGATTGTTGATTGCTGGCTCTCTGTATCGGCGGACGTTCCCGTCTCTTGGCTGTCTTCTGTATAGATAGAAATGGAACGCTTGGGTTTTTCAGCCGGCTTCCAGCCTTCAAAATCAGGCAGATCCCGAAGTGCATCCTCCAGGGAATCATCCGACAATAAATATGCATCGCTGTAGGCCTTTCTAGAGACCTTTCGTGGCTTCGGCGCAGAAAAGAACCTGCTCTTCTGCGGGGAGCCATCTTGCGGTTCGATTTCGTTCTCATTACATAGACGAGCCTTCTTTGGGGGTCTGGTTGTGGGATCCAATGAGACTGGGGCAGCCACAGAGCCAGAGGCAGGAACACCAGATGATGTTCGCCTCGACGCCACGGGGCTGCTCGACATGCGTGCGAGCATATTAGAAATGGGCTCTGTTCGGCGACGCTGGATTCGTGGGGAGGTGCGAACGCGAATAGGGCTCATGCGGTTTGAGCTCCGAGATGAAGTAGGGTGGTTTGCGTTGTCCAAGTAAGGGCGAGGCAGAGGAAACACCCGAGGTACCAATCCTCCTCCAGTAATTTGCGCAACTCTTTGAGGATCGACTTCGAAGCAGTTAGGGTCCATTTCGCCCATGGGAACCCGATGAGGGCCCTTGAAGTATGAAGTGATAGGCTTCAAAAGCGGTTTCGTGGTGGCGTCAGTCGACTGCGAATGCCGTCTCTTTGATGGTGTCGTGTGTGTTGTGATCGAAGTTTTTGTGATAGGGTTGACATCTCCCTTAGCGATTGCTCGAGCCATCTCAGGTTCGACATATGCACCGATAAAGGGCATTTCCTCCGCTGTCCGGTCGGCCTCCAGCTCTGTCAGGTGCACCAACTGCTGTTTCTTCGGACAGAATACCCATTGGTGTAGAAAGGTTAGCTCTGCCTGGTAGAACTGTGTGAGATAATTTTCAGAGACTCGCTTGCCCTGAAACTGAACCATACGAACCACCCGTTCAGGTGTTTTCGATTTTCGAAGCATTCGATACGCGGTCTTCAGCCCCATGCCAGGCAGACCCCCAATATAATCACAACCACTGAGGATTGCCATTCGTCGAAACTCAGCATCAGACCAGCCTGTCAATGAGACCTCTCGACACCTGCAAAAGTCCTTACGGTTAATCTCGATGCAATTGCCATACTGGTCCAACTTCGTCAATAACTTCTTGGCGCCGAATACCAGAAGATCGGAGTCGTCTGAGATAATGCCGTGGATGAGACCCTGCTGCTCGAGGTATACAAGCTGCGCGTCTGCTTCGTATGGGGCTACAACGTAGGGGATATCGAGCTTCTTCAGTTCTTGGATCACGGCGGATGCCATTTCGGGGGTGATGTCGATGCATTTTTGAAACTCATGTGTCGCTTGGGCAGTCTTTCCAGCTCGTAGAAGCGCCACTGCAGCTTTCTTCTTCTCGTTCCTCTTCTTTTCTCGTGAATCTTCGGTTGCGGCCTTGCTGGGCAGGAAATCTCCATCAAAAACCATGTATGGTGTGACACCAAAATGACGAAGCATCCTGACGCGATGCATAGCAGAAGTTATGTACCTAAGAGGAGTTAGTTTATAACTTCTTAAGTTTCGAGCCAATTGCGCAACTCACTTCTGAGTGGGCTTGTCCTGGCCGAGCTCAAGGGCACAGGAATAAGCAGCTCGATGGAGCCACCCGTAACCGTCGACTCCCAAGGTCTGGCCGTCATATTTCTTGAGCTCTGTCGGCTTTTGGATTGACTTAAGGAGTGGTAAAAGACCTTGCATGTGGTTAGCATAGTTGCGCAAGTTCACGATTGTGATATTTACCAGAAACACCCATGTTGGCGGCCGCTTCAGCTTTAGTTCAAAGCAAAAACCCTCGAGTCGACGGCTGGCAGTTCCCTCAAGAGGGTTCCGAACAGCGTTATTCCGGGGATTTTGCACGTGTAGGTGTTAGCAAAGGTGCATGGGGTCGATAGCGATTGTGGTTGTGGACGCGTTGTGTACATGGGTTTCACGCGATATTTGGTGGGTGGAGTGGAAGTGGTTCGAATAGACGGGCCGAGGTGGCAGCCTGAAAGTGTTTTAGGCATTCCCTGCGGGACCTTGAACGCGCCCCCCCCCCCCCAGGCCCAGAGCGCGTCCGCCATTAGGCGCGCCCCTTGCAAAACAGCCCCTAAAACAGCTTAGTGCTCGCTTGTGTGTGGTGTTCCCCGGGCAACGCTGTGCCCTGCTAACAGCCACTGAGAGTTTCTGAAAGCCGCTGTAAGTGGGGTTGCACCGCTAAGCGATTGAAAAATAGCAGACGGGATCTAGATATGGATCGATATTCCTCTCTATCTACCCTGTCGAGCGAATTTAATAACACATGCATGGCACACGATGCAAATCCCTCCCATGATCCTATAATAGGGTGTTGTAATGTGATCTAATTTTTTGGTTCATTCTTATATTATGAAATAAAGATGATCATCAAATATCTCATGAATTTAAAAAAAAATTAATTTGGTCCTTGACTGTGCTTATGCCAGCAATAATATCGTACCGAGACGCTCTGGATGATGATGGGGGGTGATTAGTTATTTCTCCTAGCTCTATTTGACGAGTCTGTCCTGTGCAGGCGGATGAACGCATTGGATGGTTACAACAAAGCACAATATATAACGAATCCAAGGAAGGCATACCGGGCCATTGAAAAAAAACACACAAAAAAAAAGAAAGAAAAAAAAACACAGGTCACAATTGATTTATTTTATTGCACAAGTTGATTATTTCAAGCAGCAACGACTTGCAATTGTTAGACTCGACTCTAACCGACGAATATCCGTTGCCGCCACACACACTAGCCTCGCTCACAGATGATGTGGAGTGTGGATCGAAAATCAGCAAGAAAAAAAAAACCCAGTGCCGACAAAATAGCGGCAAACGAACCCGAACTCTTGTCACAGCAATACATCTGTCACGATGCCCGGATCTCTTCACAAGACGCGAAAGCAAATTGCCAAGAAGCGCAATGGAGTAGTAAATGCCCTCCACGAGAAATCGCGGGATTCCATGAGATTGCACAAGGCGAGTGTAAGAGATCAACGGATTGAGAAGTTGGCTGCCATGAGGAGCAAAAAGGAACAACCACTCAGTGAGTTGGGTAAATATATAGTGAAGAAAATTTGCATGCTGACTTTTACAAGTTGATCGTGTCTCCTTCTTCCAACATGCACTGAAAGTCAAGGGTGTCACAGATGGAAATTCCGCCCCGAGTGTCGAGGAGGTCCAGCGCATGATTCATTCGTGGGTGCCCCTTGTTATTTTGATTTGACATGGACTCACTCTTGGCAGATTTGTTCATCAACATGACGAAGAGTTTGACGTCGTGAAGAAAGCTCGCCGCCCTGGCCGACCTGCCAGTGCTAAAGAGGATCTTCTCAAGGTCAAGATTTCCACTCTTGAGACGGAGTACAAGCAAGGATTCTGTACGCCTATACCTGCAAGCCCATTGAAGAATGAGTGAAAATGCTAATAGATAGCTAGTGCTGCCCGATATTTTGACATCCGAAAATGTCAACGCTCTTCTCCTTTGGGAGGGCTCCTGGTCATACCTTTCTCAACTCAAGTGGAACAAGGTGAACAGTGAAGGCCAAGTTCGGGTTGCAGCGTTCCCCTCGACCTAAATCCCAGATCCTTTCCGTGTTATCTATAAACGGAAAGGAGCAAGCTTCCGCCCCTTAGTTGGGCTGGTATAGTGCGCGGGCGAATGGCGGCAGGAGGTTGTGCAGCATCGCGCTACAACGACTAATGACCAATCAATTCCCAGGACCTGGGAACCCATTCTTTATTAAAAGGAACCTCGTTATATCAAGGCGTTAGATGGAAAAGAGTAAAAACTACAGGGTGATCATTATGCAGCTTATGTTATTCCCTCTTGTTTGGTGGTTGATATTTGGCAAAGCATTGAGAGCAGGAAAGGCTAGAGAAGGGACATGTCCATTTTTCGACTATTACTATGCTAGATTATGAGATAGATTTACTTGCGAATAGTCACAACGGACACAAGCAATCCCGTGTCAAGGACCCTGGGAGCAAGACGGGTTACTTGCTATCTTGGCGATAACCGAAATCCACTCACTGGCTTGGCAAATGAGAAAAAGTAATGAATAAACAAGCGCCCAAATCTGCTGCATTACTATCTCTTGAATCAAATACACGACCATCTGAATAATATACACATTTGACTTGACACATCGGATTGAAACCCGAGGTTCCGACTGACCGAATCTAGATTCCGAGCGGGGACTGTTACGTTATGATGCAGCTACCGTACATCTTAGACAAGATTAGCTGATCGGGTCTGATCTTGGCCTATTCCGCTTTTAACATCGTCAAAATAATCCATAAACGAACAAAATAACGATGTCCCGAGACAAGTGGCGAGAAGAGTCAAGGATCGTAGTCATTAGATACGTGTTGAATCACGAGGACAAGGCCGAACGTTACCGCCTTGTCGACCATCAAACGCGCTACGACCAATGTAGGTAATTTTTGCCTTGGGTGGCACTAGACCAAACCCCTTGGTCTCGGGCGAACTAGAATACAATCAGTAATAAATGCAAAGCCTTGTGGCTTGGTAGAGCTGTGATTAGTTTGCGTATCGTGTCTACTGCATAAAGGGTTCCAGACCGGTTAAAATGGCCCGTTTTGTACTAGCGCCTGATAACATGTCAAGCTACCCCGCAATTCTGATAAGCGTTCAAGATATGCTGGCTGGGGACCAACTGACCAGTCAGCTAACACGTTCCGGTTCGGATTCCCACAGACGGAGATTGGAACCGGCTTTGAGTTTCATGGCATACAATTCCCCGCGATTTCAAGACCGCGTCTCTTAGTATCAGAGAGATGTTCTGCCGTGGGGCCGGTTAGTTAGATCCAGTGATGGCACCCTGATCATGCATTTGCCGGGCGGGCGATGGGGGCGGAATGTCGGTTGTCAAGGGTACTGCCATGAATGAGATATGGCCCATCATGACAGCTACATAAACTCGAACAACCTCCCACATGAATTTTGTTTTCTCCAGGCTCAATTCAGCAACACAATCGTCAAAAGGATTCGATCTTCACCAAGAATCTAAAGGCGACACTACTTCATCATGCCTTCATACCTCCCCCACCCTTTCGATCCGCTCTCCAGCGTGGAGATTGAGCTCGCCATCTCCATTGTTAAGCGAGCTCATGGAGATGTCAACTTCCACGTCGTATCACTTCAGGAGCCTCGCAAGGCTGTCATGACAACATGGCTCGCCAACCCTGTGCACGCTCCTCGGCCTATTCGTGTTGCCGAGGTGGTGGTTATTGCTCCTGGCGGCAAGGTGTTCGACGGCCTGGTTGATCTCTCTGGTCCTACTATCACCAAGTGGGAACAGGTTCACGGTGCCCAGCCAATTGTAGGTCCTGGAATACTATCTACAAACAGCACGTCACTGATAAGACAAATTAGATTACCCTCGAGGAACTGAATGCCGTCGAGCACGGCATCCGAGTCGACCCCAAAGTCATCGAGCAATGTATTCTCAGTGGTGTCCCAGCCGACCAGATGCACAAGGTCTACTGCGATCCCTGGACTATTGGATATGACGAGCGATTCGGCAACAATGTTCGACTTCAGCAAGCCTTGATGTACTTCCGACCCGACGTCGACAACTGCCAATACCAGTACCCTCTGGACTTCTGCCCCATCTGGAACTCGGTCGAGAAGAAGATCATTGCCATCGATATCCCCAAGATTCGCCGACCCCTACAGCTGAACCCCCCTCTGGAGTACCACCACATCGCCGTCGAGAAGCAAGGCGGCTACAGAACTAACCTGAAGCCCATCAACATTACCCAGCCTGAGGGTGTTTCTTTCACCATGTCTGGTACTGGTCGCGAGATTGAGTGGCAAAACTGGAAGTTCCACATTGGTTTCAACTACAGAGAAGGAATTGTCTTTAACAACGTCACCTTCAACGACAAGGGCAATGTTCGCCCTATCTTCTACCGAATGTCTCTTGCCGAGATGGTTGTCCCTTAGTAAGAACACCCATTGGACAGCCGAGAAAAAAAAGCAACTGACATAGAATAGCGGAAACCCTGAGCATCCCCACCAGCGCAAACACGCCTTTGACCTTGGCGAGTATGGTGCCGGTTACATGACTAACAGTCTTGCTCTTGGCTGTGATTGCAAGGGCTCTATCCACTACCTTGATGCTTACCTCCCTACCCAGGCTGGTGGTATCAGAAAGGTCAAGAACGCCATCTGCATTCACGAAGAGGACGACGGCATTCTATTCAAGCACACCGATTTCAGAGACGAATCCACCATCGTCACTCGTGCCAGAAAGCTCATCATCCAGCAAATATTCACAGCCGCCAACTACGAATACGCTGTTCAATGGATCTTCCATGTAAGTTCACCTTGACCACCAACTGTGTCAGAGCCATTACTCACAGCCCCTTAGCAAGATGGAACGATCCAGCCTGATATTCGCCTGACTGGTATCCTCAACACCTACGTCCTGAACCCTGGTGAGGACACCAACGGCTGGGGCACCCAGGTGTGGAAGGGTAAGTCTGGATTTGACACCTCTATACAGCCACAACATTCTCTAACACCTTGCAGGCGTCAACGCCCACAACCACCAGCATCTTTTCTGCTTGCGTATCAACCCCAACATCGATGGCGGAAACAACACAGTCAACATGGTTGATGCTGTACCTTCGGACGCCCCAGTCGGCAGCCCCGAGAACTTTTATGGAAACGCCTTCTATGCCAAGCGAACAAGACTTGAGACCACAGCCCAGGCTATGACTGACTACAACGGTGCTACCTCAAGGACTTGGGACATGGTCAACGAAAATGTCATCAATCCCCAGAGCGGCAAGCCTGTCTCTTACAAACTTGTCAGCCGAGAGGTCCCCAACCTGATGCCCAAGGAAGGATCGCTTGTGTGGAAACGAGCTGGATTTGCTCGCCACGCGGTGCACGTGACCAGATGTAAGCCAACCCATTCAATCGCTGATTATGCTTGAAAAATTCTAATAGTCTATGTAGACGCCGACGATCAGCTCTCGCCTGCTGGTCCTCACGTGCCCCAGACTTCTGGCGAGCCCTCTCGCGGCCTGCCCGAATGGATTGGCGACGGCGCCGCCTCTGTGGCCAACACAGACGTGGTGTTCTGGCACACTTTCGGCATCACCCACTTCCCTGCCCCCGAAGATTTCCCGGTCATGCCCGCTGAGCCCATTACACTGCTCCTGCGCCCACGTCACTTCTTCCAGACCAACCCTGTCATGGACGTCCCCCCATCATACTCTATTACGCCCAGCCAGGTGGCTGCCAAGGGACAGGGGGCACTCAATGCGACAGACAAGGCCAGCGAGCTCGCGCTTGGAGGGTGCTGCAAGAAGAAGCTGTAAGCGGCTAGTCCGTGGGGAATACCGACTGCAAGTCAGTGGGAGTGAGAGGAGAATAATGATAGACCATGGCATAAATGTATTATTTTTTAGCGTTCAATGAATATGAACATTGTATCTACCTTTGGAGTTGACGTGATCAATGTGTGTGCATACAGCACTCACCACATACGCACTCTCGACAAGCGAGTATTCAAACTCCGGGCATTACTTGCCTGGTCACATCAGAAACTCGATAATTTGTACAAATGACACTGGGCGACAAATCAGCACCTGCTGGGATCGGGAACGAACCCGAGGCGAGAGGTTAGATAGGTGAGAGATAGGTTAGATAGGAAGACGAGAGGTTGGTGGCAAGGCGATAAGAGTGGCCGTGGGGGAAAAAATGACAAAGCAAAAGCAAGAAGCTAAGGGATTCCAGAGCGGAGCACATAGTGTTGTTTATGGTTGATGAACTGTACGGACGATGGGATGTATGCGGCTGACTGATAAGGGTTAGGCGTCGCTGCGCTCTGGAAGGCACGGGTCCGCCGGGTCCCATAAGAGCCTCCCGAGCCCCCTTCCCCCGCATTCTAGGCGCACGTGCCATTGGATTAATACTCTGCCGATCCTCTCTTATCGCTTATGCCGTCTTTTCTGTTGTCCTTTCTCTTCTTTGTCACTATCTCCCGATCGACGCCTCGATCTTAAGACGATGGAATCACCCCCCAGCCAGCGCTTCCAGGTATGACCGAAACAGTATCTGATGATGGCGGTGGCGCTCCAGCCTCCTTAAACACACAGCAAAAAAAACCTAACGGCCCCGACTCGACGGCCCATCTAACCAACGGTGGCAAACCCCGATCTAGGTCGGGTTGTCTTACGTGCAAAGCTAAACATGTAGGTTGTTTGTGTACCCTTGATCTGCGCGACCTCTAGGCCCCGGGAGTCAGGAAACTGATTTCTTCAAGTTAAAATGCGACGAGACTAAGCCGGAATGCCTAGTATGCATCCGCAAGGGTTGGACGTGTGGTGGTTACCAGCGCGAGTTCAGATGGTCGTATAAGCATGAGCGAAAGACCAAAGACGGCGCCCGCAGTAAGGGCAAGGGAAAGTCCAAACCCAAGGCGGGGGGCAAAAACGCGCCGGAGCAACGACGTCAAAGCACCAGTAACCCCGCGGGTATGACAGGCGTCTTGGACTTTACCATGGGGGACATGAGTTTGAACATGATGGCTGCCAATTCGCAGCTCCCTGGATTGTCTAACGCGCTACCAATGTTGCCAACAGTTGACTACGGCTGGGATATCAACGATGCAACCAATGTCAACCCCCCTCAACCTACCGCTGGTTGGGAACCTCAACATTCTGCGTCGAACCTGATCGTTCCCATGCTACTGGACCAATCGGAGGTTCTGGATTCGGAATTGGCAGAAGATATCGAAATGTTTCCAGACCCTGGAACAAGCCTGGCGCTCGCAACCACTATACAGAATTTTGAATATTCAACTCAAATACCGCCGGCAGTCAACGATCTCCCATCAGTCTTGGTTACACAGTGGTTCAAAAGTGTGTGCTCGGTTTGGTCTGCATATGATTCGGAAATGAATCTTAACAGACAATTAGCCACATCCCTTTGGTCAGAATCGGAATCGGTATTGGCCTGTCTTCAAAGCATGTCGGCATCGTTCTTGGCGACAAGGATACCATATCTGAAAGAGACGTCATTCACCATGATGAAATCGGCCACGAAAGCGATCCATACCGAACTGTCTGTGGCCAAGAAATCTACCTTCAGCAATACCATCCCGACGGGCCTACTATTTTCGCTCTTTTGTATGGGAACTACTCTTTGCTGGATAGAGGCGGGGCAATTGGGAATACCCTTCTTGAGGGCGGCAAAATCGTTACTGGATCAAATAAATAACCAGCAACCGGTTCTCCGCGACCAAGACAACCAACTTCTTGACTTCTTCAAGAAGAGTTGGCTATACTGCGATATGCTTTTGTCAGTTGTCAGCTACGATTATGTACAATTCCCCGTCAACGATGATGTAGTGGAAGGTCCCTCAACACCCAGCGACATGACCGGCGCAAATATTGTGCCACATCCCTGGACTGGCATTTCAACCACATCATCCACCTTATTCACCCGAGCTATTAGATTATGCCGCAGCTTCCGCCATAACGTGAGAAAGCAAGTGCCCTCGACTAGTGATATCGAAATGGTATTGGAGCAGATGGAGGAAGCACCCAAGATTGAAGAACAATTGCTACAACTAGAGTACGATACAGATCTACCCTTGGGCGAGACTGGAGACCAACAAACGCCCTCTACACATCTTCTAAAAGTTGCAGAGGCGTACCGAATCGCCGCCTTGCTACACCTATATCAGACTTTTCCAGACCTGGTTGCGTTACGCATACCCGATGGGTCATCGAGCTCCAGGCGCGGGCCTGTGCCCTGGGAGGAATGGATTATCCCACTAAGTCTTCGCCTGGTTGACATATTAGAACACATTCCAGCAGAATCCGGCAGTCGGATGGTGCAGCCACTCTTATGCATTACTGCAAGCACGGGATTGAGATTGGACATCCCGGCGAATGCATGGAAGTCTGGATCCTTGCAGACACAAGCCAATATTACACAGGACCTGCCAATCGGAGTTCACAAGGAAAGCTGCGATATTACTGAATTTATGAATCAGATTGATGGCGTGGAACAGCAACCAACAGAACCCCCAAACATGCCGACTCAGCTATCGATTGACGTTGGCAATGCTCGCGCATTTGTTCTGAAGCGACTCAACGTGTTGGAGAACACGCTACCTCCCAAACCCATAATTATGGCAAAAAATTTGGTCCAGGCTATTTGGGCGGCGTATGATGGGGAGATGCCGGGTTGTAATTCGGTCCACTGGGTGGATGTTATGGAGGAACAAAACTTGAGGTCTTTTTTCGGCTGAATGATCAATGGCAATCGGACGGGTTAAAACAAAAGGGGGGTTACTTATGACTGATATCCATTTGACAATCTTAGCAATTTGGGTTCAATTTATAATAGTGCATTCCGATATCACAATGCGCATGACGATTTCTTTGAAGCAGCAAGAGGAGTGTGCAGAGTTTGATGCCAACTCGGATCACATGCCGAACCACGTGCACAGATGGGTGAGTAGTACGTCCTTCGCTCCGCTTCTGGCCGAGACGCTCCAGTCGCTGGGCAGTCGATTCCCATTTGTCGTGCACGTACTAGTGGCTATTGTACTGAAATTTTCCAAGCAGCTCTGGGAGCTTTGAATTCATCAACTTTTGTACCACCATCCATCCAACCCATTGATTTTTTCACTCCCTCCTCAACAACTCTACCTTGGTCTTCTTTCTTCACAAACCCCTCTTATTAATTCACAATGCTTTCCGTCCGCTCCATTGCGCGATCTGCGCCCCGCGCTGCCGCCCGCCTTTCCACCGCCACCCTCCGCCAGTCCGCCGTCGCCCGCCCTAGCACCTTTGTCAAGACGTCCGCCCTCAACGCCGTCCACCCTGCGCGCGCTGCCTTCTCCACCACCCTCTTCCGACGTGCTGCCGAAAGCGAGACCGACGATGAGCTTTCTGCCAAGCTTGACAGCGAGCTCCAAATCGAGGAGGAGATGAAGGCCAACGAGCAGGAGCCCGCCAGCATCAAGGACTTCCTCAACAACAGCGCCTTCAAGCTCGTCGACACCCCCGGCCAGGAGGTTGTCAAGCTCGAGCGCACCTTTGGCGACGAGAGGTATGTTTTTGCCGTCTCCAATCCACTTGTAATTCGGCGCCTAACAGGAAATACAGCATCACTATCAGCTTCTCCATCGCCGACATCACCAACTACGACCCCTACGCCGAGGAGACTGCCCTCGAGGAGGATGCTCTCGAGGATGAGGCTCCCCAGGCCGGCCAGCGCAGCCAGACCCGCGGCCGTGAGGAGGCCGAGGAAGAGCTCGAGGACGAGTTGGACGAGGATGCACCCGCCCCCATCAACCTCTCCATCGTGATTGAGAAGCCCGGCAAGACCCCCGGCGCTCTCAACATTGACGCCATCGCCCAGGACGGCAACATTGTCGTCGAGAACCTCTTCTACTACGCCGACGCCAAGGTCGCCAAGGTCGAGAGCCCCGAGGCCGCCCAGAAGCGTGCCGACGTCTACCCCGGTCCCCCCTTCGGCAGCCTCGATGACGACCTCCAGGTCCTCATGGAGCGCTTCCTCGAGGAGCGTGGCATCACCCAGGCCCTCGCCGTCTTCGTCCCCGACTACGTCGACGTCAAGGAGCAGCGCGAGTACACCCGATGGCTCGGCAACGTCAAGGCCTTCATTGACGCTTAAGCGTCTCGTGTTAGGATATATTTTCTTTAGCCTTGTTTCAAAAGGGTCGTAAAGAAACTTGCCCTCTTATGATAGTCCAAGAGAGAGAGAGAGAGAGAAAGTATGTAAGATGGCCTTTTGAATCGCCAAGTGGTTGAAACGAGAGAAGAAAAAAAGAAGAAGGGGAAAGGGAATTGCCGCTCTTGTTGTACAATAGTATGAGACCTAGCGAGGCCAAACGAAATGTCCAAAGCTATGGGAAAGTGTAATGATATGAACATCACCTCACGTTGACGTATAATCACGACTCTATTATTATAATTCATATTTTCCCCATCAAAGTGATGAATATGACGAAGGCATGGCTTCAACCCCACCCACAGGCGACGACGGGTTGGCTTCTGACCTTTTTTTTTTTTTTAATTAATTTTTTTTTTTTTTTTACCTCACTCTCCACCAAGTGGATCAGCCCATAATGCTGGGCCACACACATGCCTCGGACGAGTAAAATGGAGAGGTTAACTCTTCCGACATTTGGCTTGACATGGCTGTTAGGTTGTTAGGATATGATGCGGTTCTTCCCCATCTAGATGGATTATCTGCCCAGTCTAAAATAAGCACAAGGGGAGATTTGTGATGCGAGAATTGAAGAAAAAAAAATCATGCCATCCAACCAAAGGGCTTTCTGGCAATCATGAGAATAACAACGCAAACTCCTCCAACTCCGGGTAACGAGTGCGCAGCCCGCCATGCATTCGTCCATATCGCCACAAAGTTGTTTGTTCAGCATACTCTCTTCCTCCTTTGGCGCAATGATATATCTGTCTATCCCAAGAGGTGCCTCCTCGGCGGCATGTACTGTGTATACCAATCCAGTATGTTGACACCGTTTGTCCCAAGCTATTTAACCCGCGTGTCTATCCTCCGTTTTCTCGCACATTCTCAATCCTCCTCATCGTGAGCGGGTATAGTTATAAGATGCCCTCAAGCGACCAGTCACCCTTCTGAGCACGCTCCAGAACCTGCTGGCCCTTCTCGGTGAGGTCAGGCTTGCCACCGTTGCCAGTGACGTGCTGGAAGAAAACAGGCTGGAAAGTCTCCTTGCTAGCCTCGCGTTGGCGGGCCTTTTGGCGTTGCGCCTCTTCGAGTTCGACCTTGACTTGAGTGGCTTTGCCGTACTGCTTGGCCAGAATAGCGTCGGTCACACCACCCCAAAGGGTAAGGGACTCGTTGGGGGCCTGGGATTCCTTCGGAGGTGTGACCTTGGGGGCGACGTTGAGGGGCACGATGTCAATGATGGTGTGCTGTTCCTCAACGGGAACGGATTTCTGGGAGACATGATTAATAAAATCCCGTTGTTGGAGGTAGGAGGCTTACCATTGGCTTGGGCCCGAGAGAAAAGACAACCTTCTCTCGCCAGGGACCACTTAACCTAGCGAGGACGTCCTCATCGGGGACATCCTGCACTCGATTCTTATTGTCGTTTTCTGGGTCATATTTGAAGATGACACCGTCAATCTTGTTCGTGGTACGGCCCAGCCAGCCTTCCTCGACATAGTGCAGAATGACCTTGATCTTGGTCTTGGGACAGGTGATGTACGCAAACTCGCTCACCGAGACACTCAGAGTTCCTCGCAAAATGCCTCCTAGGTGTGCCGCGGGGTGGGTCAACTGATATGTCTCGCCGTCACGCTTGTCCAAGGTGATGAAGATGCCCATGTTGTGTTCGCCAGGCAGCACCTTGACAGATGTGCCGGTGAACTTGGCCGAGATCTGGTCAAAACCCCGGGCCGAGATGCCTTTCTCGGGGCATGTGACGTGAAAAGCGCTTACGGGAGGGTGGTGAGAGGTCTGCTCGGTGAGGTATGAGACGCGAATGGTGTGGCTGTCCCGAGGTTTCTCATGCTGGGGGACTGACAACGAGATGGACGAGGAATTCTTATCGCCCTTAGCTCCAGACTTCAAGCTAGAGATTCCACTCTTGACGCTACCATTGCTACTGGGCTTGAGGCTCGAGGTGTTGATCAGAGGGGCATTGTCCTCCGTCTCCCAGTTACACTATATCGCAGTCAGCCAAAAAAGGATCCCTGCTCGCAAAAGGTTACCACAACGCACTCTGAAAAACTCGCCAAGGCAGGAGTTATAAGGTTTGCAGGGCTTTCCCTTGGCATATTTGAGGTCCTTGGTCAGCCAAAAACGGATAACTTCGAGCATGCGATCCAGCGGCTCCTCTGAGGCGCCGATGGCGACAAATGCATTGGGAGCATCGAGATAGGTCCAGTATTCGAGGTTCGGGGTGGGTTCGAGAAGCTGCGACGGCAGCGAGAATCTAACGGCGGCGAGATCTGTGACGCCAATGAACCTAGTGGTGCGAAGGGCGGTCAGCACAAGTGTCCCAAGCCCAGGCTCAACAAAGTCGCTTGCAAGCGAGCCCTTCTAAATGCCCATCTCCACCGCCTGCTCCGCACATTGAGCTGGTCCAAGGTTCGCACCGTCTTTTCAGAGCCATCGGTGTCGTGAAAGGGGGAAAGGAGCCATCTCACTTCTTGAGGATACCGAGAAAGGTGCGCAGCTTGGAGCCGTCGCTCTGTGGCTCTTCCGCCGCGTCGGTCGCACGTGGCGGCGTCGATGACGACATTGTCGCTGAAAGCTTGATGGGCTTGGCGGACGACAGGCAGCTGTCAGAGAGGGCGAGGATCAGATCGAGAGGGGTGTAGGCCTGATGCAGGGGGCAATCAGCACCACGATGAGATGGAACAGGTGTACCGGAAGTTCCAGGGTGAATATGTGAGGGAAGAAAAGAAGATGGTGAGGGAAGGGAGGAGAGGGAAAAAAAGAGTTGAGGGCGAGTGGCGTATATTCTGAGGTTCGCGAAGTTGCTGGGAGGGGATCTTTGGGGCGGAGGGTGACGTTTTGGCGGGGTGAGTGCCTTAGTGCGATAGGCCTGCTGAGAGGCCGCTGGAAGGGCAGTGTTCCGTATGTCCTGCGGGCGGAGTAGGGGACGTGCGTGCTGGAGGGGTCAAGAGACCAGGCCCCAAGAGCAGGGATCTGTTGGCTGATGTGCAACAAAGCCAAGACAGAATATCTTGGTAGCCGGGAATACGATGCCGGTTCCGAGATGTCTTTCTTGTCTTTGCCTCGCCGTGGGTTCCCCAAATAGAAACAAAGCTCAGAGGGCAACGAGAAAGGACGAGGTAGAGGACGATAAGTGAAGGAAAAAGCAACCCAAAAAAAAACTCACCAACTTTTTTTGGCACCCGGACGGCTTAGCACGGATCCCACACACTGGCAGTATGATGAAACGCAAAGAGACAATAATATTCGCCGCCGCCCTGCGGTCGGTGCCAGACTATTTCACTGGGGGAGAGCCATATAATCTTATCCCAAATCATCGAGCCGGGCACCACCAGACCGCCGCGAATCTACCACGGGCCTGGACCCTGCGTTTGCGAGCCCCTCGGGGATGTTCGCGATAGGCCAATCATTGGCGCACATGGCGGCCATGTCTGGCTTTCATCCCATCGGCGCCCACCTCCCCTCACCCTACTCTCCCTCTATCTTCCTCTCTCTCTCGCCCTCTCCCCGTTAGCCCCCAGATCGACCTCGGCTTAGAGCCAAACATCTCTCGTCGAACAAGGCGAGCACGGGGGACGTATAAATTCGCTGCTTTGTTAACTACCTGTTGCTATTGAAACGGATGCAACGTGCTGGGCCCAAGAGGGGAAACGCCAGGCAGGTGGTCGCCAAGTACAGTATCAAGCCCAGGGCACTGTGTGTGCTTACTTCAAAGGGCGCGCACTTGATAAGAGTCGTAATCATGGAGGGCAACGTTCCAGATCATTCATTCTTCCCCGACAGCTGACTTGCACCTGTCGGCCTATCATGTGCTTGTCCGGCCATGCACCGCTGATCAGCAATTCTTGTTCTGGGCGGAGACCATATGTTAGAGCAATCCTAGGTGTGTGGTTTGTTGGCATCCACAAAGCCATTACTAGACCAAATCGTCTAGCGAATGGCATCCCTGCGATCCACCAGATCGGGAACTTTGCTTCTGTTATTGAAGTAGTAGTTCTGGAGATGAGAAGGGGGGAAATCCCCAGCACCGTTGGCGAAGTTGAAATAAATAAAATGGACCAAATTATGGGCATATGCAGATAACATCGAGGCGACAAACAGCATCCCGGGGTTTCCATACTGGCTGGGGCCTGGCAGAGTTTACTCTTCATACGAAGCTTCAATTCTCGTATTACGGGAGGCTTAGACGACGTCACACTCAAACACAAATTTAACTTATTCCCAAGGATCGCAGACATTTTTCTAACCACTGATGTTTCATTTTCCGGGCTATCAATTACTGCTTGTGTTGCCAATGCCGTTTATTTTTGCAAAGCCCTCCACCTATTACTTCTCCTCGATTGTTCATAGCCCATGTTGCCCTGGGTCTCTCCTTACCTCCCCCTTTCTATCATGATCAAATGCCACTGCCTCCGGGATATCAAGGTCGTGTGCAAGAAACCCACAGATGCCAATACCAAATTGCCCAAATCACCTAATAGTGGGGATACCAAAACGCACCTGGTCCCCATACAATTTCAAGTATCATACACTGCGCCTCGTACAAGATGGGCGGCATCATCCGCCCCCATTTCTCTCAAACTGCTGCGGCATGAAAGCTCCAAAACGCCCAGAAACATCTGGCATCCCCGATAAGATGCAAAACAAGTATCAGGGTCCTGTTCTCTCTCCTTTTTTTTCTCTCCCTCCATCTCCGTCTAATGCTCAAGATAGCCCGTGTCTGAGGGGAGACTGATCCTATAGCCTGTGTCTGCGTGATGTGCCAAATTGCATATCATACGTCAGAAAAGCTCCCGCCAAAATAAAGATAATAAATAAAAAAAACATAAGAGTCGTAAATCATGAATAATATGGTGTGTATCGACGGGATCATCATTATTGATCGGTGCCCCAGGCACTGTCATTAATAAACGAATCCCAAGAAGGCTCGTCGCCCCCCGTATGTTGGGCAGTCATATCCCAATCCATTGGTTCCATGCTGCTCATATATATGCCAGCATCCGCTTGGTTATCTTCCATCTTGATTGACTTCGGAAGGTCGGGGTAGGAGTACATGGGTCGGTTTTCAGTAGCCCAGTCCTGCTGATAAACATCAGCTGAAACAAAGCCGTTCATGTCCATACCCCCCATTAACATCTTGGCCTCGGCGGGTAGCTCTGCAGTGAAGACAGATCCATCCATTCCATAGTCTATCATATTTGGAGTTGAAACGTTTCCGTTGCTGAACACAGACGAAGGCTGGGACTGGGGTGTGTCTGGGTGAGAGCTGGATCTAGGAGTCAAATCGGGCGGCGATAGGCTATCTGTATCCAAGTCTGATGGAGATACTGCCGACATGGAACGACTCCGTTCATTGTGGGGGTTTCCAGCGTCATAGTTAACGGGCTGGAAATTCGTTTCAAAGGAAGAATCGACGGGACTTTGAAGTCGAGCAGCTTGGGGGGAGGGCATCTGGTATCCAGGAGTTGACCATCGATGGTTCATGTTTTGAGCGTGGCGATCGGCATTGGGAAATGTTTGGGCGAATGCACGGTTTATGGCGTTCTCGCGCCAGTCCTGCTCGCTTGCAGACAGAAGCTTGGACATGGCCACTCGGTTCGTCAAATAAGTCTCGACTCGAGAGTTCATCTCGGCCGAAGAGGTCTGCATGTGTGGGCTCAAGAGACGGTAGGATCGTGGAAAGTCGTCTTCCTCCTCTTCGTACATTTCCTCCTTTATAACTATCTCCTCGGTGATGCGGAAAGCCTTGCCAGTGCGTCTCTTGTGAATCTCACTTGCCATCCGGGCAGATTGGACACGGGCCTCGATGCTGCGATCAGCTCGTCTCGATGCGGCAATGTAGGCGCGCTCCTGGTTTTCCTCGTGCGACCGCTCAGTCTAACAATTGGTTAGTAAATATATGGTCAAGTACAGGAGGATTAAGAGGCGGCGAGGATATCGAGATGTGGCTCAGGGCTGATTGCTTACCTTGCGCTGGGCCTTTTCAGAGACTGCAGGGTCCATGACTCCAACGTCGAGGTATCTCTTGGGCATTGCAGCTAGGAAGTGGTTGAAGGTAGAAAGATTAATTAGATGGATTATGGCTCTGTGCCAACGGGGAAGACTAGCTTATGAGTCCCCCCTGGGAGAGTCTTTTATTTTATTTTAAATCAGAGCTGGGGTTAGGCTTGTGAGCCGGTCTCGGGAGGAGCACCTGGAGTGTTTGCTCGAGGATGCAAGCCGTCTGTGTTTTGAGCTATGCGGGACGTCGTGAGAGAGTGACGGTGTTGACAGGGAAGTTGACAGGGAAGTTGACAGGGAAGAGAGCAAGGGTCAAGATGATGTCAGTGTGATGAAAAGTCGAGCTGTGGGGTGATGTGATGTCGTATGTGCAAAGGCAATCAAATCCCAGGCGTGACGCAGGACGAAAAGACCAATTGGGCGATCGGTTTGCGGTTAGATGGTGGCGTATGTGCAGAGCCGCTGAATGGTGGTATCCAGCAATTAGGTTAGGTAGCAGAGACGGCGAGCACGAATATGGGCGTGAAAATGAGCGCGGGCGCAAACATGTACTCCGTGTGTGCACTGCAGTCCGTACCAAGGTGTGGGTGGTAACGTGTGGGACGTGGAAAGAGCTGACCAAAGTCAAATCGTGAAGAAGTATTTCGGGCAGAAGCTCAAGTGATGCTGGGGTCGGAGAATATTGGCAACTGCGACGGTGACAGGAGCGAGACGAAAGCTGTTGATCGGGCCATGGTCGACTTATAAGCGGGACGAGCAGCGAGCAGCACACGGGCATAGCGTTGTAAACGGCCGTGGAAGGGTGATGAGGGCAACCAGGTGTGTTCCAAGGCAAGTTTTCCGATCCTCGCTCGATCGCAAAACGTTGGATCGGGGGAAAGTATGGAGATCGATCTCGATGCAATGAGGTCTGTTAGCGCAAGGGCCGAAATACATGTAGACCAGCCGTATCGAGGATCCCCCGCCCTAGTGCCATTGCCGGGCACTGGCGCCCTCTGGCATCCACTGAGGGGCCACTGGTGGACACTAGCCACTACATACTAAGAAGGGGTAGGTCCCTCAGGATGCGCCAATGGAAATCAAGTTATTTTGTGGAGACTCTCTACTTGCAGTCCAGTCGTCCAATCGTCCAGCCCATCACTGCGTTGTGCTGTGCTGTGCTGCACGCCCACCCTCACTTCTCGCTCCCAGAGCTGCTCTAGGACTGGGAATTGAAGGCCATCCAGCTTCAAACAGCCAAGGCAGAAGGTTTGGTCCAGCTACAAGACACACACGAAGACGGGCGCGTTTCTCCCACCGGCCAACCTGCACTCCCCCATATCCCCGGTGCTGTAAGGACATCCTACTTTGTGTCACCCTCTCGCGAACATGGCTGGCTACACACTTGGCTACCATGCGTACCCCTCTTAACCGTAACCACACCCCCTACTAGCTATGCCAAGCAGAAGATCTACGTCTTTTTCTTTTTCTTTTTCTTTTTACCTCCCTTGTTGCATATAATTATGCCCTGATCGAGATGATGTCCGTCTGAGTGAATACGTTGTGAGCTTCCCATGGCTTCTTTGTTGAGGTTGTCTTTGTTGCCGCTTGTTGGTCATGCTCAGACAAGACGTCTTGATTTACCTACCTACCCAACTGGTATTACACGAAGCTGGCTGGCCTCCCATACAACACAAGCATCCCCCGGCAGGGCCCAGTCAGGACAGACGTAGGTGGCTTATAACTGTCGCTGACACCTTCTACGATATGGTGGTGGAGGGGGAGGCTCCTGCAGCCATCAATAGCGCCCGGACAGTGCTCCTCAGTTGGGGGTACTACAGCCCCATCCACCATCTCCATAGAATCACCTTCGGCGACATCATTGACAACTGTTCAACCCCGTAACTGACAATTCTCCTAACATGGTACTCTTCCTTTGAGGAATGTATGACCTCTGATGTACGCGAAACTAACGATAACAGCCTTTTGCCGCTGCAACTATCCTCCACCAACTCGGAGCAAGTACTCCGTGATCACCGGCCGGGGGTTGCTCGGGATCAGGAACAGCAGGCAGTTGTTTGGACAGTTCGTAGCACATGGAAGCTAGGAAGTGCCCCCAGCAATACACGTCGTGCATCAGCCATGGGCAATATCCTGGTTTTTTTCTTTCATCCATCTCCTTTTTCCGCCTTCCTCATTTCCACCCCACTTTGTCTTTTGATACGGAACCGTGGCCTCCTCAATTGTAACGCACCCGGCTGGTGCCGCACCGCATGGCAGCGACCGACAGGGTCTTTTGACGACCAACCAACCACCACTTGACCGGTCACGGCCACCGGTGCTCTTGCTCCGGATATCACCGCACCCAGATGGCACAGTGCCTCGATGGGGCGCGCATCGAAGACATCGGGACCAAGCATCCATGGGCGAGTTTGGCGATCCAGCCGCCGCTGTGAGATTAGATAAATCGTAATTGTCTAGTTGTAGCGGAGAGGATGAGCCGGGGAGCTGCTGGCTCCATGACGGCTTTTTCTTTCAAGTTGCTCATAGTTTGAGAACGATGTTGGTGGACTAGTGTGCCGCCTCGGTAGGTCGGGTTGGGCTACTATGATGCACCCCTGGCCCCTGTGATCTTCCTGGATCTAGATGTGTTTCTTACTGGTATTGGACGATGGGGGAGGATGGGACAGTGGCCTCAAGGGCTTGCCTGCAGTTGCTTTAGCGCTGGGCAGTGAGGTGCAGCACCCCAAGCCAGGCGTGCCAGGCTCTCCCAGGCTATAGTTATTCCCTAACCCCGCTGTAGGTTAGGGTACGTCCCAGCGGATGCTCTTTCCACCAAAGTCTAATAATCCCACCACAGGTGGCATGCGGCTAGCACAAGCACAAGCACAAGCACAAGCACAAGCGTCGATTAAGACACCAAAGGAATATGGGGAGAGCTCGAGCGAGGGACGGGAGCCAGCTATCGATGGCCTAGCAATTTGCCGATTGATTTCTCATCATGGCGAGACGGCTCACTTGTCACAAGCCATGACGCGATACTAATGCATTGCCCATGGACATCGAGATGAGAGATAGGCCCTCAGACAAGAACAGCACCCCATTCACTTGATTCACTAGGTCCGGGTCATGCCACCCTTGCCACCAAGATAACTCCGCCCTGAAGCCAACGCAACGCAACGCAGCCCGCTCCTCATGCTCCTGCTGGGCTCACGTTCAGGCAGCCCCGGCAAATGCAACTCCACCACATCGCACCGCATCGCACCGCATCGCACCGCATCGCACCCCGTCGGGCGCATGGCGTTTGGCAGCACGACAATGGGATTTGGCCAAACTTGGACAGCAAACCAACAAGACGATCCCGATGCAGCAGGCTGCGTTTGTGGAGGGTACCCTGACCTTGTTTGCCTGTGGACCAAGCGGCCCCCGCCCATCGCCACGGAGCAAACCCTCCGGCCATCATTCCTCCTCTCCTCTTCATCACACAACTCCCGGTACCCAATGGTACAAGCCAGCTCTAACACTTTTCCCCTTCGTCTCAGAGACGATCTTGGATGATTCGTGGCCAATCGTCATGGCGGATCCAGAACCCTTCCCAAGCCCCTCTTTTCACGTTCATACACACGTCACCAGCCATCATCAGCCACATCATCCGCCACACCTGATCTCCATCAGCGTTACACTTGGCTTGCATCACATTCTCAAGAATGCCATGCTGGAAAAAATGTTCGTCTTGTGATGCTCCCCTGGTCATCCATCATTGGCTCTCGCTTCTCAGGGGCCTTGCAGATTATTTCCATGCGTCGCAGATCTAGCTCCGGCCCAGAGTTTCGGTTCGCGTCGCCATTACAGAGGTATGACGTCCTTCCCCAAACGCTGACCTGTTCTGCGAGAACGTCCGGAATACAGGTCGCAGGGGTTGGAAAGCGATAAAAGTGGTCTTCTTGCATGTATCACTACCAACCAGATTCCTCCAAACACATTGCCTCTGGGCGCATTATGGGCATCAAGTGGGTATCAGGACCAGAACCCAATACGCCGTTTCCCATGTAAGAGTAGGAGCATTCTTTTGTACTTCTACGTATGAACATAACGTGGTCCTATTGCATGAGGTACCGCGCGATCGCTACCTACCTTAGGTACCTAGGTACCTATCCAACCCTTGCGGCCTGTACGCGGAGAAGAAATTCTGACACAGCTGTAAATTAGGTAGTTAAGCACTTGCCTAAAAGGGTTCCCGGTCCATGGGACACTTGTTTTTACCAGTAAATGACACAATTACCCCAGAGTCTTGTCATCTCGCCACATTTTATCCCTCCACACACCGAGCTCTCTCGCTTGGCCTCGTGCGACCGACCAGGCAGGTTCATTTGACCCGAGCATGCACGCTTCCTGTTTGCTATGCTGGTTTACACCCGTGACCGGGAATGCTTGCTGTAACCGAGCCCTTACTTGACCAATACCAGAAAAGACACCCCTCCCCCGACATGCAAAGTCTGCCTCCCATGCAACCCTACAAACCCCAAGCCTTGCCATGACCGTGCCTCCAAAACGCCATAAACATACGGGAATTGTGTCAGACTGGGTGGGCCGCCGGATGGACGTCCGGTTAGTTGAGCCGCGAGACACTAACGGGGTCCATGACATTGATGGATCTCGATTGCACCCCCGCCGAGCCCTGGGACATACGTACAGTGTGGGAGGTCCCGGAGTATACGCTAGATCCTGACCAGGCCGCGCGACATCCCATATGCAAGAAAACGCCGAGATGGCTTGTCGAATGTACTTACCCCTGAACTATGACATCTGTCCGATAATTTTCCTACATTTCAAAGAAACTGAAACCCCCTTAGCGCACAACCTCTTTGCGTGGGTCAGAACACATATTTGGCTACTTCGCCAACTTGCAGTAACTAATAATAGTGTTGTCTTGGATGAATCTGGTCAAAGTTTGCTTTGGATAGCCACATTATTGTCATTGTTACTATCAAATACTCGCAGCTTCCTCTAACTCTTGACTCGAGAAGCCTTCTTTAATATTTAATTTGCACGCTACATAATAATCACCGGACCATTGCGTCTGCTGGTATCTCGGTGCAGAAATGTCCTGTCAAAAGCATTCTGCATTAAGCATTCTGCATTCCAGGAAGTCGAATGTCTCGGCCATAATGAAACTAGTTGAGATTCTAATTTTATTTTTATTTTTCCCCGGTCTTTGCATTCATCCTTGCATCCCCGTCTCACTGCCGACTTACTTTGCGGTGGCTGGCCGGAAGGTGTCGCCATCTGTGGTCTGTTAATCATGGTTTGGTATTGAATTCAGTCGCACTTACTTCAATTTAGTTGGGAGTGTACCAGTGAGGAATCCTTAACAACTCCATTACATTTTACTTTGGTGGACATATGGACATATTCTCAGCGACAAATTCGATCGCGATTCATGCATGAGCCGAGGGTAAGATTTTGAGTGCCGAAAACATATTGACGGCCACGGCATTTCCGTTTGTTCCAACTCTACTGCTTCTCAGTCAAAGCTCCAACTACTACGTCATTTCGTGCTTTATGATGGCCGTAGTTATCCCAGTGGGCTTTTTGGTCATTATAACTGACTTGAGGGTTCCGGGTCGCGGTAGTTGATTGAGAGCGTGAGTCCATGCGCTGTTCTGTGGAGACTTCTGTACCGTCACCAATCTAAGGATAGTCGCGAAGCCCCGGGACAGCCTTATAGGGTGCAGGAGGGTTCTGAGTATGACTGGCTTGTGTACAGTGATTTCCAGGGGGGCTATCCTGCTTTTTGTCGCCAAGATTCGCTTCCTCCAGAATCTCCATGAGACGAGCATGAATGGCATCAAAGCCAGATAGAGAAAGACACTGCCGGTGGACCTTGGATGCTGTAGGTGTCTTGTCCTTGTCCTCTTCGCCAGTTGCATTTTGCTCTAGGGGTGTCCTGGCACGAGGTGTGTCGTTTTCAAAGTCATCACCAGTTTCCATGCCGAATGTTCCAGAGCCCATGGCCGTGCGGTTAAATCCAGAGCGAGGCACGATTCAGGATGTTGATGACTATTGTGGTTCGCCTGCGGTTATCAAAGAGAAATAATAACAAGAGGGAAGATCATATCCAGGAGTGGATGATATTCGCAGGTGGGTTTGGTTTCGTTGATGTACATGCACCCAACAGGATTTTGTATTGAAACACGAAATGTGCTTCGTGCATACCTTTCGCATATGCGTGGGTCCGAATTATGCGCAACAATTCTACAACAATGTAGTTTTTTTTCTCTCTCGATAAGCAAGGAGTTAGAGGAGAAACCCAAATTTGAGCAGGGGCATGGACTACCCTAGAGATAACCAGGCCCCACTAACAATGTTCGGTTTACACTTCATACGTTGTATTTATTGAGATACCTAGAATGGCATGCCAAAAGCCTGACAACAACACCACAACCCAAAAACAATACAGATGACACCCCTGTTTCTCATAATAGAATTTGGTAACAAATATAGGTAGTTTTTACTTCATGTTGTTTATTCATTGCCGTCTTGATTGTATGGTCCATTGTATATTAGTGACACTTGCTCCTCATAGAATAATAGAAATGTAATAAAATACTAGACCATGACTTCTGCTACCTTCGGAAGATACACAAAACTGGCCAGGGGTGTCGAGTGGGTTATGAATAGAACCTCAAGTTTCGGATATGGCGGCATACGTCATATCCTCACAATGGGCGAGACCGTCAACCGTTTGCCGCATTGAGTCAACTCTCTCACATAAAGCATCTACTCTATCAATCAAGGCTCGGATCGCGGCAACAGCATGTTCGCTAACGGAGGAGACGGGCGCTGTGGGCTGAAGCAGAGACGGTGAGTGAGTGACTAAGGCGGAACGATCGCCTGGGACCTGATGGACGAAGGCCGGAGTCGGGGCCAGGGCCGATCCGAGACCCAGCTGTGCAAGCGTCTGCGCAGCCATGTTAGAATCCACAGCCTGTATTCCGCTGCCACAAATATCGAGGAAGTCGAGAACGGCAAGGTCATAGCGCTTAGGGCGGTGATTTAGCATGTAGACCAGCAACTTGGCAGGCGTAGAGACGACGTACTGATTTGGAAGCGGGATCGGCAAAGCTGGTCTCAAGTGGGAGAGCAGCTAGACACCGGCGAGCAGGGATGATCTCTGCGCATGTCTCACGGCCAGCCTCGTCGCGAATCTGGTTGAAGTGAGCAAGCGAATGAGATGGACGCGGATGGAAATTACCTAGGAACAGACTAGGCCCGAGTACCGACACTAAAGACACTTGGCGGATCTATTTCCTGCAAAGGAATTAAAACATGTAAAATAAGGCAGTAGACAGGGCTCGGACGCGAAGAAAAGGAGAGAAGGAAGGGGGGAGGGAGGGGAGAACAGAAACAGGAAGAAGTAAACTGGGCATACATATTTCGACTCCACAAACGTGCTCGATATGACCCTCATGGAGACGATCCAGGCTGTTTATGCATGGTATATTGCTGCAGGGGTTAGTCAGTATGCCACAGGCTGTAGAAAACGAAGCAGAAGCAGACACTTGCGCTTCTCTACACGTGCTTGCATCGTACGTACCGGCAGTCCTTCTCGTGGCGCACCCACGCTTGTATCCACCCTGAGCGGCCATCTCGAGCAGATGCGAAAGATTGTGGCACTTTGCGGCGGTGGAGATGTAAAAGGAGATGAAGAGGGGAAGGGTGAGATTTAAGGAAGTACTTGAACGACTCTGGCAAACACACCAGCGGCAGCCACAGCAATTCTTGTTACTATTTGGATTCGTCTCCTGTTCATCATTTGTTTGGAGAGGAACAACGTTTGGCCACGTTTGGGCATGTTTGATAAAATTCCGACTTTTAATTCCCGGGTATCCACGACAACCTGGTCCTAATTATTACTGCTCCTCTCTATTCTCCATCTTTTCACCCCAGTGTCTCTTCTTTTTCTTATCATTCAAACTGTCACCGTTTGGCCCCCTCGCTGGAACGCTAGGTTCCGGCTGAACATCCACCTCCCTCATCCAAATCTTCCAGTCTCCCCTCCTCGTCTTCCACATGTCGCCCTTCCAACTCCTCCACACGCTCCGTCCCATCCAGCTGTCTCGAAGTTCCGCCTCGTGCTCTCCAAGCTTCGACATGATGGACTCTTTCATGTGGAATGGCACGCTGCGCTCCTTACCCTTGCTGGGCACTTCGACGATGGCGTTGATGAGGTTGTGGCCAAACTGCGAAGTGGCAAGCTCGGAAGTATGAGGCTGGAGAGTGTTGACGATGGACTTGTGGAAGGCGGGGTTTGAAGAGGGTATTGACAGAGCGGTGGTGAGAACGGTCACGGTCGGCATCGAGGTCGTGGCAAGTCGAACGAGATGCTCTGGTGAAATGGCTAAAAGAGCCTCTTGGACACCCTTGGTGGGACCAGGGATTGACAAAAGTGTGGTTAGTAACTGCGCACCATGAGACTGAATGGCGTATTCGTTCTTGGAGAGCTGCTGCACATCCTTCTTCTTCTTTTCCTCATCCTTGAACCCGCATAGAGTAGTGACCAGGTCAGCTGGTTTCGGGCCACACCCTTCTTTGAGGCCTTTCATGAGCTTCTTGATCTCGTCATTCGCACTACGGGCAGAGCATCGCTCGAAGAGTGTTTTGATGACATTGAACCTTGACTTGGCTACTAACTGGGGCGTGGTGGGGATGATTTGTTCTGTAGCCTTGATCAAATCGTCCTTTCCTAGTCTGTTCAGCACTCGGATACCGGCGTATGAGGCAACGTCGTTGCGGACATATCCCTGTATCCTGGGCAGGAAAATGTTTTGGTTCAGGGCTTTGAAGATCTTGCCGGGGGCGTGGGTGATTATCGTCTCGACCAATCTAGATCCAATCTGGTCATAAATCATGCCGTTGATAAACTGAGAGGCCTCTGAAGATTCGTCGCTCAGGGTTTGCGGGGCACCTGGGAGGAGTTGATACAGGAGTGTAGGCTGTCCTGATTCAGCATTTTGTTCACTCTTGCCTAGGGTTAGGTCTAGTTCTAGGAAGAGTTGCAGCGTTGGGTTTCCCATGGGATGTGTCGCCAAAACCCTCAGGCCAGTAGCATCCATGCCTGATGTCGAATCCTGGATGATCTTCTTGGTGGCTGCCGCAAAGGATGCAGGGACGGCCCTGAGTCCTTGATTCGACTCGTTTGCCGCATTCCCTCCGGCAACAGAAATTTTTTCCTTCTTCTTACTTTTCAGAAGCGTCTTGACAGATACGTCATCAAGAGGCCGGCCGGAGAGGACGAGGAGAAGAACGCGCAGAGTGTGTGACGCAAATCGATCAGTAATGAGGTATCCTAGTCCACCCTCCAATTCGTCCAAGGTAGAAAGAAATAGGTTCTCCATGGAGTATTCTGGCTTCTGTGAGTCGTTGCCTGCTCCTTTCGTGTCCATAACAAAACCGGCGAGCTCCTGCGACACCACACCGGCCGATCGGAGGAAGAGAGCTTCACAACAGTGGCTGGCAAACCGGTGCTGTACTAGTGACAAGAAGTGGCCACCAAAAGCCTCGAATAGACGCTTCTTCTGTGAGGTGTTGGCAAGCTGAATCAAGCGCTCCATCAATCGCGAACACGACTGGCTGCTAGCTAGCTTTAGCTCCTTGCCTTCCGCCTCCTTGTAAACATTCTCGAGGAAGACATCACGATCCTCAGTTGTGGAGAACTGGTTCAACTCAAGCAGCTCATCAACGCGGCGAAAGTACTCTTGCTCCTCTTCGGCCAGCATGCCGAAAAACTCCGTCTCTCCGAATCCATTCTGCCCGCGCTCAGCGCTCTCTTCATAGCCATCGCCCTCATTCACGGTTCTTTGCCGCTTTGGCTCGGCGTCGTAGTTGTCCTGAGGTTCGGGCTCCTCACGGCGCTTGCGCTTGCGCTCCTCTCGGGCAGCTCCTCGCTTCGTACGAGGCTTCGGCATTGTATCGGGGCGATTGAGCGAGTGGAATTGCCGTCGGGGTTAGAAGATGTGGCGTTGGGTGTGTAGTCCAGAAACTTTTCCATTTTTTTTTTGGAGTTTGCATGCATCGTTATCGATAAGACCCACTTTCAGCCAGATAAGTAGCGAAGAAGCCATGACACTCCTGGCATCATGGAGGTAAATCACCTTGGTGAGTGGTTGAATAACAATAAATAAAAAAGGTGCACTGGAGAAAAAAACCCACCAAAACAAACACAACCCGCCCACACCTGCCAAACACCAACCCAACACCACCCAAAACCCAACACACAACAGCACACCACCAAAACACACATCACACAACCCACAAAACACAATACATCCACACTTCTCACCCACTCCCCACTCCCTACATCACTCGATCATACTATATGTACTCACAACATCGCTGACCTGTCAGTATACTCATACGTGCCTGCTATGCTATACTCACTCCTT